>VXAX01003392.1:311722-373457 GCA_013399835.1 Leptocoma aspasia | reverse complement strand
GCGCCGCCTCCCGCCAACTTGCCGGCGATGGGGCCGGGGGCCTGAGGGCGCTCTGCCGGGGCCGGCCTGCGGCGGAGCCCGAGCCCACTCAGGCGGGGTCGGCCGAGCCGCGGCCCGGCCGGGGGCGGTGTGAGGGTCGCGTCCGCCTGTATTGCGGGGCCGCGGTGCCGCAGCCGGAGCGGCGTTACAGCGGGGGCCGAGCGGGGCTCTCGGCGCCCAGCGGCGCCTCACGCATCGCAGTGCCCGGCGCCGCTCCTCGGCCCGGCCCGAGCGCCTCCGGAGGGGCCCGGCTGGACAACTTGGGACGTGCGGGTCCCGAATACGAGCAGCCTCGGTAATGCCTGAGCGTGAAAGTTGCTTTTATTGTCTGTGTGTGCAAACCCACCCAACGGCGGTGCCTCGCCAGTGTCTTCACGCAATCTGTATCTGTAAGGGGCTGCATCGCTTCTTGGAAACTCTCTGTCCTGGAGTAGCATCGTTGCTTGCCCCAACGAGAAAAGGAATAGTAGTTCCTTTTCTGGAATCAAAATCCATTATGAGTGCTCTTTACCAGGGAATTTTCAGTTTGCCTTCCACAAAATCTAGTAAACTTAATAGGCGTTTTTTGTTAGATTTGTAGAGGTGAAACTAAATTGTGGGAATTGGTGAGCTATAATGGGACAGCATGTCATAATAACTTTTCTTAAAAATGGTGGTACGTGAATATGCATGGTTTCTAAGCTTGTTAGTATACTGAAGTTAGGAAAAGATTCTGCTAACTATGTCTCCAGAATTTCTTGGTTCTTACATGAAGGTTTAAGAGCAAACCAATCTACAAGCTCTGTATTAGAGCATGCCAGTTGTAACAGCTGCAGAAGATTGTACACGTAAAAAAAGTAAAATGAGTAATGGTGTAGGGATATTTACAGCTGTGAATGCAATTAGCAGAGAAGGCTCATTTGTCTGAACGCAAGGTACCTCTCATAGGCCCACAGTCAGAAACTGCTGCTTTGCTATGTGACTCTTAGGAATCCTGCTATTTTTGCAATGCTTATTACTGGAATTTGCACAAAGAGGGGTAAGCAACCTGTGTAGTTTTAATGTGCTGTAATAACATTACTAACCAAGTGTGGATTAGCTGAAACAATACTGATGATCATTTTTTGGTAGCTCCTGTGAAGATGCTGTGAGTTCCTGCAGGATACTTGTGAAAGGGTTATTGCTACCACAGTCACGTTAGGTGGGGGCTATAAATCAGACTGGACAACAGTAGCACATAGGTGCTTTGCAACGAGATACTGCAATTAGCATTGTGCACCAAGTGTCTTGTATGTGAACAATGTCTGTCTTGTGAGGCAGAATACACTGTGGAGAGAAGGGGAGGAATACTTCTCACTTACAGAGGATGCGGAATAAGAAGCTATTTCCAATGTGTGTTCCTAAATGCTGCGAAGACTGTGCCCAGAGTCAGTGAAGGGACAGTGTGAGTGAGGAGCCCATTCCCAAAGCAGTGCATGGCTGTACTCATCGTACTCATTCCTCTATGTTTCTGAACAAAGTGGAGTTTTTGCAGCTCTGTCCTGATGCTACGTATTGCAGAATTGTTTAGAGCAAGATGCTGTTTTCGCCTGAAGGGTGAAAAGAGGTGGAAGTTGCACACAAAGTTAGATGTGGTTAGCGGGCAGTAATTACGCTAAAGACAGCAGTGGACAACAAGGACATGAAGCAAGAGCATGCATCAGCTATTTCAGCCACAGAGCTGGAGTAGTAGGTGAGATAAAGGTCTGAACTCGCACTGGTTTATGAAAAGGCCAGTGAGAAAATTGAGATGTGAGCTACGTATGCTTGCAGTGTGAGTACCAGTGCAAGCCTGCTACTCAGCTGAAGTATTTTCAGATCTTGACTGACAGCATAAATGCAGAAGATTTATGCAGTAGCTGTCTCCCCTCTCACTATGCCTGTTCCCAAAGGTTAGTTGGATGTAAGCATGATTACAGTTCTAAAGGTGCCCTGTACAACAAGATGCTTGCAGCTCATTACACTTTGCCTCTCCTGGCCCCCAGTACTGTTGGGCTGTTACACCAACTTGGGTTCAGGGGGGACTCCCCAAACCTGGCTACCTGGCAGCTTGCTGTTTGTCTCTGATGGTGTCTAAGATGTGGAGTCTGATGCTGCAGTAATATTACATCACAGATGACTTTTAGCGCGGCGGGACAGAACTAGCAAAATCTCCATCGTGATGAAGTGCATGGTTTCAGTGTTCCGTGATTAGGTCCAAATTAGGAGGAGAAACTGCACTGCCCTGTGACACCCAGATATGACTGAAATTAACCTGCATCATCGGTATTTGTTTAAATTCGTTGCATTACCTGGCAATAGCACAAGAATTAACTGGATTCTGTTATGCAGGACAAAACTGCATCTTTTATCAGAGCAACAAACAGGGTGTTATTTCAGTTACAGTGGCGCTCAGCTAAACTGCTTCCTGGACAATGGATTAACTAACAGAAAAAATATTTTATCCCTATGAGCACTGTTAACATAGGAGACTGAGCTGGAGTCCTTTCTGCTGCATGTGTTAACATCAAAAGTGTCCAGTAAGTGTCATTAGAAGGATCTATGTTGCTAGTTGGTATATGAGAGGAGGACTGAGGTTTGATTCCTCCTTTTCCTCTCCTCGTTGTTTCTGGAGCGATATTGTGTGCTGCTGAAGGGTATTTGCCACATTCTTGTTAGGTTCAGTAATATGAGGATAAGTCTGGAATCAGCAGTGTTGGAAAACGGGGAGTTTTGGATTTTTTGACTTCAGAAAAAAAATTTCTGAACTTTTGGGAGTATTTTGTAATGTAGGTGGATATGAGCATACTTGGTGAAATGCCATTTTCAAGAGAGGAGGAGTAAAAAAAAAAAGAAAAGGTTGGCTTCTTACTGCTCTGGGGTAGAACTTTGCTGTTGTTCATTCTTTGGCTCTAAAGGTTTCTGTCCGAGGTGAATTGAAACTTTTTTCCTCCAAATTCCTAGCTGGTTGTGGGCAGCAGCAGGGTTACGTCAGTCTCTGTCATATTTCAGCCCACCTATTTGCTGGGCTTAGGATTTGGTGTGGCAAGTTGATGTATTAGGGTTTAATTCTTAATTTAGTTATAAGGTCCCAGTGAAGCCTGTTACCTCCATGTAATCCCGTTGAAATCACCAGGTTTGCATGAATAGAGTGAAGTCAGGCCTTCTTGTAAATTTAAGTAGCTGTGGAGGTTTTCTAATGATACTTGTTAATAATGCTCATCAACTAAGCATCATAAAATGCAACATCAGCTTATTTCTTGGTTTATTCCTCTGTCTCACTTGCATTTTATCACGTCTAGAGTTCAGTGTTGCTTTGATGTGTTTCAATTAAAATTATTTTGGGGCATTTTTTGTATCTTTTCTTGCATCTGTAAAGCACCGTGTGTGTCTATAGCATTGCTTGCAAATGAAACTATCTTGGAAAATGAATGTTCAAATCCATTGGTTGCAGAGTTAGACTTGTAAGTCAGCAAATACCTGATTTAGGGTTGTGCAGGTACAGTTCTGTGTTACGAGCCACCCTGCTCACTGAATGGGGCAATGATTTGCAGGAAGAGTAGTATGTCATCTCAGTAGTTGAGAGGAGAATTAATGCAAATGGAGCCTAAAGTAACAGGCTGTTTTAAACATGGTGCTTCCAAATTTTCAAGAGCTTTACTTTCAGCCCAAATAACCTTGCAAATTAGTTTCTAACATGGAACCTCTTGGTATTGGGAGGCTTAGCCCCTTTTGTGTGTTTGTTTGGTTTGGGTTTTATTTTGTAAAATTACACTACATCTAGGTATAAACTTCCCTTGTTGACTTTAAAAAAATCCCTAAATGGGATATGAGCCTTCAGTGGTGCTTTCTAATTCAGGTAATAGCCTTATTTGGTAAGGTTGTTACTGGATGAACGGGGGAAGGACCTTTGGGTTCTGTGCTTTGTGTGGGGGAACAAGAGGTGAAGTCTGACCTGTTTTATCCTCCTTTCTGCTCTGTGTCCTGCCTCTGCTTTTTAGCCTCAGCAGCCTGCCAGTGTTGACAGGACACTTGCCTCTGTTCTGTCAGAGGTACTAGGTGCCCAGCCCTTTGTGGAGGGAGTTGGTGTCCATTTGGATTGGCTTTTGAGAGGCCAACGAATACTTGATTAAAAAAGCAAGCAGGCATAGGAAAACAGTTCAGTTTAACTTGAATGGATTGCCATGAGACAAAGAGCATCTCTGCTGTTACAGGGAACTTCAAAGGCTGCCTGCAGACGATGCAAGTGTCAGAGCTTCTCAAAAAAGTTGTGAAAGTCTTTGTAGTGGAAAATGTTATGTGTCTGATATTTGAGTGTGCCTACCAGGTTTTTCCACTAATAGAAAATGAAAATTCGTGCATAAAAATAGCTAAATACAAGTTTTATTTAAGTCAGTGAGACCTTTGCTGTTGAATTATTTTATAATTTTTCCTTCTGTTCAAGTTCAATTTTTCCTGCTGTTCAAGTTTATCAAATAATTTCTTACAGAAAAGCAGTCATTTGGACTACCAGTCAATTTAGCTGATGGTACAAATGTAAAGAAAGCTCTTCTTTGAGTGAACTAAAGAGCTCCTGTCTGTAATAATTAAAATTAGCAAACATACAGGATGTAAACATGAGGCATGTGGTGTGTCTCAGCAAGCAGTGCATAATTTTTCTCTGTATATAATAGCTGCCTGCATTTTACAACGCACATATAGTAAATAATTGCAGTTTTATCTGGAATGATAAAAGTAGACAGCTTTGAAAGCAACTTTTTAACAGGAAAGTGAGATACGGATCGAAGTTCACATGTTAATTGCACAAGTGTATTAAAAAAAAGCCAATCTGAACAATTTTTCCTGCACATATATGTTGTTTTCCTTCTATTACCAGCTGCCATATCCAGAAATCCGGATGCTCTCTTTTCTTTTTTTTTTTTCCCTGTTCAGTCTTAAGAAGAAGGACTTTCAGAGCAGGGGCAGTAGTGTAATTAAATAGATATGTTTAACTTGGAAAGGTGTTATTTTTAGAACTAGCTCAAAAGGGCAGGTACTCCTTGGAGACATTATAATATGGTCAGGTGTCTCCTCCAACTAAAGAGCAGTACAGGACATGGGCAGCATCCAGGTTTACTTAAAAGTTTTTGACACATGTTATCTCTGGGCAAAAAAAAATTGAGAGGAGGCTGCAGAGTGGGCACAACTTCTGAGCCTCTGGGCTCTTGGTGCTTCATTAAAGAGTGCAAGTTCCAGAGAGGCTGCCCCATGGAGGGAGGTCCTTGTTTCCTTCCCTTTCTCAGGGCCGTGCTGGTTCTCTTCCTTGTGCCCTGGCTCCTCTGAGGAACGCAGCGCTGCTGGCTGGAGCACAGAGGAGCACCCTCGCAGCAGGGCTTGTGCTGGGGACAGCAGCTGTTCGGAGCTGCCCTGATCACTGCTCCCCTGAGTTTACATCCTCAGCTACAAGGAGCAGGGAACTTGGTGCATGCTCCTAGGAGGAAAGGATGTGTACATGAATTAATGGACACACTGCAGAGATATTTTTCTCCCTACTCTCTGGTTTTTTTTTTTTGTGGTTCACATTTGCTCACTTTTCCACCTCTGAGCAAAGGGGAGCATATGGCAGCGTGCTGTCCATCTGGTTGCCACTTACTGTGAAATCATTATGCAGGCAAATTTGGCCACATCTTGAATTTCTTAGGTAGGAAAAACTGTTACTAGAATGACAGCTGAAGTGTTAATACTGAGCTGTAAATGTGAATTAAGTGCAGAATGAACACAAAGGGCTCTTTCTGAATATTTTCAATCTTCTACATTAAAAAAACCCCAACTTCTGCTATGCTAGTATTTAAAGCAAATAAGGCTGGGATCCTCATTGTGAACAGTAGACTCTTCAAGTACAGATAAAAGACAAGTCCTGTCCCAGAGGATTTGCAGTCTAAATACATTTTAATGAGAATATAGTGAATGGTGATAGGTGCTTAGGAGCCCCTTAGTTATAGAGATAATACTGTATGTATGTCACGAAAAATTCCATTGACATTTTTGCATACTAGCACAAGCTTGTCACATAGTCTCTTGAAATGCATAGCAGATGTTAATTCAGGTCCTGTGCATTTTGGGTGTACCCAGGTATTTCTTGTTTACCTGCATATCAAGGATCAGCACTGGCAAAGAGAAGTCTTACTGTCTCTGGCACCATGAGCATGTGTACATTTTTGTTATCACATTTCACATTGCAAACATTGAAATGATAATAACCTAGCTTTCGTCTAGTTATCTAAAGGAGTACCACTGAAAAAACAATTAGGTGATGTTTATGCTGTAATATTCTGATACCTTATCTGCAGACAAGAGTACCTGTTAAACTGGTTTTTAAATTCTATTTATAGTTAGGAGGGTTAACTTTTGTACATTTTCTATTGTTTAAGTCAAGAGCTTGTTTTTCATGTAGCCACATGGAAAAGTCTGTATTTTTTTAAAATTGGAACAGGTGGCTATACAAGTAGAAAATAAGTCAGAAGAAAGTAATTTATCTGAAACAATCTTCCTTGCTGTTTAGATCAGGGATCCTCACTTTTGATTGTTACATGCATATTTATAATATAGTACTGCTGCAGTGATTCCACTGTGATAGGAGATATGAAAGTGCTTGTGGACTGGAAAGAAGAGTTTTGTCTTTGTGGAGGAGAGTGGCTAGAGTTTGTTCACTGCATTCTTTAAAGTTTTCATTTTGTTTTGAACAGAAGTGCAGTCAAGTTTTGAAATATTGAAAGTATTGAGATTTTTTGCCTTTTCTCCTGCAAGAGCCTATTTAAAGGACTATAGATGTGTTTCTGAAAAACTTTTGTTCTGTACTGCAATATGCAATGAGAAAAGTTCATTTTAAGTTTTCAAAAAAAAAAATCCTGAGTTTGAGGTTCGCTCTGGAGGAACTGCTTTTGAACAGATATTCTCTGCATTAATATGTCTTCCAAGTATTTTAAAACGGGAATTTCAACCCTCAGTACATAGCAGTGAAACTAGGCTGACAGTGGGAATTCTGAGTAGATTTGGGGAGGAGGAAATGTTTCATGGCTTCTATTAGAGTTTCTTAAGAGCTGTGGCCTATCTGCTGGTGATCCACAGCCAAACTCCTGTTGTAGCAGCACTGAGGGCACTCTGCTGGCTGACACTGAGTGCCAGGGGCTGCTCAATCCCTGCTGAGCTGCACCTTGCACTGCTTTCTTGAATGACTTGTGCTCTGTGGAATTTTTTTCTGGTTCAAAAGAAGAAGAAGAAAAAAAGGAGGGGCAGCACAGAAAAATTCAAAGCTTCTCTTTTAGCCCCAGTTCCTTAGCTCAGAACATCAGAGAGTACTTCCTGAGTAGTGGTTGGGGTTTTTAAATGCATGGTGTCATATGACTTGTATTGAAGTTTTCTGAAATGTATTTTATTTTGGAGTTTGTTGTGGGATGAATCTGTGATGAATCTAAATGTGACATGCTGAGTGAGATTTGTGGACATCTTCACCAAACTTGTGTCCCTGCTATTGTTTTTTTAATGTGAAAATGAGAAAGAATTCCTTTAGTAGATTGCTTCTCATGAGATAGAAGTAACTGGTAAGACAGTTTCTCTCTGGTTTTAGGAGTCAGAATAGTCACCATAGTGACTCCTGAGACTGATATTTGGCAAAGATTATATTTAGTTAAAGGTTCTAAAGGGTTTTAGTTTAATGATACTGGCCATCTTCCTGCATCTATTATTCTGCTGTAGAAAAAGAAGTAACTGTTGTGTAGGTAAAAAGCCATGGTTCTAGCTAAGGAAGAGACTATAACAGTTGTCTTGAAGTGCTGCTTTTAGGCTGCACACAGGCTTGATATCCTGCCAGAAGGCAGGAGTTTTGATGTGTAAATGAAAGTATTCTTTGAAATGCTGGGAAGGCCTGGAGTGCCAGGCAAAGGATTCCCTCAAGAGCCCAAGGAATAGGAGCTCAGGGACTGTTACAACCCTTTGAATCTCGATCTACAGACTGTCCAGTTGTAAGAGTGATATTTGGTTTATTTTTTAATTGCATTCTCTTTTTATTAAAAATGCTCATCAGCAACTCCCTTGTGCTTTTCTGAAATTTGGGAGTGATGGAGAGAAACTTGGTGTTTTTTCCATTAGCAGTGGGATATTTTTCCCAATCTGACTGCAACGCTTCATTCTGAAGCGTGAATAGGCTTGTTGCTTTTGAAGAACTTCTTTCAGTATAAGATGATTTCCTTTTTTCGGGGGGAAAGGACGGCAGTCCAAGTAGCTGGTAGCCTGCCAAGGCCTGAATCTGAAAGCACTGGGTACAGTGAACTAGCAAACAAAGACTAATTGATTATTTGTTTGAAGCATTTGGAAATGCAGCCAGGTCTGCCCAGGTGACTGGCAGCAGCTGGGATCTGATTGATATTTGCTGGGTTAAATGAAGTAAGTGTATCTCTAGTGAGAAGGGCTCCACAGTGTCATCTAGGAGCACTGTTAACTATTAGTGTCACGGGCTGCCTTGATCCAGAGATTTCATGGACTGAGTGAACACATGAACACAGGGAGCTTTCTTCTGCTTTTTGCCTCCAGATAAGGATTAAGGTACATGGGACAAATTGACTGGGAAATACAGGTTTGCACAGTTTGTTTTGTCAAGAGAGGGAGGACTTTATGCTCTAGTGCCTGTGTATTTCACAAGCTATAAAAATCACTTTTAAACATGCTCCCTTTTTGTTGGTGGCTGTGTGGGGCAGGAGCTTTCTCTCCTGGTAATGTCTAATGAAATTAAATACTTATCTTGGTTATAATGCTATCATAAGGCAATGCCAAGTGTTCTTTCCTAGAATGAAGGTAGAAAAAAGGGAAGGCAGTGTTCAAAATATAAAGTTATGAAATGGAGGATATGGTATTGGAAGAAAAACTGGCAGCGGTGGTACTTTCCTTCTCTAGATGGACATCTGATCTTGGGGCTTTTACTGGCTGTGTTTAAATAGTTGAGCAAAGCACTGCAGTCTGAAAAAGACTGTTTTTCTCTTAGTTTCACTGAGTATATAAAACATACTGCATGAACAACTTTTGGCAGAAGAGAAGCAAAATGTATCTGAAACCTTTATTTATATACTGTAGGCAGCACTGTCTAGGTCAGAAGACACCGTATTATCAAATAATGTATTACAGGCATTCAGAACTTGCACAGTAGCTTGATTATTCAGTGAATAATTGGTCTTTGTTAAGCAGATAATGGCACTGTTTGCATTCAGAGCCTAGATTTGAAGTATATGAGATAGAATATTTGTATTTTAAGTCATCTGTTATCCAGCTGATGTAAGAACTAAATAGAACAGAGTTCAGTAAAAGCTTCTAGGGTGGTAGACTGCCTCTTCTGCTGTGCATGTCTCACTGACTGTATCATACCTGCAATTCTGAAGGCATTGAAGAGATTTTTTTTGTTTATTGAATTTAATTTTGTATGGGTGTTTGCAGCAATACTTGGGACCATATAGACTGTTTAAACATAGACCGTATTAAAACCCAAACCAAACAGAAAATGCCCTGAAGAATAAAACAGTTTGGAAGCTTTCTGACCTGCTGGTGGGCAGAAAAGGAAGAAAATAAATAGTGAAGGAGAACAAGGTTATGATTAAGACAGGCAAATAGGATTTATGAGAGAAATGCCGTGTCTTTCTGTGTCACACACCACACCTTATTTTGCTTATCTAGAGGAGAGAAAGCATTTCTGCCATATGAATATTTACTTAGGCTTTTTAATCCTTAAAGATCCCAAGGTGGAATATGAAATTATTAACTGCAGTGTCAATAGCTGATAATTTTTACAAGTATGTCAGAATATGAGCTCAAGTAAGTTTGCAGGTTCCTTGGGTACTCATTTATGTAAGCTTATGCTTGGAGGTGGCTGTCAGCTTGGTAGAATCCCCAGTGCTACGATACTCTGCTTTGTACATGCTGGGGAGCAGGTGATGATGAACAGACCTTTTCCGTCTGGATTTTGTCTTACTTTCTTTTTCCCAAGACGGAGTTTTAAAGAAAAGCAATAAGGTGATAAAATTATTGCCTTAAAGGACAACAAAAGTGATCAAACCCACCCAGAGTAATGTGTTTTTTGTATCAAGTGCAGCATAGTCAGCTAATCAAAACACATGTTCTCTATCTGTGACTGTTTAGCCTGCAGAAGATCAGCCTGCCTTGCAATAGAGAAGTTGTATTTTCCGTATGAGCTGAATACCCATTTGAGCTGTGATCAGCACTCTGCCTTCCCTAAGGAGATGGCAGTGAATGTTGCATTTATCATACATAAAGGAATCTGTCTTGCTCTATATATCTGCCAAAAGACTTGTGGAAAATAGAGACCAAGGCAGCAGCATCCATGATCTCAGTAACCCCTCAAGACAGCAAGACTGATGGTGGGCTAAGGAAATCACTTCTCCCCTTCTCACCCGAGACCGATATTTAGCCACAGCAATCGTTTTGAGTTGGGCTGATTTAGAAGCCTGTCTGTAAAGGAATCTGCTAGCAGAATATTGGCTGAAAGGTTTGCATAGTGCATGAAGCTGTTGACCGGTGCTGCAGAGACATGAACCCCCAGGTGAAAAAAAATCTTGTTCACACCAGAAATTGAGTACCTGGATAGAGTGCTGTGGCTTACATTAAAAATGTTTACTTGAAAATTCAATGACATAGTGGGAAAGAGTTGGAATTTTGGTGTTCAAGGAAAAATTGTAGTGCATACAATTGTTTTAATAAAAGTAAGGCGTTTGTCTGGGTTGTTTAGGATTGAAAAAAGCACAGAATGTAATGTGCGTTCTGCTATCATCAAGCAGCCCTGTGACTGAAGCAGAGACATAAAACCAAGGGCAGAAGTTCTGTTCAGGGAAGGAAAGACAGAACAGAGTTAAGTTGCAGAGCACTTTTTTAATGGAAAAGCACTGAATATTAGAATTTTACGCTAGTCTTCTGCTCTATAACATGCTAGCAAAAATGATGGATCGGTGATTCTTCTGACTTGGCAAAATTAGGGCTGCTCCCTGGAAAATGCAGCAGAAGAGCCTCAGAGGCTGCTCTGGGTATGCTCACAGATTTGTGTGCCTTTGCAAGGAAAGGAGAGACAAAGGACTTGTAAGCCAAGATGAAAATAAAAAATGATGTATAAGAGGTGCCATACATGACCTGTTTTTCAATTCTCTGCTAAGGGCAATGAAGCTGCATAGTATGTAATTTCTAACTATTTTCTTTGCATCAAGCTAAACATTCCATTCATTTTTCCCTCTGAGGACTGAGCTATAAGCATTCCTGTGATTTGGGCAAGGGCAGATCTATAGGTAGCAGCAGCAGCTACTGGACCTATATGCCAGACCAAACTGCTTCCCTTCTTGCCTGTCATGGTGTATGGTGTCAAAGGTGTTCAAGTTGCTAATTGCTAATTTAAAATCCAGATGAAAGGATGGATGACAACATTTGTATGTCCATAGCTAGAGTTTGTGTACCTCCTATGCAAGGGGTATGGCAGTGTTTTCAAACTTAGATTTTTGTCAGTTTTGGTAGTTTTGTGTTTGTTTTGGTGCATGGATAAGTGCGTATTAAAATTAGTTGTCATCTTTGAGATACAGTTTTGCATTTCTATAATAATTTATAACTGATTGTTATAAGTGATATGTTATACAACGGAAGTGTTGAAGAAAATCATTCAGGTGTGGGTTTTTAATGAAATAAGATCTAGTAACACTGTTCACTATTACAATTTATTTGCCTAGAAAATCCTGCTAAATTTTTTCATTAAATAAGCAAGTAAGCTCTCTTTCTCTTCCCCAGTTTTCACAAATTTCAACACTGTATCTGCTGACAAAGTGAGTAGGTGGGGTTAGGAAAAGCATTTCAGCCAGGTGTACTTTTTGTCATTATCTATAATGTGTGTATGTACATGTGGATCCTGTAATTTTTCTGCCTTCTGGGCTCTAATTAAGTTCATCCTGCTGCAGAGCTTCGAGTTTGATTTGTACTTTCTTCCAGGTTGTCTCTGGGATAGCCTCTGATCCCGTTGATTTGCTGTGATATTTTTATGCTAACTGTAGCAAAAGGAGATGTTTAAGGAAAAATATTTAAAGAATTTCAAGTGTGCTTTTCATCTTCTGGACACAAACTGGTACAACAAATGGGAGAAAAGTCAGCATAATGTGACCAGGCATCTCTGTAAGTTGTCAATGGAGCAGAGTTTGAAAACATCTGGACTGTGAAATGTACCTCTTGAACTTTCATTGATCGGTTCCTTGGGCTGCCAGCCAGGAAGTGTATTTTTAGATACTTGCAGCGAATTTTATTGCATGTGAGCGAATGCCAGATCCATAGTTCATCAGCTGCTGTTTTTCAGTAAATAGGGAAAATGAATTTGGGTTTAAGTTAAATAGTTAATTTGGTGCTGCATTGCAGAGTGCAGTTTGTACAGCTGTACCTGAGTTTGCTTTAAACTGAGCAGTTTGGCAACTAGTCCCAAAGCCCAGTGCAAACTGTGGTAATCCTGAGTGCTAATCCAGAGAGGAAAACTATTGGCCTGGACACAGTACAGCAATCTTTTCTTTCCCTTAGCCATGGCCTCTGAAAGCAGAGATGGGAAAAATGTGTGTGTGCGTTTAGTTTTTATGGCTCACCATGTATTTTTTCTGGAACAAAGGGAGGCATATTAATTTAATGGAAAACGAATAGGTTGACTCCTTATATGAGTGAAATGTGATGCATGCTACAGTTACATAGTACAGTAGAGTACAGCTATTCCTTGGGATTTTGAAATGGGCACGTTCTTGTTAAAAGCAGGAGAAAATAGTTCTGCCCTCCAGCTGTGTGCTCTGCCTCAAGCTGCAGCAGTGGGCAGGGCAGTGGTGAAATGTCTGTAAAGTGTGGGGGTGCCCGAACTGATCTAATCTCAGTGGTTGCCTTGCTCCCATCACATTCCCAAAGGATTCTGCTCTTGGTTGAGAGTGAACTGTGGTTTGGCCTGCCTGTATTTTTAGCCTTTGCATGCTGCCTGATGCTACTTCTGAGTGATTATTCTCTGAAGCTCATCACACCTGCTTAGGACATCTCTCTGTTTTGTGCTCAGTAGAAAAGTGTTTCCAATATTACTGGCTCTTGAAATTACTTGTTAATGAAATATCTTGTAAAAACCTTGTTCATCCTTGATTCAAGACAGAAATTTTCCTATCCTGAAACATTCCCTGTTTCTCATGATGTCTGTCCTGCAATTTCTCCTGAAAGGTCCTCTGTTCAGCATCAGTGTGGTAGGTCCATTAAACCAACCTATGTTGATAAGGTATTTAATCTACACTTGTTCAGAACTGTGTGATCTTATTACTGCACATGGTGCCTCAGATTAAGTACTTTGGAGCAGGGGTTATATCACTTTAAAAACCACCTTCTAAATCACCTAATGTGTCTCTAAGTAGCATGTGAATAACTAAAGTGTGGGCCAACTTTCTTCTGTTAATTTCTGTTCATTTCTAGGACCTTAAGGGTCATGGGATTCTGGTTGTCCTTTGGGTGTCTTTCCCATCCTGGGCTGCAGTGGAGTTTGCAGTGGACTCCTTTGTCAGCTCTCAGTGAGAGCAGATGCTTGGGACCACAGGAAAGCTTTCTACCCTGCACTTTTCAAGTGTTGTGAGCACTACAGTTCATAACCTGTCAGTTGTCAACGTTGTGTTTTAAAAGAGTATGTTGAGAGTGAGAAGAATTATACAAGAGAATGTTTTACTAAGGACCAGTGTTTTGGAGCTATGAAGATGAGAAATGAAGGCTTACAAGTTATTGCCCTTTAAATCCTGTATTGGTCTTTGCAGCAGATTTTCTCATTTCTAGTGCTTGTTTTTACAGTGACAAGTGCAGTAAATCTCTCACCTGATGCCAGTATCATCTTAATACCTTGCAGATATTCTTGGTTTATTGGAAAATCTGTATTGATTTTGATTTTTGTATTTCTGATTCAAATAAAATTTCAAAACCAATTAATTTTATTTTTTGAATATTTTCATCTATATCTAAAAAAACCTCAACAGCCTACACTTACAATACTGGAGGCTTTTCTTTCTATTGGAAAATGGCAGGATTTTTACCAACAGAATGCTAGACCAAAGGTCAGAAACTTGAATACTAATCCAGATTTTAGCATCTGTTTCCTATATGGTCTTGGCCTTTGTGTTTAGTTAGGAAGTATGTATTCAGTAGCTTATTTAAATTCTACTGAAGGTGCTGGGGAGTCTTTGGCTGAGTTTGATAGATTGTTTAGCAGGGTTGGAGGGGTTAGTGCAATGATGATACACAAAATATTTCTGAAAATTTTAAGAGCTGTTTTGCCACGTCTTCATTATTTTAATCCAGAAAGCTAATACAGATGTAGCTTCTTTGCTCTCATCTGTCTGTTTTTAACATGTTTTTCTGAGTTTCCTATATCCTAAAAATATTTAATGACTATACTGGTAGTTTGTTTTGAGTTTTTCTTAATTTTTAATAAAGATGAATTGACAAATCTTAACAGAAGTCTGTGTTTGCAGCTGTAACAGCCATGGTGCTGTTACAAGCAGGTGACTGGTACATGTTATAGGTTGAAGAGCAAAAATGTGTTTTATTTATATCTTGACATTTGTTTACTGTTCTGGGACTTGCACTGCAGTATGGATCTGTTGCATAACCTTTGCTTGAAAAGCATCCTTTTATCTGCTCAGTGTATTAGACAGAACCTTCTTATTGGATATGGGTCATGGGACTTGAAGTACTAAATAAGGTACAGCTGAAATAGAGCTGAGGAGGGTGGCAGGATGACTGCTATGTTGGGTCACACAGTGGCCAAAGCTTTTCTGCCTGTGTGGTGCCACAGAATACTGAAGGATAGAGGACAAAGGTTTTTTTGTGGGGCAGTGTGGTTGGGATCTCCTGCTTTCTTTATGATCTTCTGTTTTGAAGAAAATAGTTACTAAACAAAGCTTTTTAAGACATGTGCTTTATATATTTATATACCCCTGTGCTGAGCTCTAGGGTAGCAGAGTTTGTTGCATAAGCTTCCATTGTACATTTCTCCAGCAGACACTGTCGTGTGATAGAAATGTTCACAGCAAATTATTGTATGTCCATTAATAGGTAGTTGTTATAATGATTTAATACACTGGCAAAAGCCACTGAGGTCTGATTTGAAGTTAGTGCCAGGCATTTGAAATGTGAACAACTTTTCTCCATCATCTCCCTAACTGCAAATGAGCACATATGGCTCTATATTGAAAGAGCAGCCTAGGAATTAACATGCATGACTTTTAATTGAAAATACATGAGAGGTTTGTATATGCTGTTTATTTCTTCCCATTTTGCTATGATTTGATAAGTATTGGGTAGAACAGTTACTGCAGAGTTTATTCATGGAATTGCTGGAGAAGCTGAGGGCAGGTCCCTCTCTGTGCCAGTCCCTGCTCTATACTTTCTGGCTGTGTTGTCAGTGACAGCAGGAGCTTGCTCGGGCAGAACCTCTGGGATTCTTCTGGACACTTCAGTAAGACCAGCTCCTAAGCAGGGATCCACTTGCTGCTAGATTCATCAGTTTGCTTTCCTTATCGTTGAGTCTTATCACTACAGTTCCTTTAAATTTATTGCCAAAACTTTCTTAAGGCAGGGAAGTTCTCTTTTTTTGTTTGTTTTTTTTTTCTCTCTCCTCATTCTTTTCCTCTTCCATAAAGGAAAAACTGGGCTCCAGGAAGCCATGGTCTAGTCCTATGAAGGCACCTGAAGTGGCATTCAGGCACTGAAGTCCAAACAGCTGAAACAGCATCAGAGCATTAACACTTCTGTTTGAATCATGGTGCATATTTTATCTGCCTCTAAGATATCACTGTTCGTACTGCTCAGCACCTCTTTCTTGCTCATGTTCTTCTGGGGCTGTAATTTTACCACATGTCTTTAGGGCCATGGTTCAAAGTGCATTGCAGAAGCCTGAGGGAAACTGAGGTAGATTTTATATCTGAATCCCAGAGTACCATCCTCATTGCTTCACAACATGGATTTCTTAGTATGTTAGCAGTAGCCCCAAATTAGTGTGCCACAGAAAAAGCTGGTTCTAGGCTCACAGTTTTGAATCACAGTAAGATTAATTTCCTAGTGAAGAGTGAACTTTGTGAGCCTTTAGCAATTGAGAAGTTGATTTTAAGTTTATCTTGATGCTGACGCTATCAGTGGAAGAGCACAAGTTGACAGTTCTCCTCTTTAAATCAAAGGGAGTTCATGGGTGGGTGTTCCTGCATCTTCTTTGAAATTTATTCAGTAGCTTGTGATGCTCTGAATTTCCTCATGTGACAAGAATATCAGTCCCCTCTGTTCTTGCAGAGTTTAAAAGAGATGAGGGCTGGGGAGGGATGGTGATGGTAGGTATTCTTGAGAGGGGAAAAAGATCAAGTGGACATTTTTACTTTCCATGTATGGTTTATTTTATTACCAGTAGCTGAATGCATTTTAATATTTATATGTATAATATTTATATGTTTTTATATTTATATGAATAAGCAAATAGCTTCATTCTGAAGGAATTCTCCATACCTGTGCAGATCAAATGCTTTTTAACATTTTCAGGAAGTACTTCTGTTGCACAGTTCATTGATCCTTTTTGTATTCCATACAAAATAACTAAAGAATCAATTACTTCTAGTAAAAAAGAGCCCTCACTTCCTATCCCTTTTCCAGGTGCAGTGGGAATAACTGTTGCCTTATCTGTTCAATTTTCAGTGGACAGACTAGGCAGACTCCAAACATCCCCTGGCCGTGTGTGTCCCCTGTGGTGTGTTCAGGCCTGGCCTCAGTTGGGGGTGAGGGGGAAGGCACACTGCTGCAGGTGGCAGTCCCTAGCTGTGTGTGTGTGTCCCCTGAGGTGTGTTCACAGGGGGAAGCTCAGTTGGGGTGAGGGGGAAGGCACACTGCTGCAAGAGGGAATCTGCTCCAGCTGACAGGGCTGCGCTGGGCGGGCTGTGCCTCCAAGTGCTTCACAGGACTGTCTGGGCTGTGCCTGCTTCCTCACAGCTTGGACCGAGCCTCTCACCATCAAGTACTTTGGCAGGAATCTGGCCTGTAATTTGCAGTAAGTGCATTCCATCACCTGCTGAGGCAGCCAGGGTCACCTGGTTAAATGCACCAGACATATATTAAATAATGGCTATCAGTACTCTGCATGCTGTAATAAGGTAGTTAAATCTTGCCTTTTAAGCTCCCGGTGATCAGGAAAGACTCTGCCAGCCAAAAGCAGTACAGTTGTTGTGTCCCCATCCCTCTGTGTGACAACTTGCCTCTGAAATACAGGACAGATGTGAATTCAAGAATTTTAGTGTGTTTTTGCAGAGTAGAGTTTATCCTGTGTATATCACCAGGATTAAATGCTCCAACTATTCGTAAATTTGCATTCAAAACAGCTGGGCAGTTTGTTTCCAAAAGCTGAATTACAAAGCGTAACACTGTCCAAGAGAAGAGCAATAAATTTCACATCAGTAGGATAATTGTTATATACTTGCTTTTAAGATACACAGTAAAAACATAAATTCATATAAATTTATTCCATTTTGTCTGGAAGGTTGCCCATAATACTTTTCCAGGAATGACAAAACAGATAGTTCTCACAAATATATTTGTGATTTAGTTGGTTCTTAGAATGAAATCTTTGGTTCCAGATGCTTGTTTTGATTTGTCTGATAACTGGATTTTTAGTACCAGTCTAACTAGGTTTGGTTTGATTCTGTACTGCTGATTATGTGAGAGACAGAATTAGTCTAAAGAACTTACTTCTCACTCTCCTTCCTAGCTAGAAACATATTTATGGGCCTCACAGAGCCATAATTAGCAAGATGCATTGAAATCCTCAGCTTCAAGGGATGGCAACAATTTCTTAAGAGATTTTCTCTGTACTTTTTCCCGTTGTTATTGTAGTGTTGTGAATTTTGTATTTTGGTTGACATTACGTTCTCTAGAAAACTAGAGGATGCTTCTAAAATTTCTAAAGGCCTTTAATTCCAGAATCCATTAGGCCCAGGATCTGAAGAAAATGAAAATTAATAGCCTGAGGAAGAGTCTTAAAGTTGAAGGCTAATGGCTGAAAGACAATCTCAGAGTTACATTAGTCTAAGAGTATGATCAGAAGCTCAAGGAAGAGTTAAGCTCCAGGTAAGATGGGCAGCACATATGGTAGATGAAATTTAAATGTGGTGAGTTTTGCTTGTTTTTCTAACAGAGAGGTGGTGACAGACACCAGTACTTTCACATGGCTAGGACAGATTGCCAGTGTCCCCCCCGTGAACTGAGACATACCTCGTACTCAGGTGTCTCAAGGATTTGTTATTCTGCTTCGGTTGTTAAAAGCCTGAGTGAATTTCCAGCTCTGTCCAAATAAAATTTGCTGTTAGATTCAAATGGACTTCTATTCTTACCTCAAAAGCCATTAATAGGTTGCAAAAATTACATTTATGTGTGATAAACTCAAATCTAAACCTAAAACCATTAATTCTGGCATGTTCAAAAGTGTACATATTTTTTTCTTCACTATTCTAAAGAGCGGCTGGACTGATCTTTCTTGGCTTGAAAACAAAAAGATCTGGCTGCAGGTTTCTGGTTTGGCTTTTCACTGCACTTCTTTGGAGTAGGAAAAAGAGAACTAAAAACAACATCCAAGAGGTGACTCTTGACAGATGAAAGCAAACCAAACTTCTTTGAAAATAAATTGGTACTTGATTATTACTTGAGTAGTAATAATTTGGTTTAATACAGCTTGACTGGATTAGTGTCATTCCCAAAATTTAAATTCAGAAATGCAATTGGTTTTAGCCAACGAAATATAAACCCAACTTTGGGTTTCAAATAGGGGGGATGTGTTTCTTTGTTTGAGGGGGTTTGTTTGTTTGTTTCTTTTGAGAAGCAGAATTTGTGACACAAAAAATCATGGTTTGTGGGGGGAGCGCCTGCGTTATGAAATTTGTCCAAATGATCATCTTGACTATGTGCTGGCTGAGTCCAGAGTCATTTAGTTTCCCAGACCAGAAAAAAGATGTTTTCAGTCCAGTGGAGCTGTTGATGCCAGGCTCTGTTGTATCATCATGTGCAGTGACACATTTCAAAAGCAAACTAATCCTAAGCTTCCATCAGTGAGCCCAGGAGCAGCATCCACGCGGCGTCGTGCTGGAGCCGTTTACCCGAGCCCAGGGTCCCTGTTGGGATCCCTGTGTTGTGCTGTCCGAGGGAGCCCTGTCTGGCCCAGGAGCTGCTCTGTGTGTGCAGGTTTGACCTCATGTTCCAGCTGAGGTCTCCCAGCAGCAGCTGCAGCTGTGAGCAGAGCAGGAGATGCTCAGGTGTGCAGGAAGTGCTGTGAGCTGCCAGTCCTGTGCCCAGTCCTGCTGGGGAAGCCCTGATGCTCTCCCTTACTGAGGAGGCCCAAACTGGGAAGACCAGACAAATCTGTAAAGGGACCTTTTAGCTATGTGATTGTTCTCTTTTGTTTGTTCTCTGGACTCAAGAACCCTGTGGTGTGGGGAGTTTTTCTACCACATGCAGGAACTATAGATAACTGTGGGGATCACCAATTTATTATAGCTAAATACGTTTGTAAAATGGAAAGGGAAATGGCACGCTTGGAATTACTCCAGAGAAAGAGATCAAATTAATAATCTGGCTGAATGAATGCCTTTTGTTATTGGGGAGCTAAGAGCAAACTTGCTATTTGGATAGCTTTTGTAGAAGGACAGGTTTTGCACATCTTTGGGATCCGTATTGCTCTCAGTATTTGCCACAGTATTAAACTTCCTCAAGCAGAAGGCCCTCAGTGCAGAGAATACCTTTTCTTTGCCCTGTGGCATCTTCTGAATTAGCAAGACTGTGGGTTGCTGCAGTACCTGGCAGACCTGTGTCTTTTCTGGAAAAGTGAGTGTGTGAGAGCCGTGAATTCCAACAGTGGCAGCATGCATTGTGTAGCATGTACTGAATGAGAGCCCAGAGGAGCTGTGGGCAGCTCTTGTGTTAAAAGCCTATTGATGCTGGAGTATTTGCAGGTCACAGAACCTGTCTGGAGACATGCTGCACAACCCCTGCCCTCCTCCCCAGCTTCCATGTGAAGAGAGCACAAGGAAGAAGCATGAGTGGTGTCTTTTTGTAACCTTCCCAAACAGGGCAACTCCTTCTGTTTCTTTTGGTCTGGAAGTGCCATGTGCTGCACACCTGCAAGCTCCTTGGAAGAGGGTGGGCTTGACTGGGTTCTCTTCAGAGTCTATTTAGGATTAGTCCTCCTCTAAAGGCTTGGTTCCAGCTGCTGTTATTTGTTCTGTACTCCAGATTTGCAGTACTGAAATGTTCAGGATTCAGCCAATGATCATGTTGCATTTGTGAAGATATTATTGTAACTGTGCACAAGATAATTTTTCTCTTTTTTGGCCCATCCAGACTTCTCTCTAGAAAGTGTGAGTCCACTTAGGAATAATGAGGGTCTTTAGTTACATGATTACATGCTTTTTCTTTTTTTCCTTGAACAGTGTTCTGCTTAATTTTAGCATACAGGATGATTCCACAAGGGGATGGAATTATGACTGCATGAGCAAGTGCAAATCTACCATTTCCTAATTTGTGAATGCCTGACTTTTTTTTTTTCCACAATCTAAATACCTTTGCTACAATGGAGGTGTTTTTTCCTTTTTTTTTTAATGTGGTGTATTTAAAAACTTTGCTGCCAATCCCTCCATGAAAAAGATGCAAAATTCAATGTCCCTTCTTTGTTGAAATAAAAAGTTCCTTCTCTTGTGCCTCTTTTCTTTTGGACACTGCATAGGAATTAAGATAAAGATTAAGGAATTAAGTTAAAGATTAAGGAATGTTGAAGATTAAGGAAGTTAATTTGCTTTTTGTTTTCTATGTGGCATCTCTGCATTCATAATTCTTTGACAAATCTAATACTTCATCAAATTCTTGTCTTACATAAGGCATTACGAAGGGTCAGTTTAATCAAAAGAGATTTTTTTAATATCATACCCTTTGATTTTTCCTGTTGGGGAAAAAGAAAAACCAACTTTGTTTAATCCAAAGTCAAGCAAGGAAGTGCTGGACCCATGCCTGCAAATTTGTCAGTTTTTCCCCTTCAGAAGTACAAGTTGCTGGATTCCTGAAGGGAACAGTTTTGACATATATGACCAATAAAACTTTCTAAGTGCAGATGACCAATAAAACTTTCTAAGTGCAGATGATTTGAGGTAATTAAAATTCTCAGGACAAAAACAGTTGTGATCCCAGGGGGCCTGGGAATTTCAGTTCTTGGAGAAATGCAACTTGCAGTAGTAGCAATGAGTGATCACATCGGGTTTTTGGTGATCCTCAGGATGATATCCATGCTGTTCATCACCAAAAATTTTGGCTTGGCTAATTTAAAAGAGCTAAATGTATGAATCACAATTGCCATTTTGCTTTGAAAGTGTCTGGGGGTAATGTCTTTTTAGGTGTTTCCCCTACTCTTCTTACTCTTATTTCAGATTGTTCTTTTTCTTCCTGTTTTTCTGAATAGCTCCCTGACATCCTTAGGGTTGCCTAGCTGGCACATGAGTAGCCATCATTTGCATTTACACTTTAAAGTGTATAAGGCTTTCAATTTATAGACTGAAATACAACGTAACTTGTTTGCACAAAGGAAGCAAAATTCTGTTTCTTGATGTGGACTAGATTCAGAGTAAAAGGCTCCAGTGTGACACAGAAGGAGAAAAATCCCCACAGAAGAGAAGCCCTCCTCCTCTGCACGCCTTCTTAAGTCTGGTCAGTGATCTCATGCCGTGCGTTTGCTCCAGTTGAATATTGCCAATGGCCAGGGCTCTGCACGTTGTCCTTGAGTATTTCTGATCTAAATTCTTTCTGCTCTGTGTGCTTTGTTTCTTTGGCTGTGCACAATGCCTTGCCCTGCACTCACTTTTGCTGACACAACTATTTTTGGAGCTGTACTATGACCTCTGTCAGGGAAGCCATCCTGCTTTTTTTTTTTTTTGTAATGAATGAGGTTAGGGCAGAGGAAGGAGCTGGAGCTGATGAGAACACAAAACCCCATGTTCCAGCAACACCAGTGTCTCTTTGAGTGGGGCCTGTGGCATTTCCTTTGAATGCCAACTCTGAGCCTGTCCAACTGTCTTAAGCTGCTATTGGGGGATTTATTGAAAGAACATGTCAGAATTTGGTTTTGTAGCTACTTTGTAAGGCACAAAATTGGATACTTCAGTTAGCATCTGAATTTTGTACAGGAGCTTACAGATTCATGATCATACGCCTCAGAACATGAGCAAGTGCAGCAAACAGCTCTGAATCATGTTGTCTTGACTTCAGCTCAGCTGAACAGGGTACAAGTTAGTAGGGACTTCGGTGCAAAAGGCTTAAATTAAATAATCTTCCTACTCCCCACCCCCAATTGGGCCCACTACGTTGTGACACATATTTTGTAAGACTGTGCTTAAATCAATGCTAAAAGCCATGGTTTTCATGCACCAGTGGAGTATAGATTTCCTTTTTGAAGTTTGCTACTGGAATTTTTTGTTGTTTTAGCTTAGTGCATGTACACCATGTGCTATGCTTTAGCATACATTTTCCAAACTCTGTTCTATGCTTTTTGTTGTTTCAGCAGGATTTTATCTCCTATTAGCAAGCTCCAGTCAAGGTGTGGTGACTGACAATAGAATATTGATGTAAACATTAACAAATGAACTGGGGCAGGATGTGTGCTGGGCAAGGCCAGCAGCAGGAACCTTTGCTCAAGTGCAGCACATGACCCCAGCCAGGAGCTGTGAGCAGGTGCTTGCCAGTGCCCCTGCACAGGAGAGGGGGGAAATCACGGTAAACCCAAGGGCACCTTGCAGAAGCCTTGCTGGGGATGTGTAGTGAGGGTGCAGAGAACAGAGCAAAGCTGAAGGGCTTGGAAGGCAAGGACAGCACTTTTAAGCATGTTGAAGATCTTGCCTCAGAAAGAGCTCAGTGGTTGGGGTACAGCTTCCTTCAATGCTAAAGAGGGGTGAAGAGCTGAATTAGCTTGGCTGAGATTTGAGCTGTGATCTCACACATTTTAAGCTGGGCTACCAGTTGTAAACTTGTATGCTTCCCATCAGATTGTACGGTCCTCATGGTACATACAAGATGTCAGTCATTTAGTGCAGTGAATGTTTCTGATTGTTACACTGCTTGAAAGCTTGCACTAGAAGCTAGTAGGACAATTCTTTCCTTTCTGTGGTATCTCCCTTCCAAACTGTTTCTGTTAAACTTTGGAAACTGTGCTCCTGCTACAGCCATCTCACCTGGAAAACACACCACGGAACAAACAGAATTGCTGAACTCTCGGGGGTCGGGCATTGCCCATGCTCACGTGGCAGCTCAGCAAGTGCTGTGTGCTGCCTACTCTCAATTCTACAAAGTAGCCAAAAACTCTGGACCTGTTAGTAATTCCATCAGATGAGGCTATGAGAGATGAGGCATTTTTGTCTACTGAATGTTGAGTATGTTAGTTGGGGAAAGGCTGTATGGAATCATTCAGATGATGGATGGAATACCCAAAAGTTGCCCTCTGCCTGTCTTTGTTGGCAGGGAGAAGAGCAACATCATTCCACTTTGCCTACAGGAAAATCCTATAGGAATGCAAGCAGGAGATAAGTTAAAAAGAATAAAATTGCCCTGCTGATCCCTGCTGCCTTTAAACACCACTCAGCTGCACAGAAATTTCATGTGGAGTTTCAGGTTGTTTATGTTGCTCTGAAATGTGATTTTTTTAAAGGAAATTAAAAACAGATGAGGTGGAGTGGATGGTAAAAAAAATACGTTTTTGCAGAATACCAGTATATGTTAAGATACTTCTTTCTGTTGCTTGCATAAAGCCTGGTAAAAGAAGCGTGAATCACAGTAATCAATTTAGGAGATAGTTAGATACATATGCACAACCTATTACATCTTTTTTGTCCTCTTACTGCACTTACTGATTCTACTTGTCTCTTCAGTTCGTTAGATCAGCTATACATTAGTCATTTTTACCAGGGGTTACTCACGTTTTGCCACTTTCTGTTTCAGGAAGGTTGCAGTGAGTCCTTTGCAGAGCTGAGTCTCTCCTGTCGAGTGTCTCGGCGTTGCTCGTCTCAGCCCGGGGAGCTCCTTGTGTCATGGTAGCGATCCCTGCGGCGGGCTGGACTCTGCTCCCTGCAGAAGAGCTGCTGCCCTCCTGCCAGTGGCTCCTTCAGGCCTGGGGTGAGCAAACTTTACCTGTAGAGCTGCCAGCTCCAGCAGGAGGGAGTTGGCCTGGCTTAGTGCTGCTGCCACTGGTCACATCCGGTTCAGAGCCCCACCTGAGTTGTAAAACACAATTCTGTTTAATTGCAAGTGTACTTCCAGCTTTGGGAAAGCAAGAGAAGGGAGGGATAAATATCTGATGTTTGTGTCTTGGCTCGTTCCCTAGAATCTTAGGATTAATCTAAAAAATAAGATTTCTTAAAATCTAGATGTACAGTTTTTGTCACCGCTTGCTTTTCCCTTTGGAAGTGAGATTGGGGTTACCAGCACTGTGCTGTCTCCTGAATAAATGGTGAGGTTTTACTAGGTTAAGAAGCTTCCATATGTACATTTGCCTGTCTGTCCACTTAGGCCGGTTTCCATCAGTCTTTTTCCCATTTCCTAAATGAGCTGTATCCCCATGTACTTTTTACTCTCCAGGCCTACAAATGCAGTTAGAGCAGGATTCTCAGTTGTCTCAGTCTCAGAAGGCAGGTGCACAGTACCTCATGCCTTGACCATTTTCTTATGCTGAGTGCTTAGAACAACTGATTTGGGTAAAATTTTTCATTCAATGAAAATGAGATGTTAGGGAGCTAACACAGCAAAATAAGTCTGAGTCTTATATTTTAGTTTTGTTGTGCTGGTAAGTGCAATAATTGCCATCAGAAAGCTCTGTGTGATTGAAATATTCAAAATTTTAGGCAGATGTTTTAGTATTTTGCTGCCTTAGGGGTATAGTAAATAAAATAATTTAAGACATACAAAGACCAGGTAATAGACTCCCATTGATACTGGCATGGATATGAAATCAAGTTTCTGCTGTATTAGCAAAGCTTTATCTGAAAAACATTTCCTTCTTACTCTGTCTTTAGAAGTATTACAAGAATGCTAATAAATGGAGGGTGTATGTCTTTCTAAAATATGTGCAGTCTTCTGTTTTAAAGTTGTCCTCTTCATATGAAATTAAATTGCTTTTGGCTGACTTATCTACCTGAGGATGGTGATGACAGTGTAGAACTTTTTTTTCTTGCATACCCAGGCACATTATCTGGAAAATGTGAAAATGCTACATTTTGCGTTTGTGTAAAATTACAAAACATGAAATAAAGCCTTGGAAATGGCTCTACAAAAGATGTAAGTTCAATTTTACTTTTTTGTATGAAGTGATTGTTAAGGATCTTAATGTAGCTACATTTGTATGTTTCCACTGTAAATACTTGATTAACAATTCAGCCTGTAAGTGACTCTAGGGTAAAGTTTAGTATAAGAGCATTTTTCATGATCATTGGTGTTATTGTAAGTAATTCTGATTTGCCAGTCTTTATTTCTGTTTAATCAAAATAAGGGTCTGTTTTTATGTTACTTTAAAAAATTTTGTAGCATCTAATCTTCGCAATAGCTTCACAAGGTCTCTCATGATTTTTAAGAGCTTTTGTTTGTTGTGTGGTATTCCTCATTTTTCCTGCTTCCAAAACCTGTGTATCAGTAGGTTTTATTCTCACAGGCTTGTCCTGTTTTGCTCTGGTGGCCATGCATTGCTCCAGATACAGGACAAGTGGAGATTTTGCCTTTTCCAAATGTGTTACTGGGTTTTATTGATCAAAATACTATCCTGATAACAGCCCATCTAGAACGTTTGACAACATGATTTAATTTTTGGAAGAGACTTCCTAAGATAGCAAAGGGAGTCAAGGACATTTCAAACTGGAAAATGGAGAACAAACCCCCAAACTTCATTGACCATGTTAATGCTTAGGTCTAGAAAGTGTAAAAAATTGTCTTCCAATAGAATTTATGCTCCTAAAGCCATGAGCTTTCTCTGAAAATTCCCTTTCTCCCTCTGATCTTGGTTATTTTCTCAACAATCTAGTGGTTTAAAACAAGACCTGTGTTCTTATGGAGTTATGTATGTGTCTGTGTGTAAAAGTAAATGCACTGTAACAACAACAGAAGTCAGTGTAGCCCTTTGGATTTCTTTCAGCTGTGTTTTAGATAACCTTGTTTTGCTTCTCACAGAGACCTAATCTTGCAAGGCTAGAACTTCAGTGCAGAGCAGCTGGAAGTAGTTAAATATTGGAACCACTGCTGATTTGGTTGCATCCTCCAACATGACCAATCCTCAGTAAGTACCATGGGATACAACTTACTTTAAATGAAAGGGAACAGGCTGCTACCTGGAGAAGAATGATGTGACCTCCAGAAGGTTTTGTATTTGTCTGAAAGAGTGTGAATTAGCAGGAACTACATGAACGATGCTGTAAGCATGTCTGATGTGCATTACTAACAGCAGTGGCTGAAAACTAGTATGTTATGTTATTTTCAGATCTGTTTATCTTTCTTTTTCCCACCACCAAGGCTGTCTGCCAACACCAGCCTGTTTTTCTTGTCAATCAAATCAGTCTTTCTCTGTCGTCTAGTCTGTCTAAGAATACAGAAACTCAATACTGTTGTGGGGGGAAGGTTGCACCAACCCATTTCCCGTTCCTTTTATACTACTGGAAATTGGACCATTGTATGCTCTTTCATGCAAAACTGAATCAGCTTGGATGTAAAAGTAAATGTCCACAGGATGGAATTAAAGGTGAAAATCAAAGAAAAATCTTGCTAAAATTAGCTTTTACCTCTGGGTTTCTGATTTCAGATTGTTTACAGAAGAATACAGTTCTGTTGGAAATTAAAGAATCTTATTACTTTCCAGTATTAGTTATACATGAATAAAATAAAAGTTTTTGGGTTGTTCAAATAGTACTTCCTTTTACCTTCTTTTTCTGCCACAGTATGACACAGCTGCAGCCTTTCCCTGCCAAATACTCTACATATAACAGCATTTTACTTTCTTGGTAATTTTGGCAGCAGTTAGCTTCTTTTAATTCAAGAATAATGTCTTCCATCTGAAAGAATTAGTCTAATGGTGAGACTCAGACCAATGGAATGTTTCAACATAGAATTCTAGTTCCTTCACCCACATCCTTAAATTATATCCTTATACATGATATACCACTTAAGTGGTCTTCTAAAATAGCCTCTTATTTCAGGGGGAAAAAAGGAACTGCTAATCAGGTTGCTTAAATTGCTGGAAGATTTTAATAAGCATCTTTAAAATAAAATGCAATTTTTGCAGTCAAATAACACAGGGTGCTAAGAACTTTTTAACTATATCCCTGTGGAAAAAGAGTATCTTCATATATGCTGTAAACCTCTGACACTAGCCTGAGATTTGTTCCAAAGTTACCAGGCTCCCTTAGAAGAAAGCTGGAGAAGTTTGTGCTTGCACATCTTTGGAATCAAACAGGGCAAGCAGCTTTGCTGGGTGCTGCAAAGATCAGCCCTTGACATGCAAGCTATGTCCTACAGCCAAGTCATCCTGGGCATGCAGTAATGGCAGCAGATAAAATTGCTGTGGAAGTAGTATCTTGTTCTAAATCTGGGAGACGTACACATTGTCAGACTGTTTTTACCTGCATGGAGTTTCCATTAGTGTTAGTGGGCTGCTATAAGAATACCTGATCAGATTTAGAAGCTGTACATAAGGTTAGTTAAGATAATCTTTATGGAGGAGGCAATAATTCTTCTGAATCACTGTTCCCTTTCAGACCTATTTTGAAATAACTTGTAACAGAATGATCCTTTTTAGGTAAATGTAACAAAGCTGCCATCCGTCAAAACTATTTGAATCAGTATTCAAATCTACAGTGGAAGAGAGGTCTAACTGCACCTAGTAGTTAACAGTTGATTTGTATATAATAATTAAAAAGTCTAGCTGTTCATTGCTCACCAATCTAACTTAGAAAGCAGTGAGTCTTTAGTTGGCATAGTTACATGCCTTCTTTCTGTTTTGCATAAATATTTTCCTTTTGGGCTCATGCATTTTTTCTCTGTTTATAACACAGCCATTTATATTTAGAGCTTTTGAAGCAGATTCAGCAGAGTGAAATGTTCTCCTTTGTGAGGTTTCTGTTGATCACAGTGAGATCCACTAAAGTTTGGAGAGATTTGATCTGCCTCTTTAATGACTGACAACACCTCCTCACTGACCTTGCAGAGGCCTTTTAAGTTGCTGGCTCTTTAGGATTCCATGATATTCTTGTCTCTAACTTCCTTTTACTTGCTTGCTCATTTACATTTCTTTATGTATATACATGTGTTTATTACGTTTTCAGGCCTACACTTGAAGGCGGTGTTTCAGAAGTTGAGATAATTTCTCAGCAAGTGGAAGAAGAGACCAAAAGCATTACTCCTGTGCAGCTTGTTAATTTTGCTTATCGAGATCTACCTTTAGCTGCACTTGATCTGTCTGTGGCTGGCTCCCAGCTTTTACCAAATTTGGATGAGGAGTACCAAAGAGAAGGGTAAGTACAAAGGGCAGATTTTTGTCGTGTAGTTTTAGGTTACAGGAATTTCATGGCCTGTAAAACAGGAAACCTTAAGCTGGAGAAGTGCAGCCAGTTGTCCTTAAGCTCTATGTAAAATCATTGTCACAAGATGGAAGAGACCTTTTCTAATATCACTGATCTGGTCTGGTTTAGAGCTGTTTGTCATTTTAAGTGGTTCATAGCTACTTTTGCACTTACAATGCAAAATCCTAACATGAAGATGCAGTGAATGAGACCATAGTGCTGATCTGTTCTTTGTGCAGTACTTTATCACTTTATCAGTTTGTTTGACCACAGTCTGGAAGCTTTATCTCAGGAAAAGACAGAGGGAATACCTGGCCTGTCAGACAAGCAGAATGGTCTGGTGAAAGCTCCTTGAGAAAGGTGTTTGAGGATGACTAGAGATGGCTGCTGTGACTCTTGTACATAACTGTACATCTGTTGACTGAGAGATACTATCTGGTACTGCTGATTCCAGTACATATAGTGTACTTGTCACCCAGTAATTTGAACTGTGTAGTTTGCTAATGTGAGAATGTTGTCTTTGATAATGTTTTATCCTGTTTTCATTGAACGGTGGTTCCAGGTTTATTGTAATAAAAGATCTTAATCAGTTCATAGCATCTGCCCAAACATAGCCCAGTGTCAGATTATGTAGCACTGCTGTCCTACAGGACATTAGAAGTCATCCTTATGCCTGGTTCAGGCTTGAAGTGGCTGTAGGTGGACTGCTGTACTAAATTCTTTATGAAAGATTAGGGTCAACTGGAGAGAATCCAGAGGAAAGCAGTGAGAATGATTAGAGCCTCAGAAAACCTGCCATGGAGTACTGATTGAAATAACCGAAATTCACATGACAAAGAGACTTTGAGGGGAGCTTCCAAGAGACTTCAGTGGGGTAGGGAGCAGCCTGTTACTGATCTCCATGATGTTTAGGACAAGAAGTAAAAAGCTTGAATTGCAGCAGAGAGCAGTGAGAGCAGCGAAGTGATGGGGTAGACTGCTGGTGTGTGTGGGAAGGAGGGGGATAGAGGTACAATTGCTGGATGTCTTCAGGAAGATGCATTTGTCAGGAATGATAACATTTATTTAAATAAACATTTATGATAACATATATTTAACAACCCTCAGGACAGAGATGGGCTGAGCGCTGGTGTCTGCCCTGCCTGGTTTTTGTGCCTGCTGTTCCCCTGGGTTTCACACTGAACACAGACCTACTCCACTGTCAGTAAGATCCAGGGAGAGCACTTCCCAGTAAGCCATATAGAATGGCTTACTGCTCGCTGCTGCAGACTTTAAAAGGCTTTATATAAGCCTCCATTTATTAACAACTCAGTGTGTTTTAACCTGTGCTCCATAATCAGCAGAGACCTGCTTGATCTCAGCTCAGCAGGTATTCTGTGTAATACTCAGGAAGCAAGACGTGGGGAAGGCTCTTGCCTTTAATTTCTTTCCAAATTGGACTTTATGAGACTTCTCCAAAAAGCTGTTACTCCAAACAAGGGGAAATACATTTTGAGTAGGTTATATAAGTACGCTACAACTGTAACATAAAATACCCTGCATAGCAAAAGAGGCACTTGAAAATTAATTTGAGTATGCAGGTGTAACCCTCAGGCTATTTTGGTGCTGAGTCAATACCAGTTTAGTTCAAATATCCATTTTTACAGATTTTTATGATCTGAAACGCAATTCTTTACTGTGCCAAAGGGCACAGGTCTCTCACTGTAACCATTTGAGCAGCTTTGCAGTCTTAAACATGGAAATAGGCTTGTCATTCTTTTCCTCAGCAGAGATCTCTCCCTTCACTCAGACTTCTTTTGTGGCTTTGTCAGTCTGAATGGAAATACAGGTTCCCCTCCACAGCTCCCAGATGTAGAGCACATTCTCTGAAGAAAGTTCGGAGCTTAAGTTTTGACATACCAATGCATTTTGGCTAAGTGGTTCAGCTGCTTTGTGGGAATGGTGGCTTCTTCCTTTCAGAAGCATCCATGATAGCTCATGCCCTGAGAAATTTAGGAGCAGAGCTGGGCTTCAGAAACCCAGCAGCAAAGTAAAATACTATCCCTGTGCCACCTCCTGGCTTGGTTGGGAGTATGTCTGGTTTTATGAATGTAGTGTCATTTCTTTCCCATGCCCTTGTTCATTGTGACTGGCTTCAATCCGAGTGAGAAGGAGGTAGGGTGGGTCAGATCAGTGTGATACAGGAGCTGGCAGCCACGTCTCCCTTACGTGCAAAGAGGGGGATGTGGGGAGGGCAGCACAGGAGGTGGCAGAAAATGGCAAAAATCTCTGTAGTTTCTGCCAGCATCCATCTTCATGACTTAGGTTCTGTTACCTCAGTGCTGCTGTGCAGAGTGCAGGTGGAGATACCAGCAGGTACTGCTAATGCCAGAGAGTAAAAGATTCCCTTCCCTGCAAGTCTGCCTTTTGTTGCAGACTCCATGTGTTGCCTTCTGCATGCATTTCCCAGAGAATGTCAGGGAAGATGCCAGCATGCATGGACCTGCATATATTCTGCGTGGCTCTGATATTCTAGATCTGCAGCTGATCTGGGCAAGCTGGAGTTGTTCTAATTGCAAGGCTCTGACACGTGCCTGTGCTTGGACAAGACTGGGTGTTTGTAACAAGCTGCCTCTCTCCACAGCCTTGTTGGACAATGTAATTGTCCGCAGTCAGTAGTTCCTGGTTACTCTGAGCATTCACCAGTAAGTCTCCATTTCCTTGCATGGAGAAGCAAGAGAGACATCAGACCAGGGATGGACGAGAGGGCAAGAAAGGAGTCTTCTGATTTAATGATTTTGTTATGTGCACCCCAAGGGGCACACAAGGTTTTTCTCTACCTTTTCTTCTTTAAGGCTACAAGGTGTTCAGGGTCCAAGCACAAATTTGACCTGGTTGCTACCTAGGGGAGCTTTTTGTTTCATCAAAGGGAATATTTCTCTTAATACGGCTGATATTAATGTTGTTGTTGTGTGCCTGGAAACTCTCAGATGGCATTACACTAGCTAGCCCTCTGACAAGAAAACAAAGAAATGAGAAGGAAAAAGAAAGTAAGTTACGGTCTGTCTTTAAGTTGTTAGACCGTATGTAAACTGATGTTCCTGTGGCTTTAATACTGGAATAAAAGTCTTACTTTGTGTGGTTTGATAGGTCTTTGCCTTTCCATTTCAAATTCTCAGGGCAGTCAGTTCCTGTCTGTTGGTGTTGTTAAAGGAATTTTGTGGACAGTTTGAGCTGGTTTTGTCAGACATTTAGATGACAATGCTGATCTCTGTGCTAAGCAAGAAAGAAAGCACTGCAGATTAGAGGCAAGTTAAGCCTGTCCCTGATGTACACCTGTAAGTAGTGAAAGGGTAATCAGGCAAGAAAAACCTTTCTGTTCTAACTGAAACCCTCAAACGAAATACAAAACATGTTGTCTTGAATTTACTGAAGAGGCTGTGGCTGTATTTAACTCAGTTTGCATGAAAAGAGTATGCCAGCGTTTCTTTAAGGAGGCTAATCACCCAGAAAGGTGAGATGATCTTTAAATGTTAGCACTGCTTTAAATGCCACTCTTAGTTTCTTTTTGTTCCAGTCAAGTATTATGTTTTTCAAAAAATAGTTTCCCTCTTCTGCTTTTTTTTGCATCACGTCCAATCAAAGTGATGGAGAATAGCAGAAAAACTGACAACATGCAGAAAGTAATACATGGATAAGGAAAAGCTCTCCTTCCTATGTTTTCTATAAGTTCCAGTTAACAGGTATCAATCACAACAAATTATAAAAAAATGACAGATAGTTGCGTTACAGAGTGTATTTTTTGTGTGAATATGTCAATAGACAATCAGCCTCTCTTGATAAAGGACTGTGTTTATTGGAGTTGAGAAACAAGGGGGGAGAGATGTACACCAACTTTTAAATTATATATTGTGTTTGTTTTAAATTGCAGCTCTTGAGTTTGAATGTTAAACATTTGAAACATGAAGGTGTTTCCAAATACTGTGTTTTACATCAAAAGCTATAAAGTTTGTGGGTTCACACAGTTAATGCGACTCATTTGACATTAGCAGTAAATAGTCATGCTGTAATTTAATAATTTAGGATCATCTGTTCATAGCCTTAGATTTGTTTGGTCACAACTAGAAAGTACATTGAACAGTGGGAATACCAGAAAAAAGAAAACCATAAAGGGAGAGAGAGAAAGGAAGGGAAACAAAAACTGAACAGAGATTTAAGAGATGCAGAAATTAACACAGAGAAGAGTTGTGAGCTCTCATTTTAAACTAGTTGCAAGACTTTGCTGGTAAATGTATTTACCCATCCTGGGAAAAAAAGGTGTCTGTTCCTTCAGTCTGTTTTCTGTAATTGTACTAAGTAGATTCCATTATTTTGCTTTTCAGATTCATCTTTCAGATACATGATTTTTTTGAGGTATTTTACTTGTGCTTTCTACAAAACTTAAAGGTGCTTTATCTAAAAGATCAAATTCTCACATTTCTCTTGTTTTCTGCTTTTCTTGTCTTTATCTGGTGGCATAATTAAAAATAGTCCATTTTCTGAAAAGTTTTGTGTACCTCTGCAGATCTCAGATCTGGAATAATAAGGTCCAAGCCCAAGATGAAGTGCAAAGGTTTTGGAGGGCACAACTATTTCATGTAGCGAGCAAGCTCCTATTTACAAAAGTGAGTTGTAATTTAGTTTTAGCTGCCAGTCATAGTCTGAATCCAGAAAGATGGTGCAAAATCCTAACATGAAGATGCAGTGAATGAGACCATAGTGCTGATCTGTTCTTTGTGCAGTACTTTATCACTGCTGCTCTCAGTGCTGTGGTCCAAAACAGACCTGCACTGCAGCAGAAAAGGAGCATTCAGCTCAACAGAACCTCTGAAGTGCCCAGCTCTTCAGTAGAGAAAACATGAATTTTTGGGCTATGTTAGAGGTGTTCAGTGATCTAGAAATTTCTGTTTCTGTCCACAGCCTTTTAAGTGTTTCTCTTGGTAAATTTTGTTTTCCAGAGTAGCTCGTTAGTGTGTGTATTCCAGTGTTTGAGTGTGTCCCCCTGTGTCTTTTATCAATTGGTAGAGAGAGCAGTACTGTAAGTAAGACAAAGAATTAATTTTATAGCTCAGTGATTTTAAGAGTTTTCTGGTTTGGAGATATTTCTATTTTTTCCAACAGAACTTGCTTTCCCCAAGTAGTTTTTGAGGATAGAAATATAACATTTGTAGCCCACAGATCACTGTTTGCAAAGCTCTTTATTGGAGACTGGAAATGACATGAGTCTAATTTGTCTGGGTTGACACTGAAATTAATTGTCTAAATTGGGGAGGGATATGGCTTGGGGCAAATACTGAAACATGGATAAGCCATAGGACAAAGGGGAAATGTGGAAAAGAGGAATATTTGTCTGGAAGGCAAGTCTGTGAAAAAAATCAGCTAAATGCTGAGCAGCAGTGTAAAAGCAAATCAGATCTTAGGATTGCTTAGGAAAAGGAGCAGAAAATAAAAGAGAGGCCATTGTTGTGCCTCTCTACATATTCAAGCTTTGCCCATGTCTTGAACATGAGTGCAGTTCTGATCCCTGTCAGAAAGGATATGGTAGCTATAAAAGAATCAAAGAAAACCAGTGATCAAAGGTATGATACGTCTTCCATTGGAGATTACTATGTAAACTAGGACTCAGCAGTCTGGAAAAGAGAAGGCTGGCTGAGATTTGATTGATATTACAAAGTCTATGACACAGAGGGGTTAAAATAGGTTTGACACCCACACACCCCCGCCTCCCAATATAGTCTCTAAGGTACATTAATAGATTAAGGCCCAGTTCCAAAGAAACAAAAAGAGTTTGTTCTTGGCACAGAGGGCAGTAGATGCCTGAAGCTACTTTCTGAAGGATGTGTGGTTGAGAGCAGCTTATCCCCACAAGGGGAGGTTGAACAAGTCTGTGTAAGAGAAATTCATTGACGTTTACTAAGTACAACCTGAGAAAACACATCTGTCTCAGGAAGTGACAAAATGGAAAAGAGCTGGATGGTGTGAGAATGTTAAGGGGAAGGATTTATATGCTTGATGTGTTCTTAGTCATCTTGAGGCGTCTGCTCATGGCCACTGTTGGAGACAGGATGCCAAGCCTTTGTTCAATATATTCTAGTATGGCTGTTCCTATGTTTCTTAAAGGGATTTTTGACGCTGATGTTATATTTGCATTAAAGATTTTGGCTCAAAAAATTAGGTTAGGAAAAACCTAACAAGCAGTTTTCTAGTAAGAGGAGTAAAAGGCCAGGTAATCACTGGACATCTGTGAGCAAATGGTGTGATATACACCTATAAAGAAAGCAGAAATGATCCTAGAAAGCTTCTGCTATCTACTGCTCCAGTTGGCTGTATTCACATGCAGAAGAGGCTGCTAGGATAGTTACAGAAACTGAGTGTCTGTTCTACAAAAAGCATGGGCTTTAATTGAATTACACATGTGGCTGCCATTACTGTGTAAAATGCATCATAGACAAAATGCTAACTAGGGAAAAGACCTAATCAAGCAAAGAATAATATTGGCATAAGAAATGAGTGTGTATAAACTGGCCATGGGTGAGTCTGGGGAGAAAAACGAGGGGAATCTCTCTTGCCATTTGAGCAGCAGAGTTTTGCAGAAGTCTTCCAAGAAGTGCCACGGGGTTTGAAATAGTACAAGTTTTAGGGGTAAAAAGATGAGAGTGTTGTCAATAGTTAAAGTTCTGTAGTTAAACCAAGCTTGTAGAAGTCCAGAAAAGAGGTGCAGAGCTCTTCCTTGGAGTTAGCTACTGCAGGCACCCAGCTGCTCCTGCAGCCTGCTGTGAGGCTCTGCTGTCTGTGTTGGCTCAGCCAGATTTTGTGTTGTTATTTAGCCTGTGTTCCTGTTACTTCCTGACCGTGGCCTTTCTGATCCTTCAGATAGCAATTTGGATCTCATCCATCCTTCTGTTTTCTGATCATAACCATCTTGTGAGGTGCAAACACTTGTTTGCCAACACTTGTTTAGCCAAAAGAAAGGAAAAAAAACCAGGGTAAGGTATAATGCAGATTTTGGGGTATTTGTTTACAAGACTGGAAAATAGAAACAGCGACAGCTGTTAACAGCTTGAAAAAACTGTTTGTAGTGGTTCCTTACCAGATAAATATGTTCAACCTTCCCAGTTTTGCCTTATGTTCTTTTTTTTCCAAGCTGTTCATTAGTAAGACTAACAGGATGATGACAGATTGGTTTTGGACAAAGCCAAAACCAATGTGAAAACTATCTTTAAAAAAAATTTCCCCTGGTAAAATTCCACTAAATATATTTTAATGTCTCAGAACAAAACTTCGCAGGTCAACAGTTAAAAATTTCCTGTGCTAGTATGTTTATTTACTTCATCCAGGCATTGCAAGAAAGGTAAATGCTATTTCTGTTGTAGAGACAAAGTAGCTGAAATACCTGATGAACCTGTTTGAAGTCATGCAGGAAAGTTTTCCAAAGTCACACTTGTCTGTGAATTCAAGCAAACAGTCAAGACACCAATAGAATGTGTGCTTATTCTCTGAGCAGAATAGGGGACTTTTTTACTAGTTTGTGGGGTTTTGGTGATTTGGTTTTTTTGTTTGATCTGGGGTTTTTTGTCTGAAGTAAGGGAAAAAGGTACTTGTCTATGGTTAGTATGAAATCTTTTCATAAATTTATGAGCTGTGTAAATTGTATTTTGATTTGTTGGGTTTTCTGAAAATTCTGTGTAGCTGGCTTTCTAATCTGAGCTTAAAATTTTATGTGTAGCTTTGCAGTGTCACAGGTGAAATGGCCAGAATTTGGATGGTAAGTTCAAACCCACACTAATTCTGGTAGGGGTTTGTTTTTTTCCACAACCAGATTTCTCATCTGTTGATAGATGAGCCCTTGTGCATCAGAAGGGAGAGAGGGAGACTACACTGCTAAAACATGTTCCAGGGTTACAGAGGTGAGCTTTGTGTGTTGGGAGTCAGGGTGTTGCTAACGTGTTAGCATGTCAGCCTGCAGACAGGGGTGGTGTGCAGGTGCTGATCACTGTCCATCCACAGCCCAGGTGTTAACAAACTCATCTTGGTGTAGCAAGTTCAGAACTGAAGGTGGTCCTTTTGTGTCTTTGAAATCAATTTATATATTTTATGAGTGTGGTAGAGGTGGATATGTGCACGTGAGCTGCGCTCGACCTCTTAAACTGATTGCTTTTTCAATTGTAAACAGGTAGTTTCATTCAGAAGCTTTTTAGAATTGGTGTTAATAATACTGAACAGACAGAATAATACCATGTTATTTAGGATTCTATAAGTAATATAGCACCTTGAGTAGTAATTATCATGGTTATGTGTATTTTATGCTAAGTGTTACAGTGGGTTTATTCTTACTGGTACATTTGGTATATTTGAAAATCTTAAATAAATGCAGAGCTTTTAGCAGCAGGTAGTGGGGCCCTCTACTGATGATTCTGTGAATAGGAAAAGCTGCCCTGCAATGTTAAAGTACTGGCATGATGAGTCCTTTGGAAAAGGGAAGATAAATGTAAGCAGAGACTAGGACTAAAGCCTGTTCTGTTTAAACACAGCCACCCCTCCTCATTGTTTTTAGAAATATCTAAAAAACCCTCAACATTAAGCCCAAAATCATATTTGCATTAAAAACAAATTACGCTGTTTTGAGATACGTAAAATAAAACCCATTAAAAGATCAAGTTGGCAAAAAGGCCCTATCCCAATGCCTTTGTTTTGCCTTATGTTTTAACACAACCTATTTGAAATCTGTTGCATTCTGTATTCAGGCTGGAGCCATAACAAAGTTTAACCTAAGGGCAAGTTGCTGATAGTAACACTTGTCAAATCTTCTCTGAAGCTTTGAGAGTCAGTTGAGGAGGTCTTTCACAATCAGGCAATCTGACTACAAGTGTTGTTGATATGCTTAATTCTGAGAAGCTGCTCAAAAGTGTCTAGTCTCTGAGCACTGCTTGGCATCGCTTTCTTTGTATGTCAGAGAACATTTTGTGATGTTTTTCCAAGTGTTTGATTATAGCGTGAGTTATTGAGTCTAGAGCTGTTTATTAGGAATTGATCAGTATCACCATATCTTCATAATCACCACTGATTTCTGTGTAGTGATATTTTAGTCAGACAGTGGGGTTACTGCACCACACTGGCAGCTTTTTAAACCCTGGCAAATAAATCATGTCAGCTTTTCATTACCTAATGTGTATTTACAGTGCTTTGAAAACCTGAAGTGTCAGGCAACCATCCCATCTCAACTTTCTGAGGTGAGCCAGTACAGGAACCTTGCAGAACACTGTGATGAGAAATGATGTGATACTGCATCAAAGTGATATTGAGGGGGAGGAGTTAGGAGATGAACAGTATCAGGATGGGCTTTATGCATCTGAAGTCCATGCTACTGTTACTCCTATTACCAATACTCCTAAAAGAAAAAGAAAATCCAACTTTTTTAGCAACCCTCTTGTAAATGTGTATCTGCATTAGCACAACACTAGTGCAACGTTTACTGCTTCATCAGCTTCCCTCCAGAGTTCTGGTCCTCAGAACTCAGCCTCCTCACAGCTTCCTGCATCCTGCCTAAACCTTATTTTTCCTCTGAAAAAGGGCGACCTCATCCAAACCAGCTTTGGGAGTGGTCCCTGGTGCATGCTGTCCCCCAAACTCAGGCAAGGTAATTCTTGGCCTGATCCACAAACAGATTGATGAGAGTTGGACAAATAGCCAAGTGAGAGAGCCTTCACCAGAGGCTTGGCACTTTGCCAGGCTGCGTACCTTTGCTACTATGAAGTGTAGCTGTGGAGTCACTGAGCTGCTTCTTTGGTGTTTTTCAGATTCCTATTGTTCTTTTCCATGATGTCATGGCCTTATTGTTGCAACCCAGATTTGGCAGCCGTTGTCAGATCTGTCTCATAGTAGAGCAGGGATAAAGGTACATGGCCAGAAAATTCAGTAGCAGAGAAATTATTTTTAAAAAGTCATGAACTTTCTAAATAGCAGAGTCCTGCTGTGCCTTGGTACTCACTGATAAATGAATGCAGCATGTATGTCAAAATAAGAGCACATGAGAACTAGGGAGACAGGAAGAAAGCAGAAATGTGTGTATGATAATCAGGGCTGCATGACTCAGTACGCTGAAGGCACTTGGACACCAGTACACTCCAGAGCTGGGGAGATCCAGGGCTGAAGGTTTTTCTTACATTTCTCTCAGTAAAGAAACCAATAAAAGTGAACTTTGCAAAGTCTTTGTGCATTATTGCTGAGTGTATCCATAACAGCAGAACTTACAATTTTGAGTTCACTGCTCTTTAGCTCTTTTTCTTTTTCACTTCTTCTTCTTTTCTTTTCTTGTTTTTCCCTTAATTTTATTTCCTTAGATCTAACTGGCTAAAACCGTGCTGTGGGAGACGAGCAGCTGTGTGGCAGGTATTTTTGCTCAGTGCAAGTCTCAACAGTTTCCTGGTAGCCTGTGTAGTATTGGTGGTGATTCTTCTGACTCTGGAACTCCTAATAGATATAAAGCTTCTCCAGTGTGAGTAGGAGAATTTTTTTTATTTTGATTTTTTAATTTTTTTTTTTATTTTGATGAAATAAAGGCTTAACTTGCTGGGAGGTTTTTCAAGGGGGAGGATGTTGGGGATTTTTTTTCCCTACCATTTAAATGATTACTAGGCTATATAAGAAATGTGTTCCTGTGGAAACCTCGTATAGTGAAGTCAGTTTCTTCTTTATGATTCTGACCGAAGCTAGAGTAAATAACAAATTCAGTACAGGACAAATTTTCAAAGGGTACAAGCAGAGTGTACATGCAGAGATTCACGTGTGTTGTCGTTAGTACTTGAAGAGCTCTGTCTGTTACAGACATATTACATATGCACAGAAGAAAAATCTGTGTGTCACTAATCTCTGATACCCATCACATGTGGATAGACAAAAGTGATGAACATACAAAAATAAATAGGGTACTTGGTGTTAACCTCTTATTAATTACTTCTGCTTGAGTGGATAGGAATTGAAGTTACAGCCTTCTAGCTTGTAATGCACTGAAATGAGACAGATTTTCATTCTAGTTTGCTAACACACTGTGAGTCAAATAATGGCTTAAATGGAGTTTTGCTTTATCTGAATTCACTCTACACTGGTTCCACAATGGAAATTTTAATGCTGCTGTTTTGCTTCTTAATTCATTTTTTCCCTACTTTTCTTTTCCACCATTGCACCCCTTTTTTTCTTTTTTTTTTCCTTTTTTTTTTCTTTTTTCTTTTATGATACAAAGTTGACATGACCACAGACACCACCTGCTTTCCCCTAACCTAAATGTTGAGAAGCAGCCTCTAGTATCTCCATGCAATCTCAGATGTGTTGAAATGGCAGCTGGGGTTCAGACAATCCCATAAATGCAAGAGTACATACCACGAAAGGTCTGGTGTCTCCTGTGGCAGCTTTAAACTAAAACCAAATTTTTTATTCTGTTGAAGTCCTTTTACTGTTGTAATTTGTCAACTGATCACAGTGGAGTAAAGATTCAGGTGTTAACTGTTGTATTAAGATGACTTTAAGGGACTTCATTGACAATTGCAGCCATTTCTTAAACTCTGTAAGATGACTGTGAATGACTGTGTCATTCCATGCTGTTGCTCCCCATTTCCACCCATCATTCCGTACTGCACACACTGTTCAGGGCATGGCCACTCCCTTACAGCTGTTACTTTCTCTGCTCTCTGGTCACTCACCGTTTTTGGATGAGGAAGTCCAGGATTTAGACAAGTCTGCCACTTTCAAAAAAGTCAGAAATGCTAATCGTGGGTATAAGGCCTTAATGAGGAAGAAGCTTTTGACAGTATTTATTGAGGTGTCAGTCACATCTTTCTGTTTATGTAGAGAGTTTTCACTTCCTGTAGAGACAAAGGGTTTTAAAGGCACTTGATTTCTCTGGGTTTTAACAGTTTTGGTTACTCTCCTCTAAAAGCAGCCATTTTCTCACCATTTATTTTCTGAAGAACCTTCTAAAGAAATCTTTACTCTAGGAATCATTGCTCCTCTGTGTGTTTGGTGCATGTGACACTGGTGAAAGCTCTGCAGCTTACACCTTGTGCATGACCTGCAGGTGTTCAGTTGAGCCAGGTGAGTTCACTGTTCAGAGGTGGCCCCTACCTGGATGGATTTACTCAGGACCGTTCTACTTGTGTTACTACTTTACATTTTAACTAATGAATCTTGCCATGAAGCTTTTTGCCTTCACCAAGTTGGAATACCTTCTATCTTGTTTTAAATCAGATAAAGGCTGTCTTGGTGAGGCTGATCTAAGTATTCCAGTTGTGCCCTTCTAAGGGATGTGTGTCACTTACACTGAGGTTTTGAAAAGCCATTAGCCCATAATTATGTTTCTCAAAAATATAATATTAAAAATGTCATTTAAAACAAAGAAATGTAATTTAAAATGAAAAACTATTTTAAAGGGTTCCTTATTCTTTATAAAACCAAGCAGTGCATTAGGATACCTTACAGCACATCACTGCCTGTTCTGTCCATAATAACAACTGCTAATCCATGCTATAGACTGTAATTACTTAGGAAGGCTCCCTTTATTAAAAGAAAACCAAACCAACCAACCGGAAAAAAAAAAAAAAAAACCACAGCAAAAGAAACCTGGTGTTTCTTTGGCTGTGACATTTTTAGAATATAATTTTTGTCTCCTGCTTTAAGTGTAGTCTCTGGTTGCATGATGCACTTCTCCCATGCACAAAGCTGTTGGTTTCATAGGTCAACACCACTTTTGCAAACTGTAGGACACACACATGAAGAGGTCAGAGACCTTTTAGGGTATTTTAGCACAAAGCATATTCATACCAGAATTAGAAACCCCAGAAAGCAAGAGACATATTACATGTCTTTTGTTTTAGGTCTCTGTTCTGTAATCAGGTTTTTTTAAGTCTGTCTTCAAAGGTCCTCGCATGTAATAACAAAATAACATCACAATACCTTGTGATGTTGTGCAAAAGCAGAAATAGATGAGTATTAACTCACTTGCACCTCATTAAAAAAAAAAAAAAAAAAAAAAGTTGTGGCAGGTTCCAATGCCTCAGAAATGCAGACCATGCTATCCATTCTTCATCTTCAGCAGTTGTGGGGAAAAGGAGCTCAGGAAATTATGTTAGTACTGGCCTTGTTCTGCAGTCAGCAGGTGCATGTGTAGAAGGAAGCAGCCCTTCCTGAGCAGCGTGGGGCTGAGAAGCTGCACTCCTGGGCTGCCCGAGCCGTGCCCTGGCGCAGCCCTGCAGAGGAAACTCCCCCGTGCTGCGGCAGTGCCTCAGTAACGCGGGGGTCAGGGCTTGCCCGAGCCAACAGCATCACACACACCCCTGCAGTGTGCATCTGCCAGGAAATCGGGAACAATATCCGCTGACAGCTTCTGTAGTGCTCACTCAGGGTTTGTCAGGATGAGTTTCCATCCCAAAGTCGTCGTTGCTGTACCTTTTTTTGTCGCTAGGGGGCAGCCCGAGCCTCGTTTGTCGGTCGAGCCCTGTTGGAAAAGCTGCGTCCAAAGAGTTTCCCGTTCTTCAGGTGCCCGATAGCGATAGTGCCTTAGGAAACTTTATTATGCTGTGTTTTGCCAGTTTGTATCACCTTTAAGTAGTTCCTCTGCTGCAGTGCAGGAAATGCTCTCATCAAGCCCCAAAAGAGCTTCAGCAGTGGGAGTTCCAGTGGCAGGGCATACTCAGTTTTATTTGTATCCTGATTTCTTCCTACATCCTTTTCCCCTCCTTCCCATATTAATTGATTCTGATTTTAAAATAAAATTCTTCATTTAGTGTGTGCTCTGTATGTTCTTGGGAAATAGTTTAAGTCTGCCACAGCCCTGCACCTCTATGCACACAGCCATTGCTTGCCTTACGCAGTCATTCTCTGACACTGCAAGACTGCACAGACTGCTCTGGTCTGTCTGCTGTGGAGATGGTAGACTCACAAATAATCTGCAGGAAGGAGAGAATGTTTGCTCTTCATTCCCTTAGTCTGAACTTGGGAGCATGTGGGAGTAGGAGTCGCTAGCAGTTCCGTTAATGGACCCTGTCAACTTTCTGCATTTTTCTGTCAGCATGAAATGTGTTTTGAAGCCCAGTTTGAGCACTAGTTTTTAAGCACCTGTTCCAGGCAAATACTGATCATCTGAGATGAATTGTCAAAGACTGAACACAAGGAATATGTGGGGATAGTAGAGCATTGTGTTTCCTTACTGAGTCCTAGATCTGGATTTTTAGGTACACAGGAATTAGTCACACATCTCATACTAAAGCACAGCGTGGGGTGAGAACATGAAGCAGTGGCAGAGCATCAAAGATTTGAGCTGTGTCTGCCATTGCTTACCAGCAGCAGGATCTGTTAAAGCTCCAGTGAAGAGCTGCTAACATGGTGAATGAGGGTGAGCAGCTGGCAAGGCTGGAGTTCCATGTCCGTTGCATCCCATCCTCTTTCTGGTACTTCCATTGCAAAATCTAAGAAAGCAAGCTTTACCATATGTAACTTGTGGCAGTACTACTTATGCTAAACCTAAGTTGCACTTTGCTACTATAATGACCCTTCATTGTATTATGTTAATTGCAGTTTCAAGTGCTTCCCAGTTTGCAGGAGTAATTCACTGGATCAGCCTAATCATCCTCTCTGTTTTCTTTTCAGAGGTATGTATAACCAAAGTCTTCACCACATACAGAACTGCAAAGTATTTTTATGTTGTCACTGGAATTAGCAAGAGTTTTACAGTAGTTTGACTGTAAATAACATAGCACAGTGTATTTTAAGGAAAAAATAAGCAAAAGTGTACTGTTGCTGCTTATACTTAGCAAACTAAAAAATGTTATTTAATTAGCACTGTATGTCAGTTACTTAGAATTGGTAAGGAAACATGGAAGGGAAGGTACTGCCTTACAAATTATAATTGGAAATCTGCAGAAAGAAATATTTATCTCTGAATTTACTGGCACTGGACAGGATAGTTTGATCAATTTGTTATCAGTGTCACTGGGTATAAAGTATAGGATTAAGATGAAGATATGTTCTTCAAGAATAAAGATCCACGGGAGTTTTGTACAAAAAGATCTGTTTTGAGAATGGGGTTATCTTCTCTCACAATTTATTAAGGTAGTTTATATATTCCAGGTTGCTGCATATAGACCTAGTCAGAGAATGAAACAAATGGTGAATTTCTTTGCCAAAATATGTATGAATGTATGCACTGGAAAAGGCTGTAGTCATGATGTAGCAAATGACCAAACTGGGATAATCTGCCTTTCTGAGCTTTCAGCTTTGTTCCAGAAAGAAGTCATTGGTATTGAGACATTTATACTGCTTCTGAAATATTCCAAAATGCTTTTATTGCTATTTTTCAGGTTGTAATATGTTTCTTGTCACAAAAACACATTTTATGTTTGTTAAGTTGGAAGACAGCTTGGACTTAAAATATTTTAAAATAATTTTTCTGGTTCCACAGGAGAAAATATAATCCAGAGAGATTTTTTAATGACTTCATCCTATAGGAAATTTAGATAGTTACGAGGTGAAGGTTACAAAAAAAAAATCAAAAAACGAAGCTGTGATATCTGCAAATGATTTATTGGATCACTTGTATTGAATTCATACTGCTGATACATGATTGGTAATTTCCGCGGTGCTCCTAATGAAGTAGATTTACATGTATCATTTTGTATTTCTCAGCAGGTTTTTTTACCTGATGTTGTCAGTGGGTGCTTTCTGAAAGGATTGTTTGATGGCAGGCAGGGATCTCACGCTGCTCTGCATCCCAGCTTTCTGCTGCACTTACACAAATAGGTCCCATTATTGGCCCCATCCTTTGACAGTGGTGGTGGGCTGTAGATTACGTGTAAGATGACTGAAAATAATCTCTAAACAATTAAAAGAATTTGTAGTCTTTAATTTGTGAATTGCACATCCTAATTCCCAAAGGCTCAGGTTTGCTAGATGGTGTCCATTCCCTTAAGGAAATACTTTCCTCTCCCCTCCAGAATCTTTCCTCAGTGGGGATTAACACCCTGGAGCTCCTCTAATCCTGAGCTTCCTAACAGGATCAGCTTGTAACTGCTGCTAGCAGCATGGCTGCACACATTTGACTTGACCCCTTTACTTTCTGGAGCTGGTTTCACCAGAGCCTCTCCTGTGCTGCTCAGTTTCCTGCTGCTGGACTCCAGTCTGCAGTTCTGTTTTCATTCCTTTGCACCACCAGCACTCTGCTCACACCTGGGGCAGTTGCTCCTGTGTCCCTCCCTGGGTATACAGCTGTTGTTGGGCTGTTTGTGGCTCTGTAGACACATCCTCGAGGCCAGGGCTCATCTGGCTCAAGGAAGGAATTGGTTGTTTCAGTTCTACTGGGACAGGGTACCCTCCAAAGTGGTTGAACTGGTTCAGAAGTATTTTGCAGGAAAAGAGTAACAGAACGGTTTCACAGATCCAAAAGAGTTTCTTGATTCACCATCCTCATTTTGGATCTGTGTTGGCTTTTCTCTCTGTATTAGATATTTGGAACTACTTTGTCTACATGCTGTTCTCATTTCTTATAAACTTATCACTCACTTCATTATCTGCTTCTGTCTTCCGAAGTAGCTTGCCTCACCTATTTGATTATGGTTTGAATTTAGATCAAAGAAAAATGAGGCCACAAGACAGCCATGTGAGGTGCACAGACTAGGGTAGATTTTTGGCTATGGATTCATTTGGCAGCTCAAAGACAGAGGTGGCTCCACAGAGCAGCTGGATGTGCTTCAGAGACCACCAGTCTGGGGGAGAATTCAGGTGTACCTTTCCTGCTGGGTTTGCTGGGGTTGGCCTCATGCTGGGTTGAGTTCATGTTGATTTGTGTCTTAAGAGAGAAAAAACAGAGGGTATAATTTTCTGTCATCCAAATAATTTTTGTTTTCCAAGAGGTTACAAAATACTGAAAAAATTGCAAATAGCTTTTTTTTCATACATCTTAATTTTATTTATTACTTTGGTCCCTTCAGGGGATTTTTTTTCCCCTCTGATTCCCATACCATGAGTCAGCTGTCTTTGGGATCATTTGTTGAGAAGATCATGTGTTACAGTGAGATTCTGCAGTCTGTGGCTGTTCATGCCAGGATGATACTCCAGAGATGAGCAGGTTTAATTAGTTTACCTGGATATAACAGGCAACTGTTAAGGATTGATGCGTCCTTCAGTCATTGTTTTTCAACTCAAAGCAAGGATTCAAAGTTTCTGGTGTTCAAAAAAGGTTGTTTCCATAGCAAGTACCCTGTTCTAAGTTTGGATGCTTACTGTTTATTCTGTAATTTGGTTCCCAGTAGTTGTAAATATGGGTACACAATTCTTGAGGAAGGCCTCAGCTTAAAAAACAAAGTTGTAAAATACTTGTTAAGACCTATAAAACTTGCAGCACAAAATCTGAATATTTTGGAAGAATACAACTGATGAAAGGTGGTGCTCTCAAAGCATGGCAAGTAATTCCAGTGGAGTTGAAGTTAAACAGGCACTGGCTTTTCTGCTTGGTTAAAATGAGGGGGCTAGACATGCCAGCAGCTGGCAAATGCCACCAGAACAGCTGCCAACAGAGCTGGGTAGCTGCTCTCACAGCATCTTCCTACTTTCCCCTAGGCTTGTCTTACAGCCACAAGCCTTAAAGGCACTTTGTTCATTTTATACTCTGTCACTGTCTGTGACTTTACAGCATTAAAATATCCATATTCAAGTGAAATGCACATAAGCTTTGTCTGCTTTTTTCCAAGTATTTTAACAGGATTTACTAGTGGTTTGTCTCTGAATATGTACATGACTGTGATTTGTCTGTGCACCAAATGTTACCCAGACATTAAGACAGAAGAGAGAGGCACTGTGGGGGAAAATCCCAGTATCAGCAGCAAGGCGAGGCCGGGGTTGCACCCTCTCAAGAGGGCAAATTCAGCCTTGGCATTAGTTGGCTGAGAAAAGGAGAAGGGGAATGTCACAGAGTTTGGTAAGTGAATTGGAGTCTGCTCTTAACAGTTCTATCCCAGTGCCACAAGTAAGTGGTTATGTGGCTGTTGTTCAGTTCTGCTTTTCTACTAGGACTGATGAGACTGTGTGCAAGAGTGGAGTTCCTTGACATGAGCTGTTTGCACTGCTCTGTGTGTGCTTCAGCCAGCCCAGCACTCAGGCATTCTGCTGAAGGGAAGCACTTGATTGTTTCCCTGGGAGGAACCGAATCTTGTGTACTCAAAGTCAGGCAAACACCGAATCGCAGCTTTTTTCTGGCATCTGTGTCCAAGAAATGAGCTCTCTAATTGAGTAGAGTAAGTCTGGGCTCCCAGCTGATAAACAATCTGTTTCATTAGCTACGGCTCACAGGAGGAAAAACTGCAGGGCTTTCCTCGTCCTGGATGTTTAAAGGAAGTGTTCATGGTAACCTGCCACTTTTCTGCTTGTTCATAGCAACCCTTGAAAGGAATAAAACCTCCAAAGGGAGGCTCTGCTGCTAAGGTTCTGTTAAAAAAGAAGAACATCCTAAATAGCAAAACTAAGTAAAAATGTCTTTCCCTTAACAAATTTATAATTTATGTTAGAGAAACTCAGTTATGTTACTTTTGTTATATTATTTGTGAGCTTCAAAGAGCTGAGTAGAAAGATAATAATCTATTAAAAATCTGTAAGCTGTGATTTCTCTTCTGTGTGTTTACTTTTATTCCATGTACATACAACTTTCATGGTGCATAAATGCACCTCATTGCTGTATGTTTTGTTTTCTAAATGGAGTGAGTAGTGGGGTCTAGGAACAAAGATACAGATTTTATATGTTAATACGATTTATAAAGGTAATTTTTTTTTGCTAGTGTGTATAGAATAAGTTTTAATATACTGGGAAATTTCTTTACTAAGCAATTTTCTGGCTTCACAAAGAAATAGTTACCATGAAAAATGGTCCTGTAAAGTTCTGGGAATCTAGCTGGACGTCTGCCTGAAATGCCAGTCTGCCCATTTCATTTCCAGTAGTATACCTAACTTACAATGTGCTCTATCAGTTCTTCATCTGTGCTGTCATCTCTTGATAGTGGCAGTGCAGCACCTCCTACACCACATGTTTCAGAGAGAAGCGTTAGTGCTTGTGTGACCGTGCCCAGAGGGAACTTGTGATGCAGGGCTGCCTAAGCCCAGTTCCCTGGCCACTCTGCATGTGTGGTAGAGTCCCTGATGAGCCATTCCCATGCCTGGAAAGCCCTTTCAAATCTATACAGAATCGTCAGTTGAAAACTCATTGGTTTTCCCTGTATGCTAAGAATTAAGATTGTGAGAGTATTGGGAGAACATAGGAGAAATGGAAGTGCAGAGTGTGTGCAAAGGTGCATTTGGGTATGTGATGTCCTGGTAGTATTAGTGAGAGAGAAGGCTGTGTTTTTGTCTGTTCATGGCACCAGGCTTTGGCAGGGATGGTTTCTGTGGCACCACGAGCTGATGGAGCCCAGCAGTTCCAGAGTGCAGGACGTGGGATTGAGTTGTACCGGATCATGGTGACGTGGGGTCTGTAGTTTCAGAGCCTTGGTTGAAGAGAAGCTGTGTGAGAAGGGTGCCTGTGCCCTGGAAACAGAACAATGTGTTTGTTTAAACGTGCCAGCACTTTCCTCTGGGCTCTGGTGGCCTGAGGACAGCGTGTGCTAGGACAGCTCGTGCAGCAGCTCGGTACAGGCACACCAGGAGATGGCAAAAGAAGATTCTGCTAAGGCCTCTGGGGAGTCACCCAGATGAGAGGGGTTATAAATTACAGATTGGGTACAAGGTGTTCTGGGAAAGCTTTCAATAAATATTTGGTCTTATAAGATATGTCCAAAAGGCAAAGACTTAATCTGCAGAGTTTCTGGAACCTCTGGAAGAAAGGAAAGGAAAGGAGAAAGGAAAGGAGAAAGGAAAGGAAAGGAGAAAGGAAAGGAGAAAGGAAAGGAGAAAGGAAAGGAGAAAGGAAAGGGAAAGGTATCCTTTCCCCCTGCCTCCATCCTGTCTATCTCCTGCCCAAGCTCTACCCCATCATGGCATGCAGAGGTGCTCTCCTTTGTGTTGTGCTGCTGGGCCCCTCCTGTGCTGCCTCCTGGTTATTTCATACTACAGAGGGATTTGACGCAGTGACTCACTGAGTAGTAAATTGTATATTAACTGTGCAAGCAGAAAAGTACTTAAAATTACTTAATGTACCGTGCAGTCAGCTGACAAATGCAGATTGTGGGAATTCACACAGCTGGCTCAGCAAAGGACTTGGCCAAGTTTCGCTACAGAATTAGAGAGAACCTGCAGCATCACACAGTTCATCATAAACTTCACTGCAGACGGTTAATGTCATGCAAACAATTGTGTTGTCACCAGGAGACTTTGTCATTTTTGAAATTAGATTTCTGCCTGAAAGATGGTTTAAAGTTTTATCTGGGTTTACTTTGGCTTAAAGAAGTTAACAGAACTGTTCAGTCATTTGCCTTTTATTAGTGCACTGTACAGACTTTTATGTAATAAATTAGCTTAAGTAGAAGAAAAATGTATTTCTGATATAGCTAAAAACAGGACTTAAGTGTTAAGGACTTTCTAATTAAAAGTTTCCAGTCAAAAAACATTTATACTTTCTTTTTCAAGTACAAAAAGCCAATCTGACAGTACTTTCCTTTAACAGGAAAGTGCTCACACCGATACTTAATGTTTTTTTCAAATCTGTATTAAAAAATGCAGAATGCCTGTGGTGTAATGCAAAACTGTTTGTGTGCATTTGCTACATGCCTACACATCAGTAGGAGACAGCATTGCTATGCCAGTTTTTCCCTTTTTCTTGTAGATTCTTGTACTTTAAAATGGTGGAGTTGTGACTAACATTGGTTTTGTCTGCGATGAATGTTTTACAGTTGCAATTCTCCCCTAATTCATATGCATCTTTCAGTTTGGTCCTTGAACAGTAGGTAGGAAGTTTCCTGGGTTATTAATTTCTGTCTCTGTGTTTTTTCAGGTCCTCGTTTTTTTTAAAGTTCTGTACAGAGACAGTATACAATAAATGCAATATATACGTATTTATTTGAAACATATTTTTGATAGCTTTGGAAAAAGTACTAAAATGTTATATATAAGAAATACCAATGCTTTCATTTGCTGTCAAAGCATTTATTATACTGAGCAATCAAGGACGTGCCCAGTACAGTCCAAATTTCTTTGGTTCCACCTCTTCTTGGTGAGAGCTGTGGCAGCAGCAGTGGATGTTCTGTCTGCCATGGACAGACAGAGGCAGACTGGGGACAGCCAGGGCTGGTTTGGAGCTGTGCTGGCACAGACTGGCCCAGGGGCACCTCATTTGCCAGGCTGGTGCTCACTTGGGTCACCAAGGACAGACTGCCTTGCCTAGCTCTTGGCACTTCAGTGGTGATGGGGTTTTTTGGGAGTAACAGTGCTGGTGCACAGCTTGAAGAGCTTCCATACAGAATAAATGTTTTCTAAGCTTACTCCCACTTGTGCCCAGCTGGTTCTGAAGGGTGCACCTCTGGGATGGGAGGAGCTGGCTATCCCACCCTTACACTGAACCTTCCTGCAATGTCTGCTTGAGCTGAGAGCCAGGGGCATGTTTTACTGGACACCAACACCCAATCCTGCATTAAATGTCTGCCAAGTAGACTTCCAGTCACTGCTGACTCGTGCTGATTCACAGCAGCAGAGTGGCAATGGAAACATTTGTGTTAGCTTCCAGCCCTTGGAACTGCTCACACCCATTAACATGGCAGTAGCACAGTCTGATTTAAATGCTGCAGTCAGGAATTAAAAAGGCAGGAAGGAAAATACTTTCTTACATTCCCTAACCAGTCCAATGTTAAATCATATTTAGGGTTGTGAGGCAGTGCTTCTCTTTTCTTTGTGCAGATATGCCTCATTTCAGTGAAAATACCTTTATGCACACCTGTCCAAAGGAAGGAAGACTTTCACCCTCAGTTTCTGTGAAGTTGTTAAGTGCTCAGCCATCCTGTATTAGTTGCTCGTTGACCTGGCACTTCATAAATCCTGCCTGAGCAGAGCAGAGCATGAGCTGTGCTCTCAGCAGGGTGGCTGCAGGAAAGGTGGTGCCCCGAGCTTTTACAGAAGGCTGTGCTTGTCCTCGTGTGTTTCCCCATGGCTGCCTGCTGTGGAACCTGTATGGACCCCAGGTAAATGATACAGCTGAACTGATAGGCTCACATGGAACTTGTACTTCAGCATTTTGTGCAGCTCCTCGGTGGGGAGTGAATTTTACGTGAGCTGCGGCTGCAGGAGTGCCTTGGTTGGTCAGCAGCACGTGTGCTTACACCTTGTGCCTATGTCAGATGAGATCATGCTGGCCAGTTTGGGGTCATTAAGGGACTTGAGCACCTGCTCTTGTGCATCTCTTCCTCCACATAATGAATAAACCTTTGGGGGATAGGTTATTATGGAGAGAGCCTTACTCCCACGCTGCATTTGTAAAGTGCTTTGGAAGTACAGTGTTTTTAGGAGTACAGGCTGGCAGCATTGGCAGATCTTGCTGTATGTGTAGAGTATCATCATTTGTTGTAGAAGAAAGAGGATGCTGCATTTTGTCTTCTGTCTCCTGCCTCCCTTTCTCAGCCAGCCTTTGCATACCCCATTTCTGAGAGGTGTTGGCTGGTTCACTTTCCTGCTCCTTGGTGCTGTGGGGCTGGGCTCTGGAAGCACCATCTGCCCCACAGCAGTGTCTCCCTGGGCAAAGCAGGGTTAAGTGCTGTTTTCCAGGTTTGCAGTGCCAGGAGAATGGAGCACAGTCATCCCAGGCCAACTGAGGCAGTTGGGCTCGTGGGGATTGGCAAAACCTCGCATAGGAACACTGCTGAACAATTTGGTGTTGTTCTGCAATTAGGTACTGCTGGTATGTTCGGCATAAACTCAGAGTTACTTGGGATTTAATATTTGTATTTGTAGTGAAGAGGAGATACATGTATTCATCAGAGTCACTTTTTTCTGCACAGTTCTGGGCATGGTCACCCCCTCACATGTAGGCCTGCTGAGCACTAGGTCATTATGCTGCTCTTTAATGGAGAAAGTAGCATTTTGGTGGTCTTTGTTAGGGGTACCAGCTGCAGGTAGACTCCCCATGTCTGTCAAAATCTGACCTTGTTGTTGCTGTTGGCAGGAAACATGCCTACCAATTAGGCTTTTATGTGAGTTCAATATCAATTGGAAGTTGACTGATGGATTTTTTTCCTTTTATTGTGTCTTCTGAAAGCCAAATTAAAAATAGGAAAGGTGCCATTGGATTTTTGTAATAGGAATTCACCATTGGTTCATTCTGTGCTCTTTCTTTATTCTTCTTTTTTAGCTGTTGAGGGTACTTATTGCTGTTTTGCTTCAAAGAGAAGGATCACAGAGATATTTTTCTCCCTTATGCCATGACTTTCTGGGATCTTATAATAAAGCAACTGCCTTTGACTCCGGTGAAGAGCATCTGCTTTTCAGGCTGATGAAATGTCAGTACCTTTAGGCATCAGGACAGGACAGGGCCTCTTCTCTTAGAAAATCAGTAAGCACTGGCATATCCAAGATGGTGAGAAAAGAGAATTTTCCCCCGTTCTGACTAAGGGAGCCCCATGGTGGATCTTCTATAGGCTTGTGTCAGGAGGGTGGAGAGGGTTGGTAATCTAAATCACACAAATCTGAAAGCAAAATTGCAGGAAGATGGGAAGACTGATGAGCATTTGAACTTAGAACTTGTTTATGGTGGTTTTACTAAGTCAGTATACTGGTTGGGAAGCAATATCTGCTTTTTTAATATAGAAATTTAGCCATTTCTAGAACCTGATTATTATTTTGACGAAATGTATAATGCTTAAATAAGACAAAAGTTATTCCCTAAACAAGTAAAGGACTAAATGTTATCTAAGACTGCAATAATATTGATAATCTTTTTTCCCACTAATCTATTTTACTAGACTATTTTGAGGATTGTGGTCCTTGGCATATGGGATTACATTGAAAACAAAATAGAGGTAAGCTCTCTCTTGGTACTGTTTTCCAGGCAGCCCGAGTAAGACCATGAAGAACTGCTTTAGAGGGCTTTGTAACTAACCTGGTGCAATACAATGTCTTTTAAGGCAGATAAATACACACATTTTTCTCATTATGTGCATTATCCATAGCTGAGTGATGCAGTCCCTTTTTCTGTGAGAGACTCAGAAGATTGTAATATTTGAAAATATTTTATGAAGGGAGAGATTTTGGCCTTCTTGCTCTTTGTGTGACTTCTGTTGTTAGAGCTGTGCTGCTCTAACTGATGATACTGCTACTCTGAGATGTAAAAATTGTCACCTGAGTTTTATATCCCCATTGCCATAATTGAGCTGAAATTAGTTGAGTTAGTTGAAAAATTGCATGTAGCTTCCTGGTAGTAAATACTAGTGTGGCAAAACCCCCATTTTGATTGTGAAATTGTTTTGATAAACCCTGTAATTAGTACCTCACATTAAAAATTAGGTAGAATGTGTATACTCCTGTAGAGAAAGAAAAGGAAATCCGTGAGTTATAAATAATACATAATCTCAGTCTGGGCAGAAATCTGGAGACTGGGAAAATTAAAAGCTCTTTCTTGATACTGCCTCAGAAAGCACTACTGTGCAGGAAGAACCAGAAGACAATCTGGGTGTTCTTGGAGCATAAGCAGTCTAGAGACTTGAATATTTTTGTAATGAAGTTGTAAACATTTTAACTTATTTTGCTAAAAAAAATGAAATGAAACTTAAATAGTTGATTCCAGGTTTTATATTATTAAGGCTAAATGCAGCAGTTCCAGATAATTCATTCTGGTAATTGGGAATAGTGGTATTTTTTGCTGCCCCTTGAGTGGCTGCAGTAAGAAGTATTTCTTTACACGGAATTGTTATACACAGTTCTGAATAAGCAGTTCTTACAAAAGTCCATGCCCTGCCTCTTTATGCAAACAGTTAATCAGTGGGCCTTGGCAGCAGGGGAGGGTTTCAGCAGGAATGAGAACATGGTGCTCTGTTCTACTCTGCTGGGCCAGCGTGGGACAGACACAGCACTGCTGCCACTTTGCTCTGAAACACATTTACTAGCTCATTTCTGTCTAATGCTTTGCACAATTGCTTTTTCTGATCTAATCCCAATGCAGCCAGTGTCACATAAATTATACAGAATGGTCCCAATTGTCAAACTCCTTGCAAGCCTTGCTGCCCCATAAAAGTGAGAACAGGCAGTTTTTCTGTCTAGGTGCACAGCCTTTCCCACATGTGTTGTGTAGCCAGGACATGGCCAAGAGCCGTCAAGTCTCTTGGCTCCATCTTTTTCTACTTGTCTTCTTGATCTCTTCATTTAGACAGTAAGATCTATGAGCAGGGACTGCTTTTTTTTTAGATGACATTATGCCAAGTAACAGGTAATAAATACCAGTGATGATAAAACTCTTTGGCTGTAATAACATTTAGACTATCACTTCTCCTTGGGGATTTTGGCCAGTATTTCCAAATACCTTTCTCTCCTCCTGCCCTTCCACCACAGTTTATCTCTCCTCACCTCATAAAAAGCACTGAGGAATTCTGTTGTGCTACCTAAAAAGGATGCAGCCTTTCTGTGGCTTGGCCACCTCTCAGATAGGTGGATATCCCTTTCAGATAGGTACCATAATTGCATATCTTTTGGACAAAGAGGGAGTCCTTTAAGATTTCAAAGAGGAACGGCAGTGATATGATTTTAAGGAAAAGTTTGAAAAAACTGATTTCTCTTTAGGTGTTTGATGGGGCTATCATAATCTTGTCCTTGGCACCAATGGTGGCCTCAACAGTGGCTAATGGCCCCAGCAGCCCGTGGGATGCTATCAGCCTTATCATCACACTGCGGATATGGAGAGTGAAGAGGATCATTGATGGTGAGTGGGGACTCAGTTTGTGATTCCAGGCATTACCTGGCAGGCTGGGAGAAAGAGGTTTTAAAAATACAGAAAGATTGGTTGCTACCACTATTCCCGTCATTGTCCTTTCTCTTACATTTTGCTAGCACTGAACAGAAGAGAGTTATGACTCCCATGGAGGAGAGTAGGTCCATAGATCATGGCTGTATCTCCTGCTCTCTAGGAGCCTTTATAATTTATTGGTTTGTTTTCCTGTTAGGCATCTTCCCATCCCCTGTCCTGTAAAGTCAGTGTCCTGACCTGCTTTATGTCTCTTGCCACCAAATGTCATTCCTGATTCTGCAAAATAATTGATTCTCTGCTTTGCTGATATTTGCTGCACACTCCCCATAACCATAAAGCCAGCTCTGTCTTGGGACTTTGTTTTCTAAGTTTTTGTCAGTAAATAAGTTTTATGTCAGATTCCAGGAGGATTTTCTTGCCCTGGGGATTCCCAGCTGGAGGTGCTCTCTGCAGTGCTGTGTGTCCTGGAAATGAAGTACATATTGGTGGTGTTTTACACAGACCTCTGTGGGGATGTACCAGGGGAGATGAAAACCCAGAAAGTCAAGGTTGCAGAGAGCAGAGTCTGTGGCTGGGCCTGGAAGCAAGGACTTCAGTGTGGGTTACTGTGTGCTCAGCAGCTTCAGGCAGCTTAGGGAAATGAAATAAATGAATGGCTATTTTGCTTGTGTGTGAAAAATCAGAGTTAAGTTGTTATTTTGGGTTTGAATGCCCAGGAAACTCTGTATTCAGAGTTCAGGAGAGGTCATAGCCCTCTGATTGAAGCATAAAAGAAAATTTCAGGATTTTGTGTAGCTTCAGAAAACATTAATTCCAGTATGTATTGACCAGCTTTTCTGATCAGTGTGAGTTTGCCATAGTTAGGACAGGAGCAAAAATTCTAGAGCCATTCAGAAAACGTATTGAAAACTGGGCTGTACCTTGAGAAGCCATAGAAGATAAATGCCCTTTTTGTTTCTTCAGCATATCTTTCTTAGTCTGCTGTGTCCATTAAGGACTCATTTCTTACCGCAAAGTCTAGGAATTAAATGGTTAGGGTTCTGGAATAGTTCTTTTCCTGAGGGAGCTGTGCTGTCCAGGTTTAGAGGGAATGGGACTGACTCTAAAGAGAAAATCCTCCTACCCTGTAATTCAGGGAATCTGGTAAACACCTGGGAAGAGCTGTACTAGCATGGAATCTGGGAAGAGCAGGCAGTATGCATTTCAGTTCAGCCAGGCAGATAGAGGTCTGACCAAACAATATCTAGACCCTGCATTTCCTATGTTAGAAATCCTTCCCTGAAAAAAGTATTCTAGTGCTGCTTCTATTAGAAATACTCCAGTTCTCTAGATGCAAGCGAAAGGGATGATGTTCTTTGGCCTGTAAAGGTTCTAATAAAAAGCCAAATCACAGCTGGGTTGCTTTAAGTGTTATTTGTGTTTTCCAGCCTATGTCCTTCCAGTGAAAGTGGAGATGGAGATGATGATTCAGCAATATGAGAAGGCAAAAGTTATTCAAGATGAGCAGCTGGAAAGACTAACCCAGATCTGCCAAGAACAAGGGGTAAAGTTGAGTTATGCCTTTATTTACGCATATCTTATCAAAGCAAGTCAAACAGTTCATGTACTTCGCTGCAAGCTGAGCTTTGAGAAGTACCACTGGGACTTGTGCTGTGGGGTGACAGGTCTCAGTGCTAAGGAAGCATTAGCTGCAGCCAGGATATTGTCAGCATGGTATTTGTCAAACAGCAGTCAGCTGCCTCTGCTGCTGGGCTTGTGTTTTGAGGTGAGGAAAGCGAATGTGAGCAACAGAAAATAAATAGTTCCAGTATGTCATTTGTTGAATGAGTACAGCTAGCTTGACATAGTACTAATAGACAAAAGCCGTTGTTGGAGACTGCAGCTAGTATTCCTAGGAAAAGGATGTACAGTTAAAAACAAATGAATTTCCCTGCTTTAAATGCAAAAGGTGGCTTCCCTCTAGGTCATTTCGAGACTCCTGGCAAGCTCGGAACGTTGCAGTAGAAGTTTTAGTTCCTGGAAGCAGTCAAGATTTAAGACTCTTCCCAGGCCCCCAAATGTTCAGTGATTCAGTCTAGAGGTAAGGGAAGGTGAAGTTTGAAATATCTCAAATGAATATATTTTACATGAAAAAGGTGCAAAACCGTTTTTGGGGCAATGAGCCAGGAGTTTTTGCCATTTATCTTATGCAAATGAGTTCTTGACTAACTTGCTTTAAAGTAGAAAGCAGGGATGGATGTTGAGGCTTAGGATAAGTGAGTGTTGAGGTGACCATCAGACCACAACAGGATGATGCCCAGGTGATCTACTTCTTACTTCAGTGAAAGGGGAACTATGAGATATAGTCTAAATAAATCCTGGAAATTTCTGGCTTCAACTACCACTCCTGGCTTGTGGCAGGTACTTTTGAAATACAAAATCATCAATATTTAGGTCCCCAACTGGATTTTAGGTTTAGGTCCAGGTCTCCTGGAGCTCAGCCTAGGATTTGGCGATGAACTGCTTGGTGGTGGTGAGTTGCCTTGTCTGTGTGATGCATTAGGAAGAGCTATAGACACTGTGTCATTTCATAACGCTGGTTTTGGGTCACTCATATTAACCACGACAAAGTTCTAAACCTAAGGCTTGGCTTCTGCCAGAAATTTGTAAGTGCCAGCTATATTGTCTTTGGTGGCAAAACTGCAGTCCTCTTCATAACACGTTTGCATGATGATACTCAGGGATTTGGGTTCTGTCAAGGTTGTGAAATTGCCAGGTAAATGGTGTACGCCCCATTTTACAAGGGAGAGGTTATCCCTTCACCAAACCCATTAAGCAAATTGGTGATTTCTTGAGTGCTAATGCAGTAATTTGTCTGCCGCACCATACTAAAGGTCTTGAAAATCATAAATTGTAAAACATTTGTTTTTAGGAACTTTGCTATACAGCCAGATAACACTCTCAGTCTCTAGACAGTTTTTGGTGTTCTTGTTTCATAGTGTGAGTAAAGGTGGCCTCATTATCCCAGTGGGGCTCAGGGGCAGCTCTTGCTGCTCTTCATTCTGAGCCAGGTACTCCTGAATGTCTGACCAGAATTGCCCTAAATCTGAGCTCTGATGGTTACAACAACCTGTACATCAAATAAAGAAATACTGCATTGGGAGAGGAGTAAATTTGAGAAAACAGAGCAGGGTCTGTTGCAGCTTTCAAGTGTCATTTGCTATGGAAAAATACAGTCTATAGAAAGATGACAGCATGCTAAATCCCTCTTACTGGCCTGACTTGCTGCCAAACAACTGTCTCAGCTGTATAATACCAGGTAAATGTACTAATTTGCTGCAGTTAGTAACATAAGACATTGACACAAGTACTGCATCCTTTATTTGTAAATTATTAGCTTCATAATTCAGTCAAGAACAAGTTGTCAGCATTATAATATTCACGTTAACGTTGTATACAGCATCTGATGGGAAAAATGGCTCCTAATGGTATTTAATGTCTAAAATCTTGCCAGTTTTTGCTTTTTCATTTGATCATCTTTCCTGAGCTTTCTAAAGGATTTCTTGTTCATGGTGTTTCTGCGTGCTTGTCTGTTTTTGAAGGAAGGGTTGCCTGCAGTAGTCTGGCTGTGCCCAGAGCAGAGCAGCAGCCAGGAGGATTCCAGGCTGCCCTGTCTGCGTGGTGGCAGCTGGGTGCTGGGGGCTGCTCTGCTCACGTGGGCAGAGCAGACAAGTCACCATGGTTCCCTGCAGCCCAGCACTGATTCACCCTGTGCTGCACCTTTGTGACCACACTGGTAATTTGCATTTATTCAGTAGTTAGAGATGGGGCTGAGAACATTCCTGGTGGAAAGGTTTCTCAGCACTTCCTTTTCTGAGATCCTGTGTTTGGTTTCTTAGTGCTGTGGGGTGCTGCTCAGCAATTGGGGTTAGAATTCTCAAGATCTGGCATATTCTGCACATGAAATAATCTTGAAAGTTTCAAGCGAAGTATTAATTATTTCATTAGAGGAACTGGAAAAAACAGCCTGTTTTGTTTGGGATTTAAAACAAAAATAATTGATGTCTGGTTCTCTGAGAGAGAGGTCCCATGCTGATGTGAAGCTGGTGCTTAATGCTAGGCAGACAAAACCAGAATTTCTGTTTTAAAAATTAAAAGCAAGAAAGATACAACCTCCCTTCATCTTTTTGAATTCTCTTTCTTTTGTCAGTTGTGGGTTTTTTTGACCAGTGATGGGGTATCACAACTATAAAGTACATTTCCATTCCTGACTGACATTAGAGATGTACTTTTGCAAACATGGAAACTCTTTCACATGTTGCTTCTTGGCTAGCTGTACATCTGAAAAACAGAATATATTTATAAATTACACTTGCACAGACTACCACTTTGTTCTCTGTAGTACCCCACTGGAACTGATTGAATATTTTGCTTTTTATTTATTCTCCATTGGCCAAAAAAGAGATTGTTAAACAAGAGTGGAGCATGAGGGATTTCTCAAAATGGGTAAAGGTGAAAGGAAAAGAAGTCTCTCTGCAGTCACTGTCAAAAATATGCAGAGTATATTGCTGATGGTTTTGTTTTATCAGAATAACTTAAATTGCAAAACAAAGTTCTAAAATTTCATTAGCTACAAATTCCAGTCAGGGAAGATTGCTTTTTTCCTCTGGAATCACCTGTAAAGGAATTTCCATTTGTGATACTAGATATACTTACCTGATCTTTTCTGCTTAGCTTTCATAAGAGTAAATCAGCTGAGCACAGCCCAGCCAGGAGTACGTGCTCAGCCTTACCACACCAGAGCTACTTTTCTGTCGGTTCCCATAGAACTGGGGTTTTCATCACTGTTAACACTGCAACAACTATGGAGGCTGTGATTTCTTTTTTTATCTTGGAATATAATTTGTACAATAGCTGCCAGTTTAATGACAGGGCTATTTTGCTGGTAAAATTACCTATCGGAGAAATAATGTATGCTATCCTCTCACAATAATTTTAATTTATTTCTAACTACCAGTCATTTTCTTGGTGTATGGAAGGCAGCCAAGGTCACCCCGTGTTTTATTCTACCCGTAAATCATTAGTTTGCAACTGTCTTCTGATTTTTATTGTTACCAACAATGGCTAAACTAATGGAAATAAACATTGGATTGTATCCTGGTGGCAGATGAGTTTTAGGGCAGGGCATTCTCTACAGACAGCACTAATAGAATTCAGCAAAGTTATTGCTCCTGCATTAGACACAAGTAAGCTTCTGGCTAAAATGTTCATTGATCTCTCAGAAACTATGTCAATCCTACTCTGTTGTTAGACCATTAAAGGGAAGTACTCCATGATTCATTGCTAAGTCTCTTTTTGAGTCTTACATGTGTATTGCAAAATATCAGCTAGGATGGGTGGCCCACTTAATAAAACCAGGCATGTAAAAGGAGATGTTATCTAGAGCTCCGGGTAGGTCTGTCAATTTACCTGCTTAGAAATAATCACCTAGTGCATTATTTGAGTGACAAAGTGCACAGGAGTGCCCCATAATTCTTTCTGGTTTGTTTCCTGACAAAATATTGCCAGGTTTGTGCTGCAAGAGGACATGTAACAGATTTTGAAAATGGGAAGTTAAAATTTCCCATTGATGAACTTTTTCTTCATGCCAGACAATCTAGTTACTCATTTTTCTATAAAGCGTTCTGTATCTCCCTTTTTCTCCGTGGTAGTGTATTTTCACATCAGCCACATGTATCACACCTTAGTTGCTGTCTTCAGCTCCGTTGTGGTGGGGTGTACCCAGACAGTGGTGCACAGTGACAGTACACAAGCATGGAATGTGCAGTCTTCCTGTGAAATACAAGAACAAACATGTTTGTTATGAGAATAGGCAAGCACTGGAGCATCTTGCAAGGGAGGTGGTGCTGTGTACACACAGCCTGGAGATAGTCAAAATTTGAGAGGACAGGCTTTCAGTAACCTGAGCTAAATGGAGCTGCTTTAAGCAAGGATGGCCCACCCAGTTCCATTTCAGTTTAGATTATGCTGAGATCCTATGAAGTTTTCGAAAATATTTTTTCTGTTACAAAGTATGTTGGAACTTACTGGTAAATACCCACCAGAAGCTACCAAGGTATGTGTAATTAAGGAACATGAATGTTATAGGTGTCAGGAGGTGGTTTACCTTTGTCTCTTTGGTCACAAGTTATCTTCCACACAAGAGCATTTTTTTGCTCACTGGTTCTCTTTGAGATTTGCAGGGTTCTTCCACAGAGCTGATACCTATGAGTTAATTTAAACAAATCAAAGCGTGTGTTTAAGTATATATGACTTTTTTTTTTTTTTTTTTGGTTCTCTGATGATATGTGCAACATGCTCCTTCTCTACAGGCTGAGGGAAGGATGGTGTACCTGGAAGTACAAACCGTGGTTTCCTCAGTCTAGATGTGCTGGTCCAGGTGTACACTCAGAGCGTTACATCAGCTCCTACTGCAAACAGAAATTCAACATGTTACCTTGGCCCAGAATTTAAACTTAAAAAGACTGTTACATGTACCTCCTAATGATTTACTTTAGCTGCTCTGGCAGTCAGAGCAATCTCATTAGCTCTTGTACACATTAGAACTGCCGGAGGTCAGGGTGCAATATAATCTTCAGTAGATAAAAGCACCTAAAACCTAATTTGCTCATGCAGCCTCTCGTTGCATTTTGCCTGTAAGGAACACGCCCTTAGACTTAACCTTTGTTTTTGGGGGTTGCTTTCAGTGGCTACACTGTATTCCAGCATCTGCAGGATCCTGGGATAATTGTTAGGAAACAATTCCTGCTGAACCAGTCTCCTCTGTAGATCCACGCCTTTTATGAACAAAAATTCTGTTTGTTGTCTGTGACAGAGGGCCATTGGTACCTGGGTTCAGTACCCTGACTGTGACAGGGTGACACTGGTGCCCAGATTTGGTATCTGTGAGAGGGTGACACCAGTGCCCAGGTTCAGTGTCTGTGACAGGGTGGCACTGGTACCCGGTCTGGTGCCTGTGACAGGGTGACAGCGGTGCCCCAGCCTCGTGTCTGACAGGGTGACACTGGAGCCCTGCTGGGTGCCTGTGACAGGGTGACACTGGAGCCCTGCTGGGTGCCTGTGACAGGGTGACACTGGAGCCCTGCTG
>VXAX01003392.1:260794-311492 GCA_013399835.1 Leptocoma aspasia | reverse complement strand
CTGTGACAGGGTGACACTGGAGCCCTGCTGTGTGTGCCTGTGACAGGTGACACTGGAGCCCTGCTGGGTGCCTGTGACAGGGTGACCCTGGAGCCCTGCTGGGTGCCTGTGGCCGTGTCCCCGTGCCCGGTGTGTCCCGGCGGTTGGTGGCGCGGCTGCAGTTCCCGCTGTGCTCGGCAGGTGGCGGCAGAGCCGCGGCTCTGAGCTCACGGGCTGTGCCCGGAGAAGCCGCCCGGCCCCGGGCGCTAAGGACTGGCAATAACCTGTGCTGCTTGGAAATGGGCATTTCATCCGCAGGAACTGTCAGTGGGCACGAGGAGTCTGGGCTCTCCCCCGTTTCTGCTGTGGCCTCCTGCTCCACACCTGTATAATGCAGTGATGCATTCAGGCTTCTGACTGTTACAACGCTCAGCAAATGTTTGTAAATGCTGAAGCTCCTTAAATTGGATCTGATGCAGACATAGTTATTGAGCTGACTTTTAGCTAGTTCTATTTGTGTTAAAAAATACCTGCCAAGTTTTTTGTCTTGCATGAAAAAAAGAAATCATGCCATACCTCTAGGCTAGAATTAAGCATTTCAAGGACAGTTATTTCTTCTTCTGCCACATGTGAATGTTTTTGAAGGGTGAAATGTAGAAAAACAGAAATTATGTTTGAGCTAGACAACATGAAAAAAAAAATCTCCACATTTCTTTTTTGGCTATCATGTTTGAGTGCATTTCTTCCATTAAACCAAGGGAGTGCCTGAAAGGGTATATTTCTCTCTTTAAAGGTGGAATGTAAGGTATTCCTTGTGATTCCTTGTTTTTTTCAAGTCAAGGATAAAACCTGAAATTCCCTATGTTCATAGTGGCACAGGCACCTTGAACCTCAGGATGCTTCAGGCTGGCTGGGAACAGAGTTAGGAGTGCCAGTTCTTCCAGCAATACGTTAACACAATAACAACTTGCAGGAATCTGCCATGGAGGCTTCGTTGCAGGAAGTCAGGGAGCAGGGCAGTATTTTGACATTTGCCGATTCCACCTGACTCCTGAGTGCCACTGCCAGAAGACCTTTGGTTAAAAGCAGTGAGCACTTGCAGCCAGCTGTTTGCAGCTGCCAGGCCTCTGTGCACTGAATTGCAGATGGAGGAAGAGCTGTGTGCTTTGTTGGAGCCCTGGATTAGCTGCTTTGAATGGGATCTGGAAAGCTTCAACTGCCCTTTGGCTTTCTAGATTTGAGTCTTGCAATGGGCCTTCTAGTTACTGTAGTTCCTTCCAGGTGCTCTGGAAAGCAGATAGTCTCCAGGTGCGGCAAACTGGAATCCTTTTTTCTTTCCTGAATCTGTGGAAATTCTGTCTGGTTTCCCTTCCCCAGTGTTTACACCACATCTGACTGCAGTGGAACGAATGGGGTGTGGTGATGGGTTCCAAAATCTGCCAGTAAAGCAGATCTGAGTCACATCTGAGGGGTGAGAGGCACAGCCAGCTGCACTCAGCCAGGGCTGTTCCACACAAGTTTTCCAGCATGGAGGTGCCAGTTCCATGTGTGCTGTGAGTGTGGATTAGCAGCTGCTGTGTCCTCCTGCTCTGCCGTGGCTCTTCAGGCCCTGAACCAGGGGAGGCCCAGCAATGCCACATTTGAATGTTCACCTCTTACTCACCTCATTTGTGTTTCCCTCTCAAACTCTAGAGTTAGACATGACTTGGTCACGGCTGTACTACTGATTTTGAAGAGTTACTCTTTTAAAGAGAAACTCTTCCTTGCAGCCCCAGAGCTGTGCTGTGTGGCACTGGGAGTTTTTTCCTGCTTATATAAGGGTTTAAAGTGTCTCTGCAGCCTCCTCCAAAAACTGTTTTCCTTTTTGCATTGTGGAAGATGCATGGCCATCAAAAACAAATGAAATCTGCTGTATCCCTCAGTCAGATTGTACCTGGTAGCTTCCTTTTTTCAGGTGTCTGCTTTATGACACCAGTCATTAGCAAATCCCCTTGTGGCTGCAGAAATTCTTTAACATGTTTGAGAGGAATGGCCAGAAAAGTGGTAACCTTCCCCGGGGTTTTCTGTACACTGCTGAGTACAGAAGATTTCAAGTCAGAAGAGGACTGTAGTATCCTCCCCTTGTCTAATTAGTGAGGGAGGACCATTCTGGGTGCTGCTCAGGGAACCTCCCCTTCACTGGAAGCCTCATTACAAAGTCTATTTAGGGATATTTGTCATTAACCTAACTCCCTAAGTGCCTGTTAAAAGTGGTTTCTTGCTATAAAGGTTACATGAGGTTGGGCAGTAAGACTTGTTAAAATTGTCCAAAATCTTACCTTCAGGACACAGCTGTGCAAAATAGAAGACCAGCATGAGGCACTCAATGTCTGTAGCTTATGTGAGCAATGGTCCAGCTCACATAGGCTCTGGGGGAGCACCACCAGCTTGGACTCATGTCCTGGCTCAACCACACTATTTGTTTTACCAGACCTGTAGTGTTTAGTGATGAGTAATAGGTCCCCAGCTGTAGCATATAAACTTCTGGCCATGCTCACATGACATCAGTTTGTGGTGTTGTTTTTTCCTCTAGTTTGAAATCAGGCAGCTGAGGGCCCACCTTGCTCAGCAGGATTTGGACCTGGCTGCAGAGAGAGAGGCTGCACTGCAGGTCCCACACATGCTGAACAAACAGAGCAGCAAGAGGTACAAGGTGGTGGGCACTGAAGACTCGGACGATGAAGCCACCGAGAACATCACTGAGCTGCAACCTGCGCGAGGTGAGTGCTGCCTGTGCACAGCTGATTCATCCACACTGGGATCCCACTGAGCACCTTCACTCCAGCAGGGATTGACTGCTTCCCTGCAGGCTGCAGTTTCCCATTGCTGCAGAGAGGCTGCATCTGCTCTGAAGTGGCAGGAGCTGTTGTATTTGGGAGCAGGTTTTAAACAGAGCCAAAGAAATGACAGGGCAAGAAAATGGCTATGATGTACCTTCCCAGTGTCCTCATGATTAGATCCATCAAACACTGGAGAAGCAGCAGCCAAATGAAAGTTGGCCAAAGGATAATCACTCAGAGGTAAAAGCAGGGAGATTGGGAAGAACATTGAAAAATAGTTTTGGTCTTTGGCCACTTGCATTTCTGTGGTTTGGAGAGGATTCCTGCATCAGCTGTGGGGCTTGCCTTGCCTGGAGGCTGTGCTCTCACCAGTTCCCTAAAGCTGCCAGTGTTGGGCAGGGTGGCACTGGTGCCAGGAAAGGAGGGAAGTGCAATGTGGGCATGGTGCTTGCATGTCTGAGTGCCAAGTGGCAATGGTGAGGAACACTCTGCTGCCTCAGGGTGTCTGCTGGCCAGCTCTGTGGTTCAGGGGATAACAACAGTTAAATTTACTTGGATCAGATTTTATTATGTAAGTACTGGATTTTTTTTCTGGAAAAGACAAAGATCTTTTCTTGTGATCCACCAGCTCTTCCAGTGGAGTGCAGAATGTCTCCTGGTTTAATGTAATATTCCAGAGGAGACAGCACTTTCTGCCTTAGTGGTACATTAGTCTTCCTTGGGCATATTAGCTTAATTATTGTGAATCTGTTGGAATTAAAAGTTTGCACAGTATCTTTGTGTTGGTCAAACTCCTTACAATTCAAGGCACAGATACTTCAAAGGCTGTTAGGCATTTTCAAATTATAATCCTTTCCTTTCTCTACAGAGTAGTGAAAGCAGGTAGAAAATTGTTTTGGTTTTTTGCGCTTTATAATATCTAAGCACTAACTACAGTAAAGCCATTAATTATTCCTGATATGAAATTGTATTTAAAAGCAGACAGTTGAGCAGACTCACCCCTAAAATGCATTTCCCTCTTTTTTGTAGTATTTCAGAGGTTTCCCCAGTGGATATATGATAATTTATGCATGTGTTCCTTGCGGGTTACATTAGAACTGAAGACTGTTGCACACATTGTAGGGAGGCTTGCTGAAATTTTCGTGCTGTGGAGGTTGATCTGTGGAATGAGGCAGGAGAAATTCCCTGTGTTCTTACAGCAAGGGCCAGCAGTCTGTGGTAGTCTGTCATCACATGGGGCTGCGAGCACAGGGCCCAACACACACCAGCAGTGGTGTTCAGTGTGCACAGCCCAGGGCACAGGCAGTCCAGGCAGAGGGTTTCACTTGGCATTTCTGGGATTATTTTGCAGTACTGGCAAAGGGATTGCTTCTGTGTAACTTGGAAATCGCAGCTCACAGCTGGAGAAGGCAGTTACCTCTGGGCAATAAGGATCCTGGGCCAGCCCTGCCTCATTCTTCTCCCTCCCCACCTCGACTGGGGCTTTCTTCTCCAGCTCTGCAGCACCAGCTTTTATTCCTAGTGATACAGTGGCAGTTGCTGCAGCAGCTTTCACCATCCTCCCTTTGCCATGCTGGCAGTATCTTCTCGTTCTCCACCCTCCTGAGCAGCGCAGGTGTGAGCCAGAGCTGCCTGTGCTGTGCCAGGTAGCATGGCTGAAGGTGCCTCCATGTCCTCTGTGTGGGAAGGGCACATGCAGTTGGTGGTGTGGGATCTCCCATCTCCACCTGCTGAGGCATGTGAAATACTCAGAGATGTAGCTCTGCAGAGCACAGGCATTCGAGACAATTCCTGTGCCCTCCTGCCCCTCCTGCAGTCACACTGGCTGTGCTGCCTTCAGGGCTTCCCACACCACTTGCTCTGCCTGGAACTTCAGCCACCAATGTTTTAACACCTGATCTTTGGGTCAAGGGTTATATTTTGCAAGTTACCCTGTGTGTCAGACCACGTTAGGGATTGCTTTGCAGCTGTTTTCTCTAAGTTGTGTTTTTCCTCCTTAAATTGCAGAGTGAGGGCTGCAGCTAATCATTCTGAGTGCCGCCTGGCACTTGTGAGCTCTGGAACATACCTGCCATGGCCTATTGCACTGCTAGGGAGAGGAGAAATGAGGGACCAGGTCACTTCCACTGTTGAGAGGAAAGCAGCAGTTCAGAGCCACAATTCAGCTATTTGGCAGAACACACTCTGATATGCTGTCCTTTTATGCTCTGGCAGGCATTAGCCCTACATACAACACCTGAGGCTGGGGGATGGAATGGAATGCATGTGTTTTTGCCAAATAAAACTTTGTCAGCCTTCAAAAAAATCACCATCTTCAGAGAGCTCTGAATTTTGCCAAGCCAGCAAGCTTGAGTTGGCTAGAGAACATACTGCATGAGAAAATGGGATATTCCATTTCAGGCTAATCTTATTTCCCCCATCTCTATTGAACAATGGAAACATTCAGTGCAGAATTCTTCACCATGAAGGGCTGATGGAATAAGAAAGCATCGAGACATTTTACTCATTTCTCTACCTGGAAGTTTTATGGGACAATGCATAAGTTAAAGCTCCTCAGGGGCAGCTGTAGTTTGTCTCTGGTATTTACACAGGATTTTGTGCAACCGTTTACTACAGCATTTAGTAAAGTAAGTCAGGTAACCCCAGTATCACATGGTATGTGCAGCCCCGCAGGAAATTTGTGTAGAGACACACAGACCTGTACCAGGAGAGCTGTGTGTGTGCTGGCTGATTTGGGAGTTTCCAATTGAATGTTTTCACCCAGATTTTCCTTCAGCAGATCTCCTGCTCTTTGTATTTAAAGTGCCTTAATTTAAAGTGCAAGTGTGAGACTGGGAGAAGGAAGAGCTCTGGTCAGATGGACAGTGGGCTCTGAAAGAGTCCCATAACTCCCCAGCTAACATTTCATGCCTTCTCCTGAAGGCCAGTCCTGTGCTAATTCTGAGCTGCTTGGAACAATGAGCTGCTTGCTGCTTCCCACTTCTGTCTCCCCAGAACAGCTCACCAAGAGACCTCCTGACACAGTAGGAATAACACTGTGGAAAATCTATGGATATATGGTATTTCCAATTTAATATGGTGAAGAAGCAGGAATTTTTTTTCACCTTTAATTTGCTTTGAATTGAGGTTTTATTTCTCTTGCCAAGGATTTTATCTGCAGAGCAGACATATGTGAAGGCTGAAACAGTTTTCAGCCTGCAAGCCAAAGGGTACCAGTATCAACAGCAGGAAACAAACAAACCCCAGAGAAGGGCAGGGCTGGAGGAGCTGCAAACCCAGGGTAGAGCTCTGACATTTGCTGCACTCTCAGAGCACTTCAGCTCTGTTTGTGAAGAGCTTGGGCTGAAAGCTGCTGCCCGTGAGTGCACAGCAGCATTGCTAATGATGTTCTGGACCATTGTGGTCAGCCTTTCTCTGAGAGCAGGGAAATACCCTGAGTGCTCCTTTCTTCTTCCCAGAGATGGTTGCCATTTCACATAATGGCAAATATCATCCTATCTATTAATCTCTAAATTATAAAGGAAGTTCTAAATTATAAAGGATATCTTACCCCAGTAAGTAATGTACAGCATGTAACTGGTAATGGTGAGAATAACAGCTAATGTTTTCTTGTTCTGCACAAATCATTTTAGTGTTTGGTATACAAAGTTCCAGGCTTCAGGGAATGCTGGGTGCACAAATCACCCTCTAGCCATTTTGCAAGAAAGATTAATACTTTCTTGCAAAATTTATTTTTCCTTAATCTCTCCCATAACGTATGAATTAGAGTGCCTAGTGGGAATTCCTCATTTTCCTCCATATATCATTTGAAATTTTTTGAAATTCTACAGTACTGCCATATTGTAAGATTAATATACCACCTTTCTATTCCTTTGAGCAAGAACCGGAACTTCACTTCGCCAAAAACTTTTTTTAACTGTTCTGAGCCAAATTTCTATTTTTATGGGGTTACCAGTAAGTCTTTTGCTTTGGGGGACTGCTGCAATTTATGATCATGCTTTAAAGAAAAGTAAAGCTTGCCCTCCCTGGAGGTACCCACTGTCTTTTAAGTGAAGAAAGTAGGATATTGGGAGTGGAACATAAAAAATTCTGGGGCTTCAGAGGGCTCCCCTTAAGGTTATTCATAAGCTGTCTGAGAAGGCAAAGCAGGGCACTGGAAAGGATTTTGTCAGTTGTTCCTTGCAAGGCAGTCTGAGCTGGTTGGATGCTTTAAAACTCTAAGCCAGTTCCTTTGGTGATCATCTGTTAGTGCTCTACGTGAACCCTGTTCTGCAAAACAATAGATAAAAAATAGTTTATGGTTACTTTCAAATGCTGAAATGTATCTACTTTGAAGTCTACTCCTGGAAATGGAGTATCTAAGTGCACACTACTTCAGCTTGCCTTCTCTCTAGGTGCCTCTTTCAGGCTTTGTGGTTCTCTGTGCACTGACCAGCCAGGCAGGAATCAAAGGAATTAAACCTTAAGCAACACTTACAGAAATGTGTGTGCAGTTAATGGAGTCAGGCTCTTGTATTTCATAGTCACCAAACGGGTGGGGTAGAAACTGCTGACTCCCAGAAAGGGTGGGCCTGCAGTCACGGCTGTGAGGGTGAAGTTGTCTCTTGTCATTAATGTGAAGAGGTGTGAAGACACTGCTGACAGGTAAAGGAACACAGAACTGGAATGTTTTCCACTGCCCAAGCATGCAGCCCTTTCGTAAGGATCCCTTTCATGAGCAGATGGTGCTCCCTGTGACAGCAGTGATGTGTTCTGCTCTCTGCTGCCCTTCCAGCAGCTTGGGTTCTAAAGTATTACAAATCTTTTCCTAATTCTCAGATTACATTTATTTGTTACCAGTTTATAACAGTTTGTTCTTGCATCCTTTTGCTTAATTTTTTCTTGTCTTGATGATTGTTTTGGTGGCAGCCATACTCTTCCTTAGCTTTGTATTTTAGACTCAGCAAATATTGCTGTTTCACAGAGATGGACCCAGGTTCCTCTGAGTTTGCTACAGGCTGACTGTACTGAGCCAGCTCAGATGTGGATCTGTTGATCCATACTCAGGGAACAAGGTTGGGAGGAGCACTGAGAGTCCCCCAGGCTATCCTGTGCCCACAGCCACCCTGACACAGAGCTGTGCTGCACCCAGCCGTGCTCCAGTCAGTTCACAGTGCTCTTGCTGCATCATCTGCTCAAGTGAAGCCCAAAGCCCCCCATTTGTTGTCAGGATTCTGGGTTTCTGTCCCAGCAGCATCTGCTGATAATGGAGCCTGTTGCAGATCCCAGATTTCCTTCTGCACAATGATTTCAACCACAGGTTGATTTCTTACTTAGAACCAGGCTGAAGGTGTTGCTCTGTTTTCTCTGCAAGCTGACTTTACAGTTGCTCTCAAGATGGAATATCTATGTGCCCAGGCATCCATCCAGCCTCTGCAGGGACCGGATGTGTGTGTGAATTGAACAGTGGTGTGAGTACTGCAGCTTGCACTAATGTAGCAATCTGTCTTCAAACCAGAGGCAGGGAAAGTCTCCTGGAAAGTGACAGCTGGCTGCTCTTGGTTCCTGTTGAAACAGATGAAAGATCTGCTTCTTTAGAAACCTCCTAGTAAAGATTGTTTTCTGGAAGGAAGTTGGGATAAGACATTACTCTGAGGACTCACTTCCTCAGTGGGAGGCTGCACAGCAGAAAAAATAACCTTGCAGTTCAGAAAATTCAGCTTGTAGAGACAGAAGGCAGTACAACCAATGGCAATAAAAATATGAAATAAAATACTCCAATAATGAAATCTTTCAAAATAAAACCTCCTTTTTAAGGCCTTTTCTTGTATGTGGGGGAGTTGCAGATAATTCATGAAGGCATTGATGAAACAATTAAAGATCACTGTTGAGGCATTACAGAACTGAAAGAGATCTGCCTTGGGTGGAATGTCATTTATATATTTCACCAAATTTATTAGGTTTTTATGGGGCCACGACAATTGCAGTGTTGTCTCTTGGGTCAGATGAGATTATATGGCACTGTACTCTAAGTAGTTTATTACTCCCTGAACCATTGCAGTGTATGTTTGGAGTCCTGCAGGAAAAGAACAAGCAGATAACTTGGAAACCTTCCTCAGACAAAATCCGGTGGTTGTCAGACAGATCCTGAGAACCACATGTTTTTTCAGTAACTGGGATTTGAGCAGCAGGGGGGTTGGTTACAGTGCAGGTGAGCTGAGTTTATGTGAGATAGGGCAGAGTCTGAGCAGCCCTCCCAGTCAGGCATTCCCTTCTGTGGGATGAGAGTTCTGATGGTGTTGGAGTCAGCCCCACTGTCCATTTGTGGTCTCTGCTGCCTCACCCCTTGGAGCTGTCAGCTCACACTGCTTCAGCAAACTCTGCTCATGGACTACAGAGAGCAGCCTGTTCTACTCCTTCCTTCCCCTGCTCAGCAGAACTCTCAACTGAATCACTCCACAGGATCTCACTGTCTCCATGCTCCCACTCTGCAGGGAAGATTGTAGATCCATCCTTGGTCACCACAGGTTTCAACATGGGGAAGAGTTGCCACACTCTTCCTTCTCAGGTCACATCTTTTGGATCTTCATCACTAAATTTCCTGTCATCCAGATTTCCTTGGGGCCGTTTATTAAGGGTGGATGCAGCACAGAGGGACATGGCTTAGTGGCAATGTTAGGTTTACTGGTAGAGTCAAACTTAAAGGCCTTGTCCAACAGAAAAGTTTCTGTGATTCCTGCTGGTACATGTAGCAAGAGGATCCCAGTCACCATCCATAGACATTTTCCTAAGATTGCCATTTTCATGGGAACTCAGAGGGAAATGCTTTTCATTTCTACTTACTGCCAGTTTTTTAGTTTGCTCAAAATACCATTCGGGCATCTTTATAGCTAAAGATGCAAAGTCTGTCTTCTGGAAAAGGAAGTGCAGATAATATTTCTGTGTATGGATTTATTTCCAGGAAAGGAGAAAAATTAAATCTGGATCCTGAAAGTTCCAAGGTGGTAGAAATAAAAAAAAAAAAAAAAAAAAAGGCAGTTTAAAAAAACCTATGGAAATTGTGAAAAATTAAGTATTTCTTAAGACAACTCCCTTTCTGCAGCTGAAACTGGAATAGACTGACAGCAGAAAACACTGTGTAGAATGTAAATAATACAAGTGCTGAGTCCCTTGTGTAAAAGCTGGTCTTCTCTGCTCGCTCCTACAAACTCCCTGCGTGCCACCAGCTGATTCTGATCCCATGGGCCCCCCATTCCGAGCAGGGACTTCATCTCAGAATTCCCACAAGCACTTCAGCAGTGCTCTGTTGTGCTGTGCACAACTGTGGCTTTGTGGGTACATTTTATATGCATAGTTGGGTGCTTTCAGTTGGGTATTCGTTACATTATTTTGAATTTCTTTTTTCAGCAATGCAGAATATAATGGGAGGTAACTGGCATTGTTTATGACCTTCAATGCCCAAAGCAGCTGAGACTCCCATATGACTCAGATGAGTTTGTTATTTGTCAGTCTGCTTTAATGTAATGATTCAGAAACTTAATCTGTTGTTGCAATATTTATTCTGCTGCTATTTCATTACTCTTTATTGGTTTTTATTCATAGGAAACTACTCAAGGTTGAATATATGTATTTTATATTTACATACACATGCACATATGGATATATTTATACATATATATTTAATTTATCGTTAATAGATCAGCAGTGGTGAGCAATGACATTAATAAGGCCATCACAGAATAACATTAAAGTAGGTAACTGGGAGTTCCCCCACTCTTGTGTGCCAGTGGTCACACACAGAGCCAGGCCAGATCAGAATTCTCCTTCCAGCTCTGAGGGAGCAGGGACAGTGCATTTCTGGAGTTCCTCTCCAGGTGTTTGGCAGTGCCCACTGCTGCCATACAGAGCAGCCTGCTTCTCTGCTAACTTGGTTTGGACACAGCTGATGTGTATGGGAGCAGGGGCCTGGTATGTTCTGTCAGCTGGAAGCCTTGATTTGAGCATTATCTTTAGGACATGAAAAGCAGGTGAGTAACTTTTCCAAGCGTTTCCTGTCTTTGATGCAAAGTGTCATGTCATTTGGAGAGGCTGTACTGGGAGCACCCAAGGCCCCAGTGGCTTTTGCCAGGTGACGGGGGGGGTGACCCTCGTCCAGCCAAGGTGCTGTGCTGTTTTCCTCATTTGTCTGCTTAAAATTGGACTCCAGGATGCTCAGAGTGCCCTACCAGAAGCACAGCTACACAGACATTCTCTGAACCAGAACCTGTGTCTGTACGGCTGGCAGGTTTGGTGGCACCGAGAAGTGCTATCAATTATGCATGACTGAAATGAAGTATTTTAGTAGCAGATAGCTGAAAAGCCTTGCAATGTACTCCTAATTCAGTGGCATCGCCCTGAGCTACTCTGAGGCCTCTTTTTTAAACTCAGACATTAGCACAAAGCACACCTCTGACTGCAGGCATTTAAAGATCAACAAGGGCCGAAAAAGCTTTTAAGATCCAGCGAAACCAGGAAAACAACCACGTTGCCTTTCAGTGTCAGGTTAGATTGCCTTCTTATGAGTGCAGCTATTTCAGGTACAGAGTGCTTGGTGGTTTGGGTCTTGTTGTGTGAGGAAAGTGTTCCCCAGAAAACATCTGTTTCTTTCACCTGCAAACCGCAATGTGCTGTGATGAGGCAGGACTGTAGCCACAGAGACCCAGGGGAACGAAGGAAATCTGGCTCAAAGGGACGAGCATGGGTTTCTGAAACACGGTATCAAAAAGAGCACTTAAAAGGAGAGAATGCTTTTAGAGCACAGATATACCACAAATTGGGCAGGTCAGGTTGCTTGGAAGCCTGACATTCTCCAGGCCTGCTGATACTTCTTAGCAGCAGTGTTTGCCTTCACTCAGAACAAGAGAAGTTAGTGGTTTTTTCCACAATGGTAAAATGTTCTGTTTTTCTGTAAGATAACAGTAAATCTCCCTGTCGTCTGTAGCATCTAAAATCTGTACATGCAATAGAGCTGCTGCTTTCCCTTCTGTGGTCACGTCTTCATTTTTAGCTTGCTGTTGAAGTTCAGATGTAGCTCTCGTGCGTGTACTACGAGTTTAGTACTACACCGTTGATTAGTAAAACTCTTTAGTGTTGGTCTTAAGCCAACAAATAGTCTAATGTTAATGTTATGTTGTATACTTACATGCATGTGTTATATACACCAAAATAACTCTTCATTCATTCAAAATGGAAAGGAAATGACATTATCTTAGAAGTCAGGGAATTACACATTAAAATCATAGATGGTGCCTCACTTTCTGCTGTGGGGAAGGAGGTGACTTGGGGATGTCAGTGTGCAGCAGCAAAGGGTCTGTCTGTGCTGGTGCCCATGGTTCAGCCTGTCAGGATGAATACCAGGTTTGTCTGTGTGCCCTGTGTGGGAGGGAAGGGCCCTGCTGACCAGGGAAAGGCCAGTGTTGTATTTGTCTCTACAGAGCAAGGGGAAATGGCCAGCCCCACATCAGCCTCTGGAAACATCACAGAGCACCTTTCCTTTGGAGCCCAAAGTGCATCGTTCCCAGGCTGGTGTTGCAAAGGACTGTGACAAAGGGTAATCTCTGTGTTGGCTGCAGCCACAGTGTGGATGGGGTGTAATGCATTCAGGCCTTGTGGCCTAAAAATCCAGAGCAGGTGGCTCTGGGCATGCAGGGAGAAGAAAGCCTTCCACGGGGTGGGATTCAGCCATTTAATGAAATAAATGGTCTTCTTAGGGCTGCCTTTCTGTTCTTTCAGAGGATGACATGAATAATTACATCAGTCGATACTACAACGAGCCCAGCAGTGGTGAGTGTTGCTTGAAAACACAAACGTGAGTGGTATTTTTGCATTGCATTGTGTGCTGTAAACCAGGTGAGACTGAGCAGTGGTGCAGATCTGTCCTGGAAATGAAACCCACCACAGAGTTGTCTGGTTTGGTCCGTGGAAGCGTGTGCCAATAGTCATTCTCTGAAAGCTGAAGGGCCCCAAGTTTGCTCTTGCTGATGGCACTCAGGATAGTTTGGAGATCTGGGAGGGGTTAATTCCCTGTAGCTGGGCTGTCCAGCTCACAGAGCAGTTCAAATGGATCTGAGAATGAACGGTAGGGACAAAATAAATGAAATGAAAAGAAGTGGGGAGACAGCTTAGCCCAGCACCACGCTGGGAACCTTTCAGAAAGGTTAAACTGGATGGTGGGAAACCTCAGTGGCTGGGCCCTGACCTGAGGGCAGCCTTCAAATGGATGTTCCTGGCAGCGTCCTGCTGGCACGGGGGGCTCTGCACAGCCCTNTCCCCATATATATATACAGGGCTATAGGGAAAAAAAATGTGTGTGCTTGCATATACATGTACATAGAATATACTCAAGGTATGTGTGTGTATATAAACATATATATGCATTTATGTATATATATATAAGTATAATGTATTACATACTTTATATATAGATATATAAATATATCTATATATACCTATATTTCACTATGTAGACATTCTATATATAGTATGTCTACTTAGTGAGATATAGGCATATATAGATATATTTATCTATATAAGGATGTGCCTAGTATATATAAAATGTGTATGTATATAAATCTATACTGTATTCTATATATNCAGGCAGCACGGGGGGCTCTGCCCATGCTGGGGGCTCTGCACAGCCCTGCAGGCAGCACGGGGGGCTCTGCCCATGCTGGGGGCTCTGCACAGCCCTGCAGGCAGCACGGGGGGCTCTGCCCATGGTGGGGGCTCTGCACAGCCCTGCAGGCAGCACGGGGGGCTCTGCCCATGGTGGGGGCTCTGCACAGCCCAGCTGGAGCTGGCCGTGCTCTGGCTACCGGCACAGCGGGGCCGGGGGAGGCTGAGCAAGGCAGGCTCTGACACGTGGGGGTGTGCACACACCCCTTATGTATATAACATTTTGTATATATATTAAAAAAGTGTGTGTGCTTAAATATAATTGTTATAACTGTATATCTCCACATATACATCCCCATATATATATACAGGGCTATAGGGAAAAAAAATGTGTGTGCTTGCATATACATGTACATAGAATATACTCAAGGTATGTGTGTGTATATAAACATATATATGCATTTATGTATATATATATAAGTATAATGTATTACATACTTTATATATAGATATATAAATATATCTATATATACCTATATTTCACTATGTAGACATTCTATATATAGTATGTCTACTTAGTGAGATATAGGCATATATAGATATATTTATCTATATAAGGATGTGCCTAGTATATATAAAATGTGTATGTATATAAATCTATACTGTATTCTATATATCCCACACATATGCACACAAACCCAGGTACACATACGTAGATAAAGGTGTAAGTAAACATACACATGTTTGTACATGTATGTATATAATGTATCATATATGTCTCTCCAAACATACACACATCCTGATATGGGTATTATGTAAGGAAATTTATACACATAGAAAGGTATTTGTGATTTTGTGTATACATACAGATATATCTTTATATAAATATAGACATGTGAAAGGCTGTGTCTCTGTACATACTGAGATATTTTATTAGAATGCATATATTAAATATATAAAATGTATAAAGGAGTGTGAGAGGAGAGGTGGTCAGAATATATGTGTAAATATTACAGAGATACATGTGTATATATTAGGAATGAAAATATGTATCCCTGTATAATGTATTGTGCATCTTTAATCCTTTATATACATCCACACACATGGAAACAGATTTGTATGTAACTGAAGCTACATAAATACTAAACAGAAGGGAGTGTGATTGTCTGGTTGTAAACCAGCTGGCATCCAGTGGGATCCAGGCAGGCTGGAGAGGGGGGCTCCTGAATCCTGTCAGCATTCAGCAGGGCCAGGGGGAAGGCCCAGCTCTGGCCCCGACAGGATCAGGATCAGCAGGACGCGGAGCTGCTGCCGCGAGCCCAGAGGCGGCCCCGGAGCTGCCCAGGGCTGGAGCCGCTCTGGCCTGGGGCCGGGCTGGGAGCCCGTGGGGGCAAGGCCCTGGTGCAGCCTGCCCAGAGAGGCCGCAGCTGCCCCGTCCCTGGCAGCGCCCACGACCAGGCTGAGCACCCTGGTGTGCTGGAAGGTGTCCCTGCCGAGGCAGGGGTGGCGCTGGATGGGCTGGAAGGTCCTTCCCAACCCGGACATAGATAAGCTTGCTGAAGACAGCTTCTGTTATATGTTTATAGATCAGAATGTGTGTATATGAATATGGCTACAGTATGTTCCTGTACATTTAAAGATCTGTAAAGGCATTTGTACGTGTTTGTGTCTATAGATTTATATTATATATGCATTACAAAATACGTGTGTGTGTGCACTGTAATGTATTATGTATCTATAGCCACATCCATACATGGGGAGCTACGCACTTAGGTGTGACTGTGCAGTGTACGTAGTCCGTATAAAGGCACTTTAAGTGTTGCATATATGTGTGTATATATATGTCTATCTCATATATATGGGGATAGACATTTATCAATAAATATGTGAGAGAAACCGTATATTCATATTTTATATTTCTTAGCTAATATAAATCAAGGGGGTGTGAATGGCTATATACATATATTTTAATATGTATCATATGTATGACATATAACATGGATCTGTGTATCACATATATTATATTATATTATATTCCCCTATCTACAAATTCCCCACATAGACACAGAGGGGAAAAAGTGTGTGTCTATAGATTTTATTTTAAAACATAATTACATATATTTTAGAAGTGTGTATAAGACTGTCTGCATATACATCTATTTTTAATCTATTTTATGTATGTTATTATGTGTATATCTTACATATAAAATATATACTTGTTTTTTCTATAATTATATAGGTACATGGAATTTTATATACAGGCTTATTCTTTATCTGTGTGTGTATAAATGAGGCTATTTATGCTTATATATGCAGAGAGATAACAAAGACAGGTAAATATCTGTGTTACTACATTGGTATTTTATATATGTATAAATATATGTAAAGATACATACAGGGAGAGATGTATGTGGGTAGGTGAGAGCCTGTTTAAATACGTGTATGGTTCATATACTAGAAAGGACATGAGTGGATATATAAACATATGTATTATATATAGAAAATGTGTACATATGTAGATATATTATGAAGGGAAAACATAGACAGATGCATAGAGACATTTCCTCCATAAATATGGATGTGTACATATAAAGCTATGTATATGGGTACATCAAATCTGTATATATATGTGTGTGAGAGAGAAAGCCTATGAATGCATAGACACATGAATTATATAGAGAGCTACTTTAAAATGTACACACATGCATATAGAGGTATAAAGTATTGGTTTTATTTGTGTCTGTCCCTCTACATACATCCCCGAGCTCTACATGACTATATATATAAAGATGTATGAATCTATACATAGATGTAGGATATGTAAAAATGAAAAGGTGTGAGGGGCCATGTCTGTGCATATACATATATACATAATGTGTGTGTTCACATATAGCAATGATGTATTTCATATGTATATCCCTGTATATATACATTCCACATCTATCTACAAAGATACTCGTGTGTGTGTGTAAGCATTAAAGATATATACATTATGTCCTATATATGGGGCAGATATACACACATCTTACGCCATCTATATGGATAAATGTATATATAAAACTGGGGGAGATACCCTGTATATACCTATGTATTTTATAGTGTGTGTATGTGTGTAGAGACAGAGAGCTGTATACACAGGTGTATGGTATTGTTTATATGGTAGTGTTTGTAGCTGTATATCCCCATAATATACATTGAGAGACAGAAAAAGGGGGGGTTTATATAATTTTGTATGTATAATATGTATCATTGGTGTTATGTATAATGTACTATATATGTATATCCTTATATCTGCAGTCCCCGTGTAGGTACACACAAATTTATAGATGTGTGTGTGTATGTATGTATACGTACATGTGTTGGGGTGTGTGCTCTATTTAAAGAGAGCAGACTATATTTAAAGGTAGTATTGTGTGTTCCATGTATCAAAAGTCCATATGTCTGTATACTGTACTTTATAGGGGGTTCTTCATCCATATACACAGAATGATCATGTGTGAGAGACTCTGTGGGTGTGTGTGTATATATATATATATAGTGAGCAGGTATATACAGGCATATCCTATTTATTTATAGATGTGTGTGTATATATACACACGTCCCTTGATTATATGGGAGCTGATTAACCCCCATTATATAGATAGCAATAAGGATATATCTGAGTTCTCAAGTAAAGGTACAATGTATTTTTTATATATACTTATATATAAATACATGTATCTTATAAATAAATATACACACATAGAGAGGTGGGATCTTTTAAATTTAGTAATAAATAATTCTATATATTTAAGGGGTGGGCTATGCATTATAGTGTATGTGTGTGTGTGTGTAAAATAGTCTGTATGGAGCTCATATATGCACACATTGCCTGTATCTGTATGGAGACATCTAGCAATTATGTGTATAAAAAAGGGAGAGGGGGAGAGAGACTGCATTTATGTAGCAGTGTATCCTATAGAACACGTATGTGCATGTGTATACAGGTGTACAGCACTGTTTGTAGATTTCTCTGTAGCCCCTGAACACCTGTGACGATCTCTAACAAGGTGTGTGTGCATATACACACATCTCACTGGTGTGGACAGTATCTGTGACATACCAGGTGTATGTCTCTGGGTGTGCAATAGCTCCAATGTATATCCTGATACATACACTGTCTGTGTATGTACACAGGGTCACAAGTCTATGCATTTCTACAGAAAGGTATGGCTGTGCAGCTGCAAGTGACAGTCGTATGGAATTACAGAGGGGACTACACAGTGCATCTATAAGATGCCTGCATATTCATAGCTCTAATGTATTATTATTTGGGTACACTACAGTGTGTGCGCTGCTATACGTAATCTGCTATATGGACACACACACTCCCCGTATCTGTATGGAGAAATCCATGCAGGTATAGATTATATGGATTTCAACTGGGGCAGGTGCTCATATGTAGGTGCATATTGTATTACACATAGATGTATATCCCTATGTATACATCCCCATAATAAACCTTGCTATCTATAAAAAGGTGTTTGTATATAATTTAAAACATGTATAAAGGTTGGCGTGTCATGTATAGCTATAGTGTTACACATGTATTATATGTATATCTCATATTATTTGGTACATGTGTGATATATATCCCTGTATATGCATTCCAGATTTCTATGTACACACCATAAAACATAAATATTCACACACAAAGGTAAGCATACATGTGTATAATTGTATACATTCTATTTAAAGAGTAACAATTACATTTCCAAAGGGGGAGAACAACAACTATGTCCTACAGCTAGTACATATATATGTTTTTTTATATCTATGCATACATGTATACACACACACACAGATATGTATGTAGAAAATTTACATATATATATATAGGTCTAATGTATTACATATGGGGCTTGTATATACAGATACAGCTCTTCCCCATATCTGTGCTTAAATCTATATATAAAGATTAGGTATGTATAAAATTAGGTGGCTGGGAGACTGTGTAGATACACCTATGTATTATGTATGTGTGTGTCTGCACATGTCTAGAGGTATGTGGTATTATATATTGATATATATCTATAGGTCCCCATAATAGACTTGGAAAGCTGTAAAAAGGTATATGTAAATATGTGTGTATATATATATGTATATATATATTTACATAGATATATACATGAAAAGACTATAAGGGGGAGGGGGTGTTCATGTATAGGTAAAATGTATTCTGTATATCCCTATAACTATGTTTCCCAGCCATACACACAGTGAGAAATCTATGTATTTATATTTAAAGGTAAGTATACGTGTGTGTGAAAGCACAGGTGTGTTCTATTTATAGATAATAATTCTATGTATATGAAGGGGAGGCATGTATTATTAGTCTATATATGCTGTGTATGTGTACTGTGTCATATACAGATCTCCATATAGTCTAAAGATGTGTAGATAAATAAAATATGTCCATAAAGTACTGGAATGGCCTGCCCAGGAGGTAGTGGAGTCACCATCCCTGGATGTGGCACTCAGTGCCATGGTTTAGCTGATGTGTTAGGGCATGGGTTGGACTCAGTGATCTTGAAGGGCTCTTCCAACCTCGTGATTCTGTGATAAATAGCTATGTAAATACAAAGAGATAGGTTCATGTATAGGTATCAGCTCTTACATATATATCTAGCCAATAAATATACATACACATACAGAAATGTATATATTTCTATAGAAAGGTAGAGGGGTTGTATATATTTTATTTAGTGGTAGATAACTCTCTGTCTTTCAAGGGGGCACTATTATCTTGTCTATATAACAGAAGGTCTGTGTACAATGTATTCTATATGGGGCTCATATAGACATAATTTATCATCTCTAGATATAAAGATCATGTGTATATAAAATGGGGTGGGGAGCAGGCGAGAGACTGCATCTATTCACCTGTGTATTGTATGTAATAAATGTGTGCTCCTGTACATATATACAGGTATGTGGGATTAGGTATGGCTGTGTATCCCTGCTTGTACATCCCCCCACAGTGTATATAGCAGGAGATACATAAAAGGCATGTGTGCATAATTTAAAGACTGTCTCAAGAGAGTGGGGACTGTTAATGTGTAGGTACAAATGTGTGTATCTGTGTATGTATATCCCTGTGGGTACATAGAGAAAAACAAGCATGATTTTGGGGGTGGGGGTTGCATGCTGTTGTAGCAGTAGCTAATTCCAGGTATTTAAGGGATGGCCTATGGCCTGTAGGTACCTATTGCTTGTCCACGTACACATGCAGGTAAAATAGATTGTACATGCAGTTTCTTATGCACACATACACCCCTTTAGCTATATGACTAAACCTCTAGGTGTTGGTGCGTACACACACATAGGTACAGGCATACAGTGTATGTTATACAGGCATACAGTGTATGTATGTGTATCCGTCTACAGCTGCTCCCCCTATAAACAGAGAGCTGGGGATAGAGAAGAGGGCTGTACACATACAGGTATGGATTAAAGGGCTCTGTGTACTATAGTGTGTGTAGGTCTCAAACGGCTTTGTGTCCATCACTGTAGATACAAAGCATTACACATGAACTTGCTCAAGCTCTCTATCCCACCCCTCTGCAGCCACTCCCCACACAGGCTCTCAGCTGCCTCTGTGCTCTGTCCCTGCAGACAGCGGCGTCCCCGAGGCTGCCATCTGTGTGGTGACCACGGCCGCCATCGATGTGCACCGGCCCAACATCTCCTCGGAGCTGTTCGCGGTGGAGGTACCGCTGCGCCTGGGCAGCACCGGGACCTCTGCCAGCCTCACGTCGGGCAGCGCCTCCCGCTCCACCGTCAGCTCGGGCACGCGGGGCTGCAGCGAGAGCAGCCAGACCCTGGGCTCATCCCCAGACTGCAGCACGGCCTGCGAGGAGGCGGGTGCGGGACCACGGCCCGAGCTGGCACCCGCCCGGCAGCGCGTGGCCCACGCCATGGTGCAGGAGCTGCTCTCGTCCCTGTCGGAAGAGGCCTGCTTGGCACAGAAGGGGCTGGATCCTGTCAACCTGAAGCTGCCCAGCCCGGCCGGCTCGGTGGGGGCCAGCCCTGACCTGGGCCACCGGCTCAGTATCTACAACCACAGGAACCAGGAGAGTCTTGATGTCTTCCAGCTCAAACCACTCCTCGACTGCCCCCAGGGTGCACCCGTGATTGAGGAGAAGTATGGGGCGCTGGGGCCCCCAGAGCCACGGCTGGGCAGGGTTCCTGAGGCATAGGGGAATGAGGACTCCTCTGGGGACACGCTCACTGCACTGGCCCACAAGGCTGCCACAAGTGAGGTGGCAGTGCTGAAGACAAACTGTGGCATCTCCTGCAATGGCCACCGGCCTAGGGCAAGGCCAACGTCACCTCTGCTCACCAGTGTCTGTGGCACGTGACCTAGCTGCCCTGCCATCAGCTCTGGGCCAGCTGGGACCTATGGTGGCCGTCTGGCAATAATGGACCTTACAGCAGTCTTAGGCCAGTATGGACCCACAGGGCCTGGAGGGACAAACAGACTGTGCTGGGAACACCACAGAACTTCCACCAGTCCAGGGCCAGTGCAGCCCCATAGTGCCAGGGGCAGGACAGAGCTGCTGGACAGCTTGGGCCCAGCCTGGCTCCCCAGTTGGACCCCCCAGCCTGACCCTGCCAAGGGGCTGAGCTTGGCTGGGAAGGGTGTAGAGATGGGAATAAACACTGAAAAACACATACAGCCTCCTGCCTTGTATCGCTCTTGCCTTCTTCTCTTACCTGCCTTCCCTACCTGTCTTACTTTCTTCCACCCCACCACTCCATGGGCCATGCAACTGACCACCAAAAAAAAACCCAGCACAAAAAAACCCCATCCCAATACCACAGTGACCAACACTATCTCTTTCCATAAAATCCTTTATTTGCCCTTACTCCACAGATGCGGGTCCCGTCACCAGCACTCACTTCTTCTTCAGGAGCTTTGTCATCTCTGGCACCGCCTGCAAACACCAGTGCCAGGGTAGTGCATGTTCCCCTCCAACACCCACAAACTTGCCCTGTGCAATTCCCAGCCCTGCAATTATACTGCCCACCCTCCCACCCAGCACAGCACTCCAGGGGCTGTAGGTCACCCCAGCTCACAGCACTCCCCACTTCTCTCCTGCTGAATAAAGCCTCTTAATTATTTAAGAGAGCTACATTTCCATTAGGTGGAAATAATGCATTCGTACAAAATTTATTAAGGAAATTGTCTACATGGTGTTTCTTCAGAATGTGACTTTGTCTCTGGCTTACAAAGAGGCCGATGCTCACCACGGAGCCAGCGGGCATTATTTCAGAAATGGCATTAAGTGCTGGCAGAGTTTCTGCCCATGCCTCCACAGAGCCACGACACTCCCACCACTCACACGTGTAGCCACGCACAGGCAGTGACACACAGGCACTGGGACAGGGCTGGCTTGGAGCTCCAAAGGGAACTGCAAGCTCCTCCTGGGCATCAGTCAGTGAGGCAGCAAGCCCAGGCAGAAATAATCAAACCTCCTGCCAACTCTCTACTTCCAAACTTTACGAAGCTTAAAAATATACACAAGCACCTATGTGTGGGTTATTTCCAAAATGGTTCAAGCTCAGGAAACCAGAATTGAGGCAGGCTGGCTGTGACACCCCTCCAACACAACCTACTTGCAGGGATTCAATTTTAAGCATGCAAATCAAGACATCAGAAAGCAAATTTTTAAACAACAACCCAAACACCCTCACACAGACATTGTTAACACTCATTAGATTATATTACATAAGCTCATGTCAGCTCTCCCAAACTTATCCTGCACATCAAGGATAAGTTGATTTACATTTGACTCACCTGAAATAAGTCTGCTACCAGTCCATAGTCTGCCACTTGGAAAATGGGAGCTTCTGGATCCTTGTTAATAGCAACAATGGTCTGCAAGCAAAGTTAAAGCACCATATGAATCTAGATATTGATCATCCTCTGGGGCTGGATTACAGGGCCAGGTCTTGGCCAGGAAATGGGCTATATTCTCTCCAGGTCCCCAGAAGCAGAAGATTTATCTGGGCATTTAATATTTTTCCATCTCAAAAACAAACACCTCCTTCTGTCCACATACACCACAATTCCCCTGAAAAAAAAACCCCAAACTCTCCCTTCCCTGCTCATCATACACATCTCTGCTCTCCTTCCCTGTTGAAAAGCGTAGAAAAAAATTACTACAAAGGATTATCTGCACATTCTAAGCTGTATTGTTGCAGAACTAACCTGGAGGCAGCAGTTACAACAAGCACAGTAAAGCCCTGCTCAAAGGCCTCTGTACTTAAAATGGGACAGCATTTAGTTTGTCACACAGTAGAAAACAGCACAACAAATCCCAACACTGATCCAGAAAACCTTGGTTTAAACCCTGCCATACACATTGAATCATCCTTAACTGCCTGTGACAGCTTCCAGCAAGGTAAGCATGGGCAGGTGTCCTCATCAAAATCTGCAACAGGATGCGGAGCACTCCACAGAGGAAGGCAAAAGAATCCCAAAGGAAACCCAACAGCTCACAGAAGGAGTCTTACACCAAGAAGGGGCCTGGAGCACAGCACTAGGGCAGTGCCTGCCCACGTCCACACTGCCAGTGGGAGTAATGGTTCAGGGCAGCTCTAACCCAACAGCCAGCTGAGGCACTTACCTGCCACACCCAGGGAGCCACATTCCATGTATCTGTTTTACTCCCTCCACTGACAGTGGAGTTTTACTCCCTCCACTGAAAGTCCAACAAAATTAATGGCTCTGTAAGCAGGGGCCTAGTGGCAGTAACGCAAAGAGAAACGTTTACAAATCCTGTGGTTTTAGCCCCCCAGCAATGTTATTTCTTGGCACACCGTTTGTCCCCTGAGAGTGCCTGTAAAGGAGCCCATCACACATGCAAGCAGGCAGTACCCAGAGCACTGCCCTGCCCTCTGCCCCAGCTCATAGCCAAGGACGCACAAGTGCTGCAGCAATGCTGCCCTTGAAATGTTCTCCCCAGAGCTTTATTGGTTTTACTTCAGTTACCCCTGTTTGCAAATGCAAGCCTCCCCTGACATGCTGCAGTCCAGGAAGCAAATCCAGGCTGTGATCCCTGAGGGTACTGGCTCAGTAAAGACTTTCTCTGACCCTCCTGAGGCCCTGCCATTCCTTGCAGAACCATCCACAGGGGCTGATGCTGAGGCCCAGCTAAGGCCAGCAGTCAGTGACACCACAGGGGCTGCCAGCTCTGTCCTTAGGACAAAAATAATTAACAAATTGCTTGAAAAACTGTCTGAAGCTTTGGTTTGGCAGTCTAGTCCTTCCTCTGCCTCCTTTAGCTGAAGTAACTTCAGTAAGATTTGGTTCCCTACCTCATTGCTAACTCGGGTAAGCAGCAAAAGCATCACTTTACTCACAACAGAACTTTGTGAGTTAAATCTCTGAGTGAGAAAAGATAGGGGAGCTCTCATGAGGGAATTCGAAATAAGAAAGCAACAACAATTCTTCAGGTCGCCTCAAAAGCTGCATTTTCTACTGCCCACCAAAAGAACAAATAAATTATATATTTCACTTGGTAGAAAGCATCCGACTGCTTTGGAAAACATTATCCTGAAGTGTGCAAGTTCACAATGCCAGATAATTCAGAGTGCTGAGGGAGGACAGGGGATGCTCCAGAGAGCTTCCATGGCTGCAGAATTCTTTGGGAAAACTGGACCTTTTCCATAACTACCCCACTAAATGCTTTAGCTAAAAGGAAGGTAGAACACATTCCAAATGTGTTAGTTACAAACCAGTAACTAAATCTGAATTTTACAACAGATACATTAGCTTACGCTGAAAAAACTGAGAGTTGGGATAAATGGAAGGGTTAAATAAGCATCTCATATCAACAAATTTCATCTGTCCTTACTTATAGCAGAATACCTCAAAATATCAAACATGCCTTTGGAAAGGCCATAAAAGCAGGGGTTTTGTTCTTCCGGTACAGGATAATATCACTGCTCAGTGTTTTTGTAACAAAGGAAATCCTGGATCTTCAAATCAGAGGTTCCCAGTGCTGCTGGCAGTGTTATCTGAGATAAGGTGGCAGATAAACACAAAGAGGGTCATATCAAGTCTTATGCAGTGTCACAGTCGTGCTAGAGAGCGAGACAGAAACTCACCAGCCAACCGTGACAGTATGAAGAGAAAGTTTATTCTGAACACAGACTTTTATAACACTGATAGTTGCCATTACCTGATTGGTCTTACGGTAATTTATCTGACTCCATTGGTGGCTTCAGCTAACGCAGTTCCAAGGACACTGCCTCTAAACCTAGCTATTGTTTACATTTCTTCTTCAGAAACTCACTTATTATCTCTAAAATTTCTCTCTGGCTGTGTGAGCACAGCCACAATGCAGCTTCCAATATCCAGTTCTCAGTCAGTGGCTGCTGCTCATTCCACCTGCCCATCTCCTCACTCAGCCAAGGGCACAGCTGCAGACTGAACTCCTCCAAACAAAGCCACTTGTGGCCCAGCAGTGCCAGAGGAGCCGAGGTGACCATGGCAGCAGTGCTGTGCCTGGACTCTCCCTCTGCATTGCACTGTGGCAATGCTGTTCCACCAAAGCTCTTGGGAATCACTGCCACAATTTCTGCTTCTCAAGAGAGACCTTCACCCCTGCCCATCACACACTCTTAACATTTTGAATTTGGTTGTTTTTTCTCTACTACATCAACTAATGCTAACACCACTCAAGTCCCTGCTTTTAGAAAGCTTATCATTTCCCCCCCAGAATATTTATATAATACATGAAAAAAAATGGTAAGAAAGCAGAGATCATCCGACTACACAGGCTGGTTTGTGAGGACAATTACCAGTCACAAACTCGCTGGTCTGTCGCTGGTTAAACACAGGAAACTACCTGCAAAGTTTTGCAACCCTTTTCCTCAGCTTTATAAACTGTTCAAAGTTGTGGCTTTGTTAAGTTCATTCCTTGAAAATAGAAAAAAAAATACACAGCCTTTTTTAAAAATTACTGCAGGAGGCAGGACCTCCGGTTTTTGATGTCTGACATTTGATAGTACCAATCAGCAGGTAACTCTGCTCCTCTTTTCAAACACTGCACTGTGGGCCAAACTGGCAATTCCAATTTTGGATTATTTGCTTTGGCAACTAATGAGTTAAACCTTTTAAAGTTTTGCTGCTGTTTTATTGCAGGTTTCCATTTGAATGGCTAAATGCAGGAATGTCAGAGACATCTTTTACTTTATGGAATAGTAAGTTCATAATTCAAATTGCACATTGTTATGCATGAATTAATATGTCATAGTCTGGAATAAAGGCAAATGGAACTATTGTACAGAATTCAGGCATATGTGCTTTGGGTTGGGTTTTTTTAAACAGAGTCAATTAGCTGCTTCCACTGATCACTTTGGGTTGTAGTGCAAAGGTTTTTCTACTGTGTGAGATGTTTTGCCACGGTATCTTTTTTTTTGTCAAAGAGTGTTTTAAAGCAGCAGGAAATACTAAAACCATCTAAAAGCACTGATGCAAAAGCAAGGGAGTCAGCTCATTTCCTTCCTCAAAAATCTTTTCTAGTACATCCACCTTCACATACCTTGCTGTCTTTCATTCCAGCCAAGTGTTGGATTGCTCCAGATATTCCCACAGCAATATAAAGTTCCTAGGAAAAAACAAGAGAGAGACATTTTTGGTCTCCAGACCACATCAGTAAACTCTCACAACCTTAATCCAAATAAATCACATGCAGCAGTTTTTACATTACAGTAGTTTTCAATACTAAAGGCAGCTGATGGTTAGTTCCCTTCCCCACCTAGGGATGCAATGTGACTGCAAGAGGAGAATCCCAAAGGAGCATCTAGCAAAGATAGACTGGGGGAAAAAATAAACAAAGTCTGCATCAAAATATACAACACTGCTCAGCTAAAGGCCAGGGCAATCCATGCTACCCATGACCCTGGAGATTCCCAGTGCAAATATTAAGGAAGATAACCTACAGATGGATAATGCAGTTGCTTGAAGATCAAACCAAGGCTTTTCTTCTAAGCCCCTCGGAGCCTTTACCTAAGACAGAATGCTCAAAGCTGCTATCCGGGTGTTAGGCCTTTGAAAGGTTCCCTACAGAGCAGGATAAACCTTTGAGGTACCCAAGTGGGCTGGTGCACTGCACACCTGCAGTTTGTGTTCCTCACCCCGACCCTCCACGTCCACATGGCCTGCAGCCTTCCTTCCCCACGCACTGCCCACTCCCACACAGGATGAGTACAGAAGGTACACCAGGTACACCAACACTTTTACACTTTGGGGCTCTCAGTTTCACATCTCCAAAGAGTCTTACAGTCAAAAGAGATTAAAATTTAGGTAAACAGATCTGCACCAGCTGTTTTATTCACAGCTGAAAACTATTACTTCTCCTTGGGCTGAAAGTCATCCATTCTATCATCTACCCAAAACCAAGGGTACTTCAGGTCCATGACAGTTTTTCCAGTCAGAGCTGTATTCTTTACCTCACTAATACTACAGAAGAAAACTAAAGAAAGTACTTTTCACCAACTCATTCAATAATAGGAAATTAACACATAAATTTAGTTAGGGGCTCATCTATCAAAAGCAGTCAAATGTGGTACTTCACACATGCTTAGAAAAGACACAGCTTCAAATACTAACATGATTTCTCTTTTAAAAATACCAAGGGTATTCCATATCTAAGAAAATATAAATCTAATTTAACTCAATAAATAATACTGGGGGGCCACAGGGAGGGTAAGAGGGTCAAAACCAATCTTACCACTGTGCAGCTGAAACTGCATTACAATTAAGTGGCTTTTAGCATGGCAGAGCCAAGTCCAGCTGTGGGACATGTACAGACCTACAGAGGAGAGTGGCAAACAAAGGTGTTCAAACACAGACCCACAGAAGCTTCTGCCATACAGACTTCAGAATCATTACATCAATTAAAGAAAAAAATGCTTTCTGATGTTTCTACAACTACAGACTCATGTATTTCTACAACTACAGACTCATGTATCATGATTACAGTCTCATGATATTGTTTTTTAAATAGGAATAGATAAATGAAATTTATGAAGTTTTTCTGTATTTTTATACAAAAATTCTCTCATCTAAAAACTGAAGGGGAGGGGAAATAAAGCAGAAACCAAGAACTTCCTATCAAAAAGGCGTCCTTTGAAATCGAAACACTGAATCTTGTCCATGTACTTCCACAAAACCACACAGCCAGTGAACACACTCAGAAACTCCTTGGCCTCAGCAGGCTTTTACCAAGTGGATTACTGTTTGGAGGTCATTTGATTTTAACCAAAGCTGCAATGTAACATAATATGTCCACATGAGAACTCATGGTAAGAATGCAATATTTTAATTATACCAAATAAAAGAACAGATGTTACAGGAGAAATTATTCTAACATCATGCTGTCTTTAATACAAGTTCTTTTTAAAGACACATTACCATAACTTGATTTTCTTAGACCAATTCATTAAGTCCCAGTCATCCAGACTACCAGATACTCTTATCAGTCTGCTAACATTGTGAAGTTCAATCTCTGGAAAGAATCCAGCTAACCAGGAGCCAGATGCCTATGAATATATTCTATTAAAATATCTAGGAAAGACAAGGATGCTTCATTAAAAGGACATTTGTAAATCACCAGGCTTGTCTAAAAGCACTTATTATGCATCTAGACCACGGCCTTCTAGGTCCTGGTTCAGACAACTGGTCCTGTCAGTCTGCTCTAGCCCTGACAGGAGATCACCTCAGCAATGTTTTCATACAGAGAGCACAAAGGACAGCAGGGTTCTTATCGACACTTCCATGCTGTAAAAGGGACAGGACTGCTTAATTCTTAGTTTTAATCTATTCTGCAGTTCAGTAGGAGGGACCCAAAGGACCCACAATGTCTAAATTATAAAGATTCAGGACTGTTCACTGCTGTCCTGAAGAGAATTCAACTGGTCATCCAGAGACAACATAAAGCATTGAGAAATTCAAATCCTTATTTATTTTCAGAGTAATAACCTTGTTTTGATGTTTTCCCTGAAATCACTTAACTTCTATCAGGCCTTTTGCTGAGTCCTGTCATTGCTGTGTCAGAGCTCAAAGTCCCAGGTCAGGACTGTAGCCCCAAGCCCTATGAAGCAGGTGAGGGAGGGAAGCAGAAAGGAGCTGGGTACCCCAGAGCAAAGCCCCTTCCAGAGCATGCTGGGCTGTGGCAGCATAGAGCAGCAAGCCCTGCAAAGAACTCTGCGTCCTTCACAGCTCATCTGGGCAGGAGACCCACACAAGGCTCAGAACAGATGAATCCAAGTCTGGGTCACAACTCTCAGGGGCCAGATATGGCTTTACACCAACTTCAAGTTCCAGCTTTTTGGAACCCTGGAAGCTGCTCTAATTACTGCTGTCAGGCAGCTGATCCACAGCCCCCAATTACAGGCACTTACAGCGAAGTCCAGGACATGGAGTAGCATTTATCAACTCCCTAGTGCTGGGCACAGGCATATTTTCACTGAAGGGCTGCTGCCAGCACGGTGCCACATGACAATGGGCAACAAAACAGCACACACACATTCCAGACCAAGGAGGCACCGTGAGGAAGTAGCAACACTGCAGATGTGCTGCTGCTGGAAGGGCTCAGTACCTCAATAGTGGGCAGATGTGAAGGGGGTCACCAGCACCTACGAGGCTTCTCACAATGGCTACAGCAGCAGCCCAAGGTAACTCTGCCAGCAAACTGGCACAGAGGCCAAGAGGGCTTTCATTTGTCCTGCCACACATCCTGCAAACTCCGGTGGCAGACAGGACCCTGACACAGACCTCCAAGTTTGTAAGCACAGGTTTGCGTCACAACCACCCTAAAAAAACCCCACAACTCCAACTCCCAAATTTATCCTATTCAAAGTCAAGATTCCAAATCAAAAATCCACTGTCTCAGTTGCTAGTTAAAGTATTCACCTAGACTTATATTCTTCCAACAGAAATGACCATGGTATGTCTTAGAGTCATTACATGGTAATCATTAAAATGAAAAAAATCCTCCTTAGCCATTTCCTAAACTCTATTTCTGCTTCAGCCGTACCCAACTTACATACTGGCAGACTTCACATGCACAAATCTGCACATCTGGCTCCAGAATCCATACAGGCAGTTAAATGCTCTTTGGATAAATGCACAGGAGTGCTGTATGTGGATGATTGCAATTAACAAAATACCAATGCAGTTATTCTCCTGCACACACAGACTCTTGCAATTATTTATAGAATAATTTGTGGCATATGATATTACTTCATTTATACTTATGAGAATATTTAAACATGCCTTAGGCTGCCTTGGGGCAGTTAAGGGACATTTGCTTATGAGACCTACAAGAACAGTTTTTATTTCAACTCCAGAGCCTTTGAATGGTGCTATGATAGACCACAGGGCAGCCACAGGTACCCCACAAACAGAGGTGGCTACTTTCCAAGCATGTTGTCAGCTGCTATTGATTTTTATGACAATTTTTGAATTATGCTGAAAACCTCCAACACACATCAATTTATCATCCTACCAATGGCATGCTTTTAAACAGGCCAGTTTAATAAACCCCTCTGGCATACACACTATTTTTAAAGGCAGCTCAGGTATTTTATTTTCTTTGCAAGAGTGAAAGGACAATGAATTTATAAAGAAATGTTTGTGATCAAAATTGCTCTGTACAAGAGATTCCTTCCAATTACAAGCTATTAAGCCAATAAAATATTTTCTGGCTTGACAGTAGTTCATGTCTATTACACCGTATATCACACGCTTCTCCAGTACGTACAGCTTTGATGCAGCTGAACCCACTCCATTCAAGAAGCACACATCACTAAACTAGAGCCCAACTACAGTTTCTTTTTCACTTTAAGAACCTTTGATCAGCCAAGCTGTGTAATTACTCTTAAGCGTGGTTAGGGTGTCTGTGGGAGCGCAAGGCCATACAGCAATTTTTTTCCTCCTCTCTCCAGGGAAAAGCACATCAGTTGCTTTCAGCTAAATGCACTCACATATGAATATTTTAGTACAATTTAATGTTTCTGCACCAACCCCAAAGGAACAGAGCATCAATTTGTGAACATAGTTTTCTTGGAGTTAAAAGCTACACTGGATAATGCAGGATGAAAGGGGTTGTCAATCCTTAGCTTTTTAGCAAGTCAGAGAAAGACAGTCTGTAAATTCAGTCCCAGCTGCATACAAACAGCTCTCTAAAGTTTGCCACCATAAAGCTACTTTTCAACAATAGTGAATTATCAGAGGAGATATTCCAAAAACAATTTCCCAAGCACAGTTGGTTTTCCCAATGCTATTCCCATCTGCCACCTACCTAACAGCCCCAACCATGCAAAGTGCACCTGCTGGTCTGTTAATAACACCCACAAACCTGATGTACAAATAACATATTCCTACAAAGCACTGAGCTGAACAGAGCAGAAATTATGTACTGTGCTTTTGAAGAAAGAGAAAAACTTTGGGATCTCAATATCCCCTTGTATGTGGAACAAATGAGGAAGTAATTAAGATCTTATCATTGATAGCAAAGAGTAAAACATCTTTTTAAGAGAGTACAATCCAGACAAGAATAGTGACAATTCTCATGATGCCAAGGGAACTAATTAGTTCATTCTGTTGTTAGTCATTTTAGGTAAGGGCCAGAGAACAAAAAAGAAGAAAAATACTAGAATAAAATATGCCTGGTTTCACTGTCCTTATGCTTCCTCACAAGAGTGAAGCAAAACAGCAGATAAGCTAATCTCAACAAGCAAAGGATCAATAAGAAAGCGATGGGAAGTGACACTCAAGGACAGTTAGCATTCACTTATTGCAAAGAAGTAGAAAATACAGGAATTATGTAAATTATGTGATACTGTGCCTCTCCCTTCCTGCTACTCCCAAAGCAAGATGACAACTACTAAGTGCTAAAAAGCCACTCACTGCAGTGAAAGGGATGCCCAGTAAAATACTGGGGGCACAGAGAGGCTCAGAAAGGATCCCATCCTCTTGGAGAAGAGGGGAAGCAACAAGGATTCCACCGTTCTTCCACAGCTTTGGTGCATTTCAAGTGAACCAACATCTCACTCTTCAGTGTCTCAACTGAAGCTGCACCTCTAACATGCCTCTTTTCCTCTCACTATTACTGTCAATTCCTGACAGTTGTAAACTGAAGGAACTTCAGAAGGGAGGCAATCTATTACAGCCAGAGAGATCCTCTAGCATGAAACTGAAGCAGTGAAGCCAAGCAGTTTCCTCCTGGCCATCATATCAGACCTACACTGAATTCCCCTCTACCTTGCCCACGTGAGCTTTCCCAGCGCATGCACCTGCCTTCTGTGCAATCACATCACGTTTCTAGCACAATCATTTAATCCAGTGTCAATTATTACTACATCACACATTTCCTAACTTGTGCCTTCCTGAGTTTTTCACCTCAGTTTCTTGTGATCTATTAGTGTTTTGTACCCAATGTTGGAAGTAACAAGACAGCAGCAACTGAACATCTTAAAATAAAAAAAAAAAAAAATTAAAAAGAAGAAAGTAGTTTTGCCAGCTAGGAAATCCTACAGCAGAAACTAAGGCAGTTCTAGAGTTAGGCCCTGAAAGAGCACCGATTTTAGAAGAGTGAACATTTAAACTCTGAAGAGATTAAATTAGAAGGACACCTTTCAGGCAGCAGCTGATCTTCCACAAGGTCAGAGGATAACAATATACACACACACTTGCCACAAAAAGCACCTCTCCGTGTCATTGAGGTTCTGGCTGTTTTCTGGGGACAAGAAGCTGAGTGTGAGATAATCCCAGTACAAACCCACCTTCCTTCAAAACCTGAGGGAAAGAGATAATTAACTAGAATAGGGTGCAAGGGAAAACCTAGGAAACCATGGAAACCGTTTGGGCATTCCAAAATAGCTGCCTAGTGGCACTGCAGTGTAGGACTTCCCACCTGGATCATGGATGCTGCTCCAGAAGGAAGAGACCAGGTCCCACACAGTCCCCAGCAGCCCTGGGAATGCATTTTCACAGCCCAGCTGGGACCCCCAGCAGTGGCCATCAGTCCCCCCACACCTCTTTCTCACCAGCCCGAACTGCACAGGTCACAGCAACAGCAGAACCAGGAAAGGTTTACAGCAGCAGCTCTTCTCACAAGTCGGAGTTTATTTTTCGGTTGAATATCAGACAAACTGCACAAGTTCCTGAGAAAGATTACATACTGCTTTGCATCTTAGAAATGTTCCTAATTATGCCTTGGGTAAGGAAAGCTAATACTGAACTAATAAATGAAGCATTCATGTTCCATTTACAAAAGCTTTAAATAACTGAAAAAAACCATTTTTTATTTTGTTTCTTCTCCACACCTGTTTTGTTCTTGTTTCTTTCTTTGTGAACATGAGAGACAGAAGTGGGAAGATTTTTACTGTGGAAAGTAACACTCCTGACTATTTGAAAATTTTTATCTAAAAATAGCAGTTACTCTGGGGTAATGGTGGTAGGCTTGATTTTTGTAGGGAATTTAGTATTTTCTAACTGGATATACTTAACTAATATTTAGTATTAGGCACTCATAGGAAGGATATTTTTATCCAAAACCAGCTAATTTTAACATTCTTACAAGGGCTTTTTCCTTAAACAGAAACTACAAACAGTACTTAACCTGAGAATTTAATTTCATTTTTCTGCAGAACATCTGCATATAAGAAATAGTGGGGAAAACTGGCTTCTAATTGTAAAAAATACGCTAAAATGGTTGTCACTGATTAAAGACACTGAATATACTAAATTGCTTTTTTTAATTAGGAAGAAAACATTTTGTATTTTAATATATCCACTTATGCCTGAAAATATCCTTCCATCAAATAATACAAATCAGCCTTCTCTTTCATAAGACAAAATGTTCAAATAGGAGCCACAATCACCTGAAAGCAGAGGTAAAAGAAAAGGTATTAACAGAAAGAAAAATAAAACACCGAATATTTTAACACCTGGACTAAAACTGTACAAAAGAAGAATTGCCAACGATCCAGTCAAAGCCCAATAATATGCATAAACACCAATATGAACAAAACCTTGAAGTTTAGTGGTCCAAGGCTACTTTGGAAGAGCAGATGTGCTGCATAGAACCAGGGCTTAAACAGACACAAGGTGAAATCTGTGCTCTTTAATTAACTGCATTCTTCCATCACTTAAGTAAAATGAACTCCAGTTGTTCCTTGAGTGGCAGTGTGTTTGTGTATTAATACCTCATCATTTTGGAAAGCTGCTGTGGCTGTGAGGTTCTTCAGTTCTGTGATGCACTGTCTGCGCTGCACTCTTAAAAACTGAAGCCAGTCACAGAATTATGAAGGACCAATGACCAAAACTACCCTTCCTTCCCCAAATGCACGATTGAAGGCACATGGGAAGAAATAAGCAGCTGTTTCAGACCATTATCTTATTACCCAGCAATGAGCACAAACACACCCCAGCAGTCACAGAGAAAAAGCAGTAGAAGTACCTCCTCTTTTCCTGAGCTTGTAACTAACCCTTGTCCCTCTGCAGTCTCAAACTGACCCAGTTCCAGAGTCCTGGAAAACAATGCATTCCAATCCTCCACTGAGACTGGGCAAGAGACTATTAATAGAAGTGTAAGAGCACACACTAAGATACTTTCCCATCAGAAGCCAACAGCTGCACAGGAGAACAAGTGCAGCCCAGACTCCAAACGTTTCTTGTATCTGAGACTCTTCCCTGCTTAAAACGCACACACCCAGAGGGCACACACCATGTCAACTTAAAACTAAACACAAAACTCAGGTCTCAGCTACTCTACCTGACCAGTGTTCAAACCTGCTTTAGAACTCTCCAGACAGAACATCACAAGCTCTCCCTGAACGGATACCAAGCATGTCTCATACAGGGAGAAAGCAGCATCTTCTGCAAACTGCTGAGATAGCCAGTCTCATCTTCACCTGACCAAAACAGCTCAGTTCTTCAAGTCAACTCTATTTTCCACTGCAGAGAATAATTTTCTAGCTGAAGTACCAAAAAGACAGTGAGGTAGAATTAGGAATGTTAAATTGAGAATTTGCAGCTTTCAACTGCTTCATATTTAAGATGCCTATCCAACACACTGAAAAATTAAAACCTTAGTCAACAACACTGTGGGTTTAGTATCAATTCAACTTGCACTTTCATTACCATTGACATTTCATATTTTCTCTATTTCTAAGGCACTAAATGCTATCCTTGCATGTATTTTAAGATCTAAATATCTAAAATTTGAAAGAAGAGGCATATAATTTCCAGTACTCTGCACAACTCACTATTTAAAAAACACTTGTGAAGAAGTGAGATGAGAGAAAAATGCATCAGCCTGCAGACAAATAGATGGACCACCATGCAACTGTGCCAGTTCAGATAGTTTATGGCACCAGAGTTTAACATTCATTCATCACTCCTGACTAAAGTCTATTTAACAATCCTCTAGAAGAGAACAATGACAACACTGACGTGATCCTATGATGTGGCTTTATGTTCTTACTACTCTCACATGTTGCTATGGGCCATCTGTGGCAAAATACAGCATTGTAGCATCATCAAAAACCAGCCTTTTTTGTTTTAATGTAATTGTTTATATGCCCTTGACTCTCGAAAGAATGTTCATTGTTGAGCCTTAACACACAAACCAGAGCTGAGCTGTCTTCAAATTAATATTCTCCACCTCATTAACAGATACTTGGGTAGTGAAGATGGTTAGTCTCATCTCATGCCCTTTCAAAATACATACTTAAATGACACTTGGTTTATACCCTGGTAAGCAGAAAGAGTTGGGGTTGCATTTACAATCCACAGAACCTCCCGATTTCATTACACAGGAGAGGTTAATATCACTGCTATCAAGATTTTGGAATGATCCTAGTTTTATCAATAGGTCTACTGCTCAGAAGTGTTTTGTAGCAGTTGGTTATCATATAGATTTACAGGTTTAAACACTAGCATGCCTAGAAATAGCTCCTCTCAGGCCCAGAGGGTTATCATCACATGGCCTCTGATGAGGACTTCAAAAAAAGTAGGAAACATCCCTATTTACAACTCAAGACAGAAGAAATCAGAAGCATGGAACATCTTGAAGATGTTCAAGCAAATCCAGCAGACAGAGTTGATAGTAGAATCACAAGTTCCTGTCTTTGACATCCAAGTATTACTCTATCCTGCTGGATATATTACTAGAAAAATAATAGTCATGGTTTGAAGTTCTTAAATTTGCAGCAGCAGCAAAGGCAAAACATTTCAGGATCCTATCAAGGCTTTGAACATGCACAGCTTTTTAGTATTATTTAAATTATTATGATTTGGTAAATGCAGCAATTGAAATATGATGAGTTTTTCTACTAAGTTTCAGCTCACTCTTCCCTTCTGGTCTCGTTAAGCCATTAACACGTAAGAAGTTGCTCCTTGATGCCTTCTGTTGCGATACACAAAGAGCTGCTTATTACTCAGAGGCAAAACCTTTACTCCACTGTGGAGCTCAGTGTGAGCCCTGACAGATCATCACATCACAGTAGGGGCTCTGCCCCACACTGAGGGGAGGTACATTTGTACCTTCCTATTTACAAACACTCAAATGTGCTTTACCTGGCTACAGCTTTCCTTGTACGTCCTCGGGTCATAAAAAACAATGAAAGAAGTCTCAGACTTCTGCACAACAGAAAGCCCCACACAGACACAAAAAGACACAGAAATCAGTTAATCAGTTCCCTGTGATACTGGGATGCAGAAATAGCAGAAAAATACGGGCAGCGTGTTATTGCCCAATATTAAGCCATTCAGAGTGCATCCTTCTTGGTATTCCACTCTACAGCAGCCAACCTGTAGATTATTCCTCTCTTAAATTTCTTGCACTTTCATTTATTACAAAAATTTTGCTTTGACTGTACTTCAGTAATTCAGTAACAGTTACTAAAAGTTTTTTTAAAATTATCACCTGAAAAAACCCAGAACACACTTGCAAGAGATCAAGCCACGGACTGATGTAATTTTGAGTTTATGTCAGCAATGACATCTTTAAGCATATCAATGCCAGCTGCTAGGAAGCTAAAAAAGGTTCAGGCAGCTGAAAAAATGCAGCATGCAAACCCCCAACAAAGCTGTATCAGAACACATCCCGTTGACCCAAAGAAGAGATTTCCATCCCAGCTTGCTTCTGTCATTTTGTAAACGCATTGTCAAGTGACAGTATCACAGGGGGCACTGCGATGTTCCTGTTAGGCCTGGAATCAAGACTCAGCTCATCTCTAAGTGCTTGCTCTGAAGGATAATGCATGCTAGAAACCATCTCAGCTCTGTGATGAGAGACATTTCCATACTTACTGGTGCTACTATTTTGCCTGTCTGTCCAACTTGCATGTCGTTAGGAACAAAGCCAGCATCAACAGCTGCACGGGAAGCTCCAACTAGTTGAAAGAAAATATTTTCAATGTTTTCTTTTAAAATATTTGTGAGCCAAATTTGTATTACCATAAAAGCCCATGTATTTTACTGAAGAGTCCCACACTCTAAGGGCACATATTTAAAAACTCCCCTCTTAAAAGCTCTTATGGTAATCCCTCTCTATACCACTAGCTAAAAACTTCCAAATACTAAGTGCTAATGCACTTCATAAGCAACAGGAAATCCCTACTCCCAGCACCAAAGGGCCATATATTTAAACCAAGGATTTCAGTCTGGCATATTTCCATGATTTTTTCTTGTTGCTTTGTCAAAAGAAGGTTTTCCCATAAATGCCTTCCCAAAATGTTCCTTCAAGTCTGAATGGAACATATGTGCCACCCTGTATTGCTGTGAATCGCAAAAGTCAGGCATGGTACATAAAAACATCAAAGTAAACTCAAAAGTGCCATATGGACATTTAGTTAGCAAAATCCACTACTTTAAAAACTAAGCCAATCATGTAAAACTGTAAATGTGAATGCCAAAATTAATGGAATTAAATCATTAGAGCAAACACTTTCTCCTTCTTTCCCAATCTTTACACAAAATACTTTGCTGAAACATTGTATATGGTTGATTTTCTCCTGTTAATAGAGAAGCACAGGGAAAGGACAGAGCCACTCAAACACAACAATATGAGTGGGATTCTGTAAAGAAGCAGTAGAAAAGGAGGTATGCAGAAAGTATCAGCTCTTCAAAATGAGCTATGACTACTTCATTTTTCGTTTGCAAGCTACTGTTCTGGAGATTAGAGAAGCACAGGGAATATTACAGGTTAGTATTTTGCTTCATACACAGCCATTTAAGTATAGTTGACAAAACTTTATCTATTACTAAACTAAGAGCATTTTAACCATTTGACAGAAACATGAAAATAAAAGACTTAAGATGAATTCCAGTTTTAATGTGACCTGTTTAAATATAATAAACAGGGTTCAAAAAAAAAGGAGGAAAACAAGTTTACCTGCAGCATGCAATTGATCCGCAAGGTCATACAACAACTTAAAATTTTCACCACTCTTCAAGCCCCTCCCTTAAAAGTTAAAAACAAAAGAAGATCAAGAAAGAAGAACATGTGTTTTAAGATTTTTTTTTGTCTATGTAAACTTTCTGTATGAGTATTAGCATTTGCAAAGACTCAAAGATATGCTTGCACATGGTATTTTTGGATACATTACTAACCAGTATTTAATATTTGGAGATTTAGCTTTTGTCTTTGCCATTAATATTTCATATGTATAAGCCAACACCACTCTGTCTTGTTTACTTCCTGCACAGAGCACCATCAAGGTCATTCTCCAAAACCAGGGAAATAGCATTTTTTAACTAATTTGTGCTCCCTCTGCTGGCTTCAGGAACAAAGCACTGTAGAGGGATTAGTAAGAAATCATTTTAGCTGTAGGTATACAGTAAAAATCACATTCCACTTAAAACCTAAAGAGCAAAATACAATCAATACAGGTTTTAAAATCATTCATTACATAATAATGTTCAGACTGACTGAAATGATCAGTAGTAACTAAAAAACAATTCATATTGCTAAAATTTTAAAGAGGGTCATCAAATATGAAAACGTTCTTACAAAGCCTCCCAGCATATGCTGGGGTGCTTCCCCAGTAGCCCCCATGGAATATTTCAGTATTACATAATAGTTTTTTTTAATGTATCACATTACAATGTTCTGGTACAGATATGATTTACCAAGAGGTACCATTACTCCAGGGCAACATCAGACAGTTTTTATGTGATCCACTCACCCCCTGATACAACCACTTTTGCACTGGTGAGCTCCGGTCGATCGCTCTTTGTCAGCTTCTGCTCAATCCATTCAGAGATACCGACGGGTGGTGGGGGGGTCACTGCAGTCACCAGATGGACCAAACACCCACAAGGAAAATGAGAAAGCATGTGTTTTCAAGCTGAAATCTGAGCTCAAGCTTAATTCAAAGTTCATTCTATAACCGATTCTGCCGCAAGCTTTTGCTGAGTCTCAGCAGTTGCTCCTGGCACTGAGTAACAAGCCTTGTTCACCAGTTGTGTGTAGGGAACCTACAGTACAAACTGCACTGTACAAGAGTTACACACTGATACCAACCCAGCATAACAAGTGTGAGCCTTACTATCACAGGCAGGCAAGTCAATCAGGCAGCACCGACAGTGCAGTACACTAACTACAGTAACCTACCACCCACAGACGTCAGGAGATACAGGATGGTTCAGAGGCAGGGAGTAAGCCACAAATCAAAGGCCCACAGTGCAAAACAGCAGAGGTCACCAAAATGGAACAGGTTACCCAGAGTAGTTGTGAAGTCTCCACCTGTGGACATCCTCAAAGCCTGACTGGACACGGTCCTGGGCAACCTGCTCCCCAGGGCTGGGCTAGATGATCTCTAGAGATTCCTGCCAACCTCAACTACTTTGTCATTCTATGTCTGGATCTCTCAATTACCAGAGCTACACTGGCTTCATTAAATTGTAAATTAAACTGATATAGTTAAAACTGATCCAAAACAACAGTTCGGTTCTCAAATCAATTTAAACTGCCACTAATTTAGCTTGATGATGCAATGACCTCTCTCAATTGCAATACGATTAAAGCAAAACTGCAGAGAGCCAAACACTTCTATTTTTGCTCGGTCTTGTTTTGAAAACCAATCTGCTTATTCAAACAGCTGTAACTTGTCCTTACTTAAAAGTTTCAAGACTGCAGTGGCAGACATTTAGGCAGAGTGGAACAAGCACAGATTTCAGCACAGATAATATCCATTTCTGCTCAAAGAAAAGGAAGTAACTGTGCAGATAATCTGTATCTTCTCTTACCAGACATCACTAAAAAGTGAAAACACCTGTAATTAAAAGTGTTAAATTTTAACACTTTTTAGCGTTATTAAATTTTAGCGTTATTAAATAACGCTAACATTATGACAAATACTTCTACAAAACATCACCATGCAGTGAGCAAAACTAATTCTATTCAATAAAACAACACCATCCCAGAACAAATACTCACACTTTTCTACACTAGCATTACCACCACTTGCTGGTGCAGCCTCAAATGAAGTTCCCCGTACCGTAAACACTTTGATTGCTTCATCACACTGCACAGTGCAAATAATATTTCCTAAAAAAAGGGACATTAAAAATTTAAAGATTATCAGACATACTGTGATCAAAAAAAACCCCAAATAAATTAATTAATATTAAAACCACATTAGCAGTTGTACAAGAATATGCAACATCCACCAAGGTACTTCCCAAAATTGCAGTTTTAGATGACTAAAACTTAGCACTTAATAAATAGAGATTACAAATATTTTAATTTACATTTTAGCCCCGTGTTTCTAAAGTATGAATATAAATCCTCTATTTTTAAAGGATTCAAAGCATTCAAATCATCTCTTATGAATGAGCTTTTAAATTTCAGAAGGGATGAAAAAAACCAACTTTGAAAATGCCATTCTTACACATAAAGAATGTCTGTAATTCAAAGTAGATCTTTTATCCTGTTGCATGAATTCATCAGAACTGAAGACAATGAGGCCTCCCCCAAGTATCTGTGGGACTGTGTTTCTCTCTATAATATAATACAATACTTCACACTGGAGGCTGCAGGGAATGCTAAAAGAAAAAATGCTGCAACATTCATAAACATTCAACTATTCATAAATGAAGTCATCTTGAAACTGTGAATTACTGGGAAGCAACTTAAAGTGCAGCAGTAAACCACATTCTGGTACCATAACTCAAAAGGTAATACCCGGCTGGTACACGTGGCACAATCTTTACAGTAAAATTAAGAAACACAAGCTAATGAGCTAATATCTAAAATAAAACACAGCGTCAGCCAAGCATTAGAGAAACAAGACTGAAAAAATAATTACAAATTAAGTTAATTAAACATTATAAATAATTCATTCAATGTCTTCATAATTAGAAAAAATAACCCTGTGGTATCTTAAATCAGAACTAATGCTAGTCCTATTAAATAAAGCTGGACAATTAACCTGATGTCTTATGCTTTCCAAAATCTGATCAGAAGGGCATTAACAAACACAGTACACAGAAAGGATGTGACCAAATTCTATTCCTTAAGGTAACAGACTTGGGTTTGACGTGCTTCTGCCAAAGCCCTTGGAATTACTTGCTTTCTCACACAGGGAGCATCATGTCCATTCCCAGTCTTCAATTTTTATGAATCACAGCAACTGAGATTGTAAAGGGAAAATTCCTATCATATTCCAAGGTCTTAACATTAGGATCATGTCGAAAAATTAGCAGTACTGGATTCTTCATTGGACAAATACCACACAGCTTTTGTGATTACCCACCTGCATAGATAGTTCTCACAAAAGTATCTGGGGACTTAATTTCAATAATGTCAGAAACAGGGGCAACATCAAGTTTGCCAGCCACTCTGGGAATAAGATTCTAGAAGTTAGAGATGAAAAGTTAGCAAAGTAAATGCTAAATAAAATGTACATGGTCAGTAAAAGAACACTGCTGATCTGTATAGCTTCATATAATGCTGTCTCTAAGACATATAGAACTAAGATTTTTGAAGGTCTACTCATGTAGCTTTAGCAGCCAAATAAAACTCCATTACTGTAATAACATTAGATATTTTATGATACTTATTTAATTAAATCCTTAATTCAGTATCTTAAATTAGGAGACTTATTTGCTTCAAATACTCTAAAATTGAATATAGATGCCATTTACTCAGAAAATTGACAGTTATGGATTGTTGAGCTCTTGGCACTTCAAGGAAAAAAAAAGGTGCTTTTGGAAGTTCGATGCCAGAAATTATACAAAAAAAACCTGCACTCTTCCATCCAAAGCAAAAAAAAATTTAAATTTACTATTAAAGTATATATTCTCTTACTCCAAAATTTACTCCAGAAAATTACTTAGCACCTTTAGAAATGGTAAGAAGGATAAAAAGAGCAGCAGAAATTATGAAGAAATCAATGATAAGATGAATATTTGCTTTTTGTCTACTTCCTAATCTGGTACAAAAAAAAAAGGGCCCAGGTCTGAAATCTTTACTCACATGAAGCACTCAAAAATGGCAGTGTAAGCTTTAAAGCAAAAGCCATTAACTCTTATTATGACAATGCAGTTTAAAAAAAAAGAAATTAAAAAAAACTTAAGGCTTAAGGTACATAAGGATTTCTCTTAGCAAAAATACAAGCATATGGATTGATATTGATTGGAAGTGAAAGTAGTCAGATGGAAGGCCGATGTCATTACTCGTCCTACATCGGCAAGATTTCTGAAGGATCCTTTTTCTCTACTTTTGCTGCAACAAAATGTTGCCCAGATTCTTAGCACTGAGGCTCTCCATGTACTTATAAACACATTCCTTAAAAAAAAAAGTTTTGAAAAATTGTATTTTCATTAAAAGCCATCCTGGCTGGAACTTGATCTGTGTTATTTATATATGTTTACAGACATTTCAATGTATATGACTTATATCACAGATGCAAATCCCACTCCAAAAAAAAGGTTGCTTCCAATAGGTCTGCACACTTTCATTTCAACATGCAAATAACAGATTTTTCATCTCAATTTGCTGTGCTTTTCCTTACAATTTTCATGCTTTCAGATCACTTAATCTGGTTTGCCTTATTGCACATTTTGCCTTCTGTCCATAGGATTGGCTGGTTACCACAGAATATTTCTTCTATACTATTTTTTTTCACATCAGCTCATAAAAGAACTCAAACATGAATCATGAAATCTAACTAATGACCTCCTAAGCAAACTACTGTAAAATAGTTTGCAAATGCAAAACCATCCATGGCTGATCTCTCTCAGGCCTTTGATTCATACTCTTACATACACCAGTGTCTCTCTTTTCTACAAGAACTTTTTGATGATCTTTGATCTACTTACCTTACCAAAGGCAGATGCTCCGGCACAAATGTGGGTGTAATTAAATTTTTTATGAGTTTCCACAATCAAGGGAGTCAGCTCCTCTGAAAATAAAATGATATTGCTCAGAATTTACAACTATCTCATTTTCAATCACAAATACACAAATAAATTTCTTTCATCAATACGTAAGAACAACTCTCACCTGCTAAAAATCCCTTGTACACGTCATGTTGAGCCACAAGAACTTTCGCAACACCCTGCACTTTGCTGAGTTCTGATGCTACCTGTGATTACAAGTGAATTATTATTAGTTTGTGTTTTAACAGGCACCACAAACATATAACAAGCGAGTCCACACTGCAAATAGCTCACAGCCTATAGATTCATAAAACCAGAACCAAAAGTACATGAGGATTTCAAAATCAGAAGAGACTGGAATGGAATAAAATGCATGTCTTCTGATCCACAGCATAGCGCCTTACGGGATAATGAAAATGAATTTGTGAATAACAGAACTACGGAGCAAATAAAGCTTAGGAAAACTTGCCTCCTGCATGCAGGGCTCCACACCGATCCCAGCATTTCTTACAGCAGCCGACAACAATCACACTTGAGGATTATTGCTCAGTATTCCAGTAAAATCACCAAGAAACCAATCCTACTTTCTTTTAGATCAGTCAGTATCTACCATACAAACAAATACAAATGTACAACGCTGTTATGATTTTTGTCCAAATTCTAAGAGCAACCCTTTGTTTGCATCTGACTTTTTGTCCACTAAAGCAATGTGTATTTTCAATTTATATTTATGCTTTTTTTTTGTTTGAATTGGCACAATGAAGTTTAAATGATAAAAGGGTTACTACAGATCAGAGAGAAGAGGACTGACAGCAAGGTCTGGACACCACATGCGTTGTCCGAGAAACAGTGTAGTTTTACTGAGTTTGATGAGTATCAGTTTACCCTCAAAAATTAACAAAAGGAAATAAAGAAAAAATCCCTAGTAGCTGCTGCAGAATATCTGTTTGAGTCACTGGCTCTTAAATAAAAAGCTCTAAACATTCATTTTTTATAAAATACTTTTTCCCACCATAACGTACAGACTCCATATATTCAGCATTAAAACAAACAAACAAAACATTCGCAATGATTGTTCTCCTATGCAGGTGCACAGAATAAGGAAAATTAAAGACACACATGTCAGGCAATTATTTCTTTTTTTCTTTTTCCTTTTCTTGATTTAGGTAAGTATTTGCTTCATCTCCACCTCGAACACCTGAATAGCTACTGAGGTTTCTCCACCTATTTGTGAGTAAGCTGCTCTAAATATGCCTTCTTCATGAGATACCACATGTTGTTTTCAAAATAACAGTTCATAAACAGTATGTAAATATTAGGCATAGTTTTTTGTACTTCTGCTGCTCACACAATACCAAGTCATGCTGGAATAAAGGTGCCACTAATATACTAACTACATTGTCTCTAGAATTGGCACATCAAAATTATACTAAAAATACACAGCTAACATACAAGGAACTTTTTACATACATGAGCTGTGTGATAAACTCAAGAAGCACTAATTTCAGAATTTCAGGTTGCAAACACTCTCTACACAACCAGTGATTAGTTAGTAAAAGCAACTTGCTCAAAAGCCCGATTTATCACTGTTGTTTCACTTCTGCTGGTTTCCATTTAAACAAGCAAAAGCTTCCTTCCAAATTCTTAACACTGCAATATTTGTCATTTAAACTTTACAGAGATATATCTTGTTTTAAAAGTTAATTGTCCTTTAGTCCTATAAAAATTCGCTTGCTCAGGCATGTAACAACCATTATTGATACCGTCCCCTGTGAAATGAAATCTATATCCGTATTTTCTCTTTAGAAGAGAAGCAGTTCCAAGTGCAGCAGTTTTCTGGCAGATTAGCAACTCCTGGCACCATTTCTCCTGACTACAGATTATTTTTCAGGCTGCCCAAGATGCTGCCAAGTGTTGTTTGACTGCATTCTTTATTTCATTGGTACGAAAGCAGCATTTCCTACCTTGTCACAGCTGGTACCAGCCACCAAACAAGAAACCTCCCCTCCCAAGCGCTTTGCTGCAGTGATGGTATTGAGGGTAATGGGTGTGAGAGACTCATTGTTGTGTTCTGCCACGACCAAGGTGCTCTGAGACCTCCGGAGCACTGATGCCTGGAAAGGAGGGGAGACACACAGGAGTTGGAAACTTAGCACTGAAATAAAAAACTGTTCCTCTGAGCATCCGAGGCTTCACAGAAATTCATCAATTATACAAATCGTAAAACACTGCTGTCAAACAAAACAGGCTCATTCTAGCTAATTTTTATTAAGTAAAGAGAATACATTGGGTGATCCAAAAAGGAAAGGACAAACCCACTTGACTTCAGTTTGTCTGTAACATGCCGTGCTTAAACTGAAACTCCACAGGAAAATACGGAACAAAATAAAGGAAAACATTTTAACACATTACATTCAAGCTCAGTTGATCAACTTAACCAAGTACTTTAAAGAGTGAGGATTAGACAAGCAAGAGCAAGACACAAGGAAATCAGCAGTTGCAAATAAGTGTTTACTTGGTTTTCTAGGGTGGTCTCTGGCAGTGTTTTATTATAAGTTTTAAACAAAATCTAGCTACATAGCCCACTTTTCTATTTAGATACGTATTAAGGCAAAATTTTATGCAGTGGCTGGATGAAAACTAAGCAGCAGGGGCTGACAGCCTGAAAACACACTAGGAGAAATCTTTATAGGCATCAGGGTCATTTTTTTCCTCTTTTCCTTTAAAACATTTGAGCACTTAGTCTACCCATCAGAATTTAATGGTCTTTTAACAACAGTTTTGACCAATTCATCATCCATACACAAACCTGAACTTCTAAAGCAAAAATAAAAGAAACAGAAAAGAAAAAAAGGCAATAAACTGCCATAAAACCAAACCAAAATATTCTAAATTCTGAGACCTTCCTCTCTAATATTCAGGTGTATGTGTGAAAAGCGTTACTCCTCCAAGACTAATACTAGGGTAGGGAAAACATTTTGGATGGGAACAGGAATATTATCCCTCAAGTGTTTGTTTACCCTACATAAAGCCCAGCTGAAGACTCGAGTTATGATCAGTGTGGGATGGAACATATGGAAAACCAAGGAAATAAATCAATATATCCAAGGAACAAATACTAACACAGCACTGAAGACGCACAGCCAAACACTACTTTTTTAAACTTACATTCCAACCCCATCTCCCCTTATGCCAAACATGCACTTGCCTACAACTTCAAATAAAAAAAGCTTCAGAAAATATGAGAGGCTAAAATTTGCATCTGGACTTCAACCCCACAAAGTCTACCGACGTACTGAGTTTCAAACAGAGAAAGCAAATCCCAAGAACTTCCTTGAAGCTAATCACAGTGCACAAATAAAAATACAAAAAAGCTTTTGCAGAATCTGGATCATAATATGTCCTTTTGATTAAAACAGTAATGATTCTTGTAAAAGTGCTCTGCATTTAATCTCTTATGCTTAAGGTTACTTGCTATGACTAAATATTCTAAGCTCCTTTGAAACTAATTGCCAGTAACAAAATATTTACTGCCACTATAGATCAGATGCTGTATTTTTGATTATGTTTCATACATAATTTGCAATAAAAACTATGAAATTTTAGCCACCATTTGAAGAATAAATCCATGTCTTTGTGGCAAAAAGCCTACTCTCCAATGATTTACAGTTGTGTCAGGGGGTACAGTGGACCATACTCCTAGAAAATCCTCAAGTTTTCAGGTTTCCAAAGGGAGACACATGCATTTTAAGCTTACACTTATTTCTGCCTATATTATCATTTTCTCCCTAAATAGGCACTACACCACCACCATCTGCTGTCAAACCATTCTAGAATAAACCGAGAAAGAATTGTTTTTTAGCCAAAACGAATACAAGCAATAGAAGTTGCTTAAGCAGGTTGGTTATTACAGCATTAATCAGGTAGTATTTCTAAACCAATAGTCCCACACTTTATATTTGTGGGAATATACACAATATGCACACCAGAAGGTCACTTCATGGATGACATTTCTGAACATAAAGACAAGACCAGATTCAAAATAAATTTAAAGTCATATGTATTATGGGCAAAAATCTAGATGACAAATGAGATTTCTATGTGAGTCTGAATTTTATATACTAAGACACATTAAATAATTTTCTCAATAAACAAAACCCAATAAACAAAGCCAAACCAAACTGACTTTTGTTTGTTATAATAAAGAATCTGCAGTAAAACCAGAGGGTAATTAATCCAGTCATATGGCTAAGAACCTGCAATGAGTCAATGATAGGACAGGTAGTTATTTTGATGAAGTTACTCTCCAGCTGCACGTGTGGGAGAACAGCCCATTACTTCACTGACATAACTTCTGCACTTGGGCAGGATGTCTACTTTGAAGCCTAAATAAAATAGGAAGGTAGAGAGTAAACCTAACCAGCTGGCAGCAAGGAAAGAAAGCACAAGAAATAAGACACCCAGATCAATCAAACTATTGAAAACAATGCCTTAAGAAGGAACAGCACTCAGTGCTTGTGCCACGGAAGGTTCCTGGTGAAAACCAAGCTCTGGAAAATCAGGCTACCCACAGAAATCACCTCCAGATAAACATCCCACCAACCTGAGCAACTGAGTAGCTTCTGCAGAATGACAACAGGTAATGACATCCCAGCAAGAGGGAGGGAGGTAGAACTGGGAAGTTTATTTTCCTCAGGTTTAGGTACAAATCATAGCTAGACACCTACATTTCCTCTACAGCAGAAACATCTGCACTTCCTCTCTGGTGGAAACTCTGGACAGTGACTCAGTTTATATCAAAGCTAACATTTGTGAATGAAAATTACCTAGAATTCCCAACTTCCCCTTCCCTCCCCAGTATTTACTGCAGAGCAAACTTGGCCTCTGACTTCCAGATGTCTAAAAGTTGCTAAGATTAACTCAGATGTGCAGAATTGATCAATTAAGCCACTTGCAAAATAGCCAGAGATTCACTGAACTGATTGTCTCAAGTTTCCCCAAAGCACCGTTTTGTTCCCCACTGAGAAACTCGCCAGTATTTTCCAACCAGAGCACAAAAAATGTAAGTACAATATCTGGATTTCTAGGCTCCAGACAAAATACCACTATTGGTCACTGCTCCTGTCACAGCACAGCATCAGCAATCCGGCACATCCAGTGCATGTGCACAGGTAGAGCCAGCACCACACACGGCCAGCACCCGCTGAATGTGCACAGCTGAGCTGCTCTTCACACAAAGCCACTGCAAACTGAGCATCTGTTGGTCTTTCAGCACAGACAGACCACCTGAACAGCACACATGCCCAGCACTTCTTAAATGCACATTTGCTGCTTGTATGCTAAAAACCAGTTGTATCAAGAGGTGGAAAAACCCAGAGGGAAGTGTTATAAATCTCTGCTGCTTGGTGAGATTGGTGTGCAGCATCCGTGGCCTCTGCTGGCAACAGTGGTGGCTAACTGCCTGCAGCCTGCTCCAAGGACACTCATTAATAACACTGGAATTAGGAAATCAAATCAGCTCGAACTAAAACGTGGCAGGCACAGCAACACAAGATGGGTCAGCCAAAAGTTTGTTCCAAGAAATGCAAGAGATGCAGCAGGTGAATTCTACATAGCCCCATGCTCCAAATATGCATCAGTAAGAAGCAGGGTGCTAGAAACTTCACCTGGGAAAAGTTTGTCTCTCTTTAGAAGAGCCACTGGAAGTTACAGGAACAAAATCAAAACAGACATTAACAAGGGAGAGCACCAAACAACTGGGCCTACAAAGGTATCTCTAGAGCTCATTTTCTTAGCTGTAAAAGCAAACTGACCAGAAGCTAAAATTTTAAAACTGCTTATTAGGAATTCTGGATCTCATGGAGAACCATTAACACAGGGCAAAGTTCCCAAGAAAGAACTCCAGGAAGTAGGAACTGGGGTGTTACTAAAGATAAGGGCTACATTCCTAAACAACAAAGCAATGCCTAATTCTAGTAAGACACAGTCTTGTAGCTGTAAAACTTTAACTAAATAAATTTGGTAAACTCAGGGAGAGAAAGGAACTCAAGCATATACTTCTAAAACCTCTCTGAAGACCTGGCTACAAAAGAGGTCTAAGAGACAGCACTATAACTCCAGGAAACACTAATTAGAAAAAGAACACTAAAGGCAGCTGAATTAAAAAGGAGCAAACTGCAGCAAAGAACAACAATGAAAAAATAAAGCCACTTTGCAAAAAGGATTTTGCAACCATAATAAAGACTTAATGTTACAAAGGGACAGAAGCAGCAAAAGACATAATACACAAGAAACTTCTCCAAATACACCCCTTGCAAACCAATAATAAAAATCAACAAAACTATTTTGAAATACAGACAACACTGTGTATTTCAACACAGAGAACTCCCTAAATGGCTTATTCCCACCTCTGCACCAACTTTTTGTGCACTTGCAGTCTCATTCCTCCTCAGTACGCCCATCTTTAAGTTATACAAAAGTCCAGTTTTCCTTCTTGCTCATACTTCACAGGTTTCTCTCATCTTTTTCTCCAGACTCTACTCACTCTTGAACTGTAAGCGTCAGCAAGGCTAAACTTTCCACTTTTCAAAAAGCGAAACAAACTGTGAGTTTGTTTCACTTCTGTCACAGACTACATTGTTACACATACACTGAAGATGCACACAATGTTTTACTGGATTTATTTTATCAAGTTACTAGTTAAGACGTGTATGGCTTGAAAACTGAGGAGCTGAACTCACCTGTCCAGGCCATGAAACTGAACTGTGCAGCGAGCATGTGAGTAAAGCACTATTTACACAGCAGCACCATATGATTCAGAGATCACCAAGACCTTTGCTCTACAAAGGCTGCAGCCTAACCACAACTGAGACATCCCATGATTATAACAGTTGGAATTTTCTGATTAAGTCAATCATATCTGACCTAGTCTACCTTTGCTCATCTTTTAAGATATTTTTATCACCTGAAACCATTTAATATATGCATAACTACTATGTTAGAGCTGTACTGAACTGTAATATCTGTAAAAGCCTTGGAGAGCCCAAAAAGAGACTTGCAAAACTTAAAGTTGTTTACAAGGGCTATTTATACACAGTTCTAGTGAAGGGAGTATCTGCTGGTGCATAGTAAGAGACTGAACAGATATTCGGGGACATCTCATCAATCATCTACTCCAATTAACCTTGAGTTCACCTAGACCTTGGCAACACAGCCACAACGACACATCAAGCAGCAAATGGCCTCCAAAAGCCCAGCACTCCTCCCAGCTGGGCAACATAAAGGTCAAACTGGAGAATCAACGGGTGTTTTGCATTAGCTTCATCCACAAATTGTGATAATTAAGGCAATCACATTTCTGCACAGGTGTGACTGAGAAACGCTGGATTAACCTGCAATACCCCAGAAAGCCTCTAATATTCTTCTGGTATTCTTAAGAGTTTACAGTAACAAACTTAAGAAGTCTTTTCCACCTGTTGCTCGGCTTGTCCTGCTCAAGGGTGGATGCGAGCGAGCGCTCCCAGAAGTTCAGGACTTCCCTGATACCTACGTTAGCTTTCCACACGGGACAACAGCCCTCGACTCCTGCCTGCCGTGACCTCTGGAAAGGGCTTCTGGAACACTCGGCAACTTTATTTTTAACAGACAGAGTGGGAGAGGAGTCCAGCGGAGAAGTCCGACCCCGGCGGCGCGGGGCGCTCGTCTCTCAGAGACCCCCTGGACCGCCGCTGCCGGGCGGGAGGAGCTCGGCCCCGCGCCCGGCCCCGCGCCCCGTCCCGCACCCCGTTCGCCCCGCTAGGCAGGGCCCGCAGGGCCGGGG
>VXAX01003392.1:205707-246778 GCA_013399835.1 Leptocoma aspasia | reverse complement strand
AGCGCAGGGCCGGGGCGTCGCGTGCCCCCTCAGCGCCGCCGCGCGCGGGAAGCGGCTCCGGCTCGGACGCGGCGCCGCGGAGCCCTCACCGCGCCGGGAACGCCGTGAGGCTCCAACGAGCCTTGCTCCGGTCTAACCGAGACGTTAAAAATGCATGAGGTCTAAAAAATCTTAGGTGACGTACCCTCAATCACCCAAAAAATTATAAGCAAACTTTCCCCAGGGCCAGATCTGACGAATTACTTTGATTTGATTCTGATTGAGTCTTGATTAACGAGAAAGACATTTTATGAGTGTTTTTTTCCTCCCTTTCTGAACCATGCTGCTTATGGTAATTCAAACACACTGATGATTTTAACACAGAAATCACGCAAGACAGAATAAGTTATTTTATTACAAGATATATAGTGCGTATTTGCTCTATTTGCAACCTTATTTCAGCAGTTCTGCAGTGCAAGTCCCACCACAGGGCAGAAAACACCAAAATCATGACTGGATACAAGAATGAAATAAACTCAAACGACCAAAATTACAAAACAGAACTTGGAAATATCTACAGTACTTATATAAATAGTGCAAATTATATATCTATAGGATACGTATTTAGAGTATCAAAACAATTTTGGAACAGCGTTTTAAAGAAGGTAGTCAGCAGGAACTGGTCAGTGTGACGATGTCAGGGATTTAAAAACTAAATACAACTCTTATTTTTTCAAGAAGAACTGTCGAGCTTCTTCCCAGGACTGCCGGGGGAATCTGTTGGAAAGCTCAAGATAATCTTGAGAACTGAAAAATTTTTCTGTTGAAGACAGAACATAAAATAACAAAAGTTATTCCCTCTTAAGATAAGATGGCAATAAAACAAGAATAATGAATGTGCAGCCAATTTGAGATACTTTAAGTAATTTACTCCCCTCCCCCTATCCAAATCTCCTCAGACCATGGGGTGACACTTCCATGGAGCTCACGACATCTACGCTCGGCTTTGTAAGAATGGGGGCAGAGGCTCTGATGACCAAAGGCTTCCATTTGTAAGCTGATCAGGCTCTCTGCCCTGTGCAGAGGAACATTATACATCTTTGCATACCTTATGTTCTTGGACACTGAGGGACCTGCTCAGCCTCGTTACACTCGGGGCAGCCTCCCCGGCATTTTCTGCTCAGCAGTTTCTTTTTTCCACCACAAAGGGCTGCAGAAGAGTTGTGCTCCCGACTCCCTAGAGCTCAGAGCATAAGCACAAATGCAGCTTTCACTCCTGAGAGCGCCTAGTGACGTGGACAGGACTTCATGTGTGCACAGGTTTGAGGGTCTGGCCCTCCACGCAGCACCCAACTATGAAGTTTGTGCTTTCAGGTTTTATTCCTGTCAGTGTTATTATTCCCATTTGTTTTTGGGGACACCATCCTTCACATTCAAGTGATATATAAGATAAAAATAATCCTGCCTACACTATTATTAAGTCAACTTTTTTGCAGCAGGGGAATGTTTAGAAATTACACTCACATGTTACCAGATCTTTGTTTGAAAGTTCCTCCAGTTTGAATAGTGAAACTAAAAAGCAAGTTTTCCACTTGGATTTTAGATGTTTCTTGAGCAGATTCTCATGCAAACACAATCCTGCAAAATTGGTGCTGCAGACACTGCACGAACCTGCTTCAGACTGAGATGTCTGACGTTGACAGTAAAAATCTCCATAATGTTACTTTCATTTTATAGTTTATTTTTAAACAAAAACTTTATGCTTCGGATCTAGAACCACTCACCTCCTGGCAAATGCTGAGGAATTGGTGGTGGATTTCTACTTGTTATGAGAGAGAAATGGCTGTCCGAGCAATGCGTTTTATGCAGGATACTCGAGACCAGATGCCTATCAACACTTGAATTTCAGATGTGTTTAGCAAGTAACAGTCATCTCAGCTGAGAATCGTTCAAATGTTTAGGCTTAAAAGGTTGACTGCATTTAAAATAATATTTATAGTAACTGAGGGGGGAAAAAAATCATGACTCTTCTGCAAACGGATGAATTTTAAAGGACAATTACAGGACAGTATTTTAGAGATTTTTGGCTCCCTGGGTGTATTGGCATGGCTGTGTAGCTTCTGCAACCTAAAACTTTTGAAGGCAGCCTTTGTGTCAGCTAATTAAATATGTGCACGTATAGTATCACATTTTAAGACATGATACCACATAGCATTGAATAAAGATTAACAGTCTGAATCCCTGATAGACGAGCAGCAGACTGGAAGACACGTACGTGTAGGTCAGGATGGAAGCCCAGGAGCCCACCCCCAAACTGTAAAATTGTGCTGCAATTTACTGGATTTCTTTTCAGCGATGCTGATTCAAAGAACTTAAATCACAGGTATCTACACATTTTGTTACCCAACTGTTACTCTGGTACTCTGCAGGGAACATACCCTTTTGCTGAGATAACTGATTTTCTGTTTGCCCTGAGTTCTGTGCAAAATCCTATGGGGGAAAACAAACAAAAAAGAGACATCAGATTTTCAGATCTTACATCTGAGGAATTAAAACAACATTTTAAAGTCTTCATAGTAATTCAAAAATACTAATAGTTCATGCAATCTGTAAATTAACAAACTCTGGCTTGTTCGCTACATATCATAACACAATACTGCCAGCACTTAAATTCTGTAATTTACAGTGGATTTTTATACATTTATTTGTATCTGTTTAAAAAAAAATTTTTGTAGTACACAACAGAGAATCCAAGGCTTTAATATCTTCTCAGGAAATAGTTATTATTCTGATTTTTATTTACCATAGCCATGTTTCTGTAAAACAAATGGTGTTTCAGATTTTTGCTCCCAACTGCAAATACACTCTTACAAAATTCATGACTGATCACAATTTCAATGGCTGTGCTTCCCAGCAACCCGGGAGCCTGAGGTGCTGATCTCCTGGAAGAACGTGGAGTCACTGCCCAGCGCTGCTGGCCCTGGCAGCCAGCTGTGCCCCAGCTGTGCCCCAGCGCGGAGCACTGCATGACCCTGCTGCCGTTGGGTGTTGGGATGCAGCATCCTCGGAGCCAGCACGGACACTGGCCTTGCCCGGAGCCAGCCAGCTTCCCACTACAGATCCCGTACTTTGCTGGAGTCTCCACCCAGCAGAATTCGGAAGAAGGGATTATCCGAGATAAGATACAACACAGCAAATCATGGATACTCCTGAATGTTTCTACTTACTTCTGCATATCTCCAAACAGAAGTAACAAAAATAAACAGGCTGATGCAAACTTCAGCTGATGAAAATAAATCTATCGGTAGGGAGAGCACTGTAAAATGCAGAAATGCTCTTCCTTTGATTTTGGCTGCACATTTAACACACTGTATTTAAGTGTTATATTCGTACATGCCACCAAACTTTTATGTAAACGGGATTCTTTTGGCGTTCCCTGGCAAAGGAAGAATCTCATTTTCTAGTCACAGGGCAACATTTTACAGTCTTTCCCAAACCTTCTACTGAAGCAAATGAGAGATTTACTTGACAAACAGCAGTGAGTTGAAATAGAAGTAGAGCGGCAAGTCCCTTCTGTGTGTGCGGGATCTCAGCATTCCTTGGATCCTGCCAGCACTGCTCTCCATGTGTGTGCGTGCAACATTCGGGATTAGACTTTAAAACAGGCAAAATACTGAAGGACCAGTGAAGTCAGCAGTGACAGGACGCTTTACAGCACACACATCTCAATATTTTAATAGAACACCTTTCTTTAAAAGCCTGCAGGCATAGTACACAAACTTGCCACCTGGGATATAACTAACTGGAAATCAAATCAGTAACGTTGACCCTTATAAATATACTTATGCTTTACCATAGCTACTAGGGATTTTAGTGCCATTCCATCTCTTACAGAACAGAAATCAAGGTAAATAACCTTAATTATTCATACAGGGAACACTCTCCTCCACTCTCCTGTTTTTTAGTTGAAAAAACCCAAACTAAACTTGCTGAACTTACTAATAACGCATAATTTTTTTTTTCAGTTTCACTATAAGAAAGGCAAAGAAGACGAATTATAGCTGTGTATTTAACCAGAAGTTCATTACTATATGGCAAATGGTTTTAATACTAAGTTCCAAACTTCTTTTAAAAAAACTGCCCTGCAATTATTTTAGTATTAGAAGAATAAAAAGTAGCTGCACTCATAAGTTTGATGTTATGCAAAGACTTCTAATAAATATTTAGTTCTTGCACTTTCTCTCTGAAATGCATATAGCCTAGTCTTGGACTGGCTGTAAAGCATTACGGAAAGGACTTTGATTAACATTTCTTTACCAACAACAGTAACTTTCAGGTGACTGATACAGGGCTACAGACTCCTAAAAATGTTTTATTTTTAACAGTAGAGTGTTTATGAAAACTGCATTTATTCACTGGAAACAGTCAATAAAATGCTTGAAAACCATGAGGCAGGCAAAAATCTGATAGATAAAACAGCATATAAATTTAGACAAAGGGAAGAAAAATAATGCAAATCTTTATTCAAAACAGTATTTGTAATGACCTTGGTGGCTTACTGTCAAAAATAAAGATTGCAAGATTAGACTGGTAACATATGTTTTGTGTATTTTCTGCATAAAATACATACACTTACCCAGTTCTCTGTAAATCTGTGGTACACAGTATACAATTGTACATTTACATGTAAACACAATATACTAATTTCAGATATGCTATATGGGCAGGAATTTTTAAAAAATAAATATTTTAACATTTAATAAATATTAGATAGAATAAATATTTTAAAATAAAATCTTCCCAGTACATCCAGTAACTTTAACGAAAAGCGGATTCTGCACGGATCGTGAAAACCTGAACTACCCGGTTCCTTTTAATGGGATAAAATGCCTCAAGTATAGGCACAACTTGTGGTTTGAGAAGAGCTGCAGAGAATCTGGAAGTACTTCACTGCTGTTTGCTTGTTTTATTGAAGTGAAGATCCCCACCCCGAGAGCAAAGGCGAGCACAGCGCTGCAGCCGTACCTGGATGAAGGTGGCCAGTAAAACACAGCTCATCTCCTGCTCCAGGATAATCTTGTTCTGAGGGTTATTGTAACACGCAGCTATGAGCGAAGGGAAGAGCACTTTGATTAAACGAGGATCACTGAAATACTGGAAAGGCAACTGGCAGAGTTTTTGCAGCACCGTGGGGTGACGGCCAGATTGTACAATGATCTGAAAATACAAACAGAACAAAATTAAACCACGTGATCTATATGTTCTTCTCTTCCTCTTAACCACAAAGGGTGCTGAAGTCATGCTAAAAAAATGAGTGTGGATGAGGAGTAAGTACTAAAAATAAAGCCTATAACATTTAGTTCAAATAACTTCTGTTTCAGTGTGCAAGTACTATTTTTATTGCAGAATAATATAAAAAATATAAAGCTCTGAAAGTTCTTTTTTCTGTATCATCCAAAAAACCAGCAAACAAGCAAGGGATTAATTTACAGATTACAGTAAAATAGATAATTTAATACCTTAATACAAAAGACAAAGAATGATAGCTCAGGAAAAAATAAATATTTTAACATTTAAAGACGAAACACCAATGCCTGCCATTTAAATGCACTAAGCATGGGGGGGAAAAAATCCAGGAAGAAATCACCAGAATTTTAAAAACCCTCCCGAAGCGTGACCATCCCTTCCTGGAGCTGGCAATTTGAGAGGACTGTGTTTCATGGGAGATGTCTGCCACGCATTCTCAGGCACCAAAAAGAAAAGGGGATTGTGAGCTGCCCAGTTGTGAGTTTCTGTAAGGAGAGACTCAGAGAGATCCTCCCATCTGTACTCCTTATCTCGGTTTCTATCAGTGCCATTGGCTCCAAAAGGAGAATTGTTTAGATAAATGGGACTGTTGTCATGAAGGAGGCTAAGTTTACAACTGTATACATCTGAAGAAATAAGGCAACGCTATCACTGGTCTCCTACAAAGGAACCCTTCCAATTCACTTGATATTCTTATAAAATCTTTGCCATAAACTAAAAAATGCCTAAATCGGATCTGTTCCAAGTAACCTTGATTAGACAATTACAATATGAAAGAGCTGTTTGACCCAAAGTTGGCTTTTTGGCATAGGAGGAAGCCTATAAGGTTGGAACACTGTAAAACTGGGGGTCACGACTGTAAATTGTACTTGGAAAAACACAATTTTACAGGTACACACCCAGACAAGACTGCATTCAAATTAAAACCAGAAGGACAGAAAGAAGCAGTTGAGACTACAGGAACATAAATTACAGGGATTTACAAGTTCTGAAAGCACTTTTAACAATACCTTCAGAGCACACACTAAGTTGATAATGCAGTTCAATTTGAAAACAAATGAACAAAATAATAGTTTGCATTTTTTTCAGTTTCACCAGTCAAAAAAGACATTGAAAAACCTTTCAAAATACTGGTAGCAATGTCTTAATGCCCTTAAAAACAGGAGAAATTTTTAAAAGACAGCCAAAAAAGTGACAATTAAGCACACATTCAGACATTGTTCTGAGGAAAATATCACTGAAGCATTTGGATGATTTTAAAGTCTCAGCTCCCACTCTGTAAGCAAGAGGTGCCCCCCAGGTTTGGGAGTACTGTTGAAATTTTAAATTAACCACAGTGGTTATTATACTGTTCTATTTTTCTGTGGTAAATTCTATAATCAGAAAAGTAGTTAAAGTGAATCATAACTGGTACTAAAATAACTACAATTGGCATTTCTGATCCAGGACAGAACAAGAGAACTCTTGATTTTGTTTTAATGGCCACCATATCCTTGGTGAATAGGCAAAGAAGTTTTTGGGACTTTTAATTTTTTATTTCACAGTTCAGTTCCTTTACCTGTCCTAAAAATGCCATGGATAGTTAGTGAAGTCCTGCCAAACTCACAGTGCAGATACCCAAATAGCTTCCATGGAATTATTAAATTTTTTTTTTTTCAACAGCTTTACTACTATGATGTTATCAACATTAAAGATAAGAAGGTATATTGAGAGGTTGCTGACTGTTTTAATCTGGTATTTATCACATATGGAATCAATTTAATGATTTCAGCTCATTGTACTAATGCAGCTACTAAACCTCATACACTATATTATGTACTCTGAAGAAAAAAACCATGAGTCACCCCTTGTGGGAAAAAACCCCAATCAAATAAACCTGCAGGAGAGTACATATTCCTTGTTTCACAGTCAATGGGTGGAGAAACTGAAGGCCAGCACGACTTAGCAGATGAACAACAAAGAAAATAAATGAAAACCTTGCACTTCTCTTGCTTAATGTTTTTTTTTTTCTTTTTGAATAGTCACTTGGCTTAATAATCTCAGGGACTTTTGCAGGCCTGGAATATGGAACACTCATCTTACAAACTGCTCTCATACAAGAGATACAAACTCCTTACTGAAATGCAGCTTGCCTCTCCTCCTCTCCTCCGTCCCTTACCACAGACTGGGATCTAGATGCATTTACCTGGAATTAGCTTTTCTTGTTGCCCTCTCTCTAGTCTGCAAGTCAGATATGCCTGTTAAATGTAACAAGATCCTAATTAAATCACTGCGTTTCTGTACAGCCAACTATTTAAGCACCTGCTTAACTTCAGCTAGGTGCCTCCTAGGTTCCACTTGTATTTGCTTGTGGTTTTCTTTTTCTGAACTGAGACCTATCAAATTAGTCCAAGCTACTACAATTATTTTTTTAAAACCAGAGGAGGCAACACACATTGATGTTTTCTGTATTTCCTTTTAAAATCTTGCTTATTCTCAAAACTTGCAGATATTCATACAACTTTATTGGTTTTGCCTGTGCTTAGCTGGAATAAATTCCAGTTTAGTTTATCTTATTTATGGCCAAATATGTACTAAATGCTGGAACAATCCTGTGAAGACCCAAACAACACACAGGTAGGAGACACAGCAAAGAGGTTTCTGAAATGCTATTTCATGATGAATGAAGGAAGTTTTCCGTTGTGCCACCAGCCAAACTCCAGGCCCTGATCCATCTTGGAGGTGGAGTTACAGAGTGAGTGAGAATTCAGGTTTAGCACACCAGAAAGCACTGGCCAACACTGTTCTCAATGTAAAAGCCTGCTGAGGAGAGACCGGAGCAACTCAAATCCTCACTTTTAGGACTCCAATCTTGCCTGGTTGGTGTCTGTGTGCATGTCCAGGTCTCCCACACCACGTGCTGCGCCTGTTGCACCCACAGCCAACTGTCCTGCACCATCAGTGATGTGGTGACCTGTGGGAACTTTTCACTGAGCAACACCTTTCAGGGCTGCCTATCAGCTATCTTCTGTCACTCCCACCACTCTATAGCCTTCTGCAGGTCCTGCTAATTTGCTTCATCTCCAATAACCCTCAGGGGTCAGGCTTTCTCCGCTGCCCTACCACCAATCCGTGCTCCCGCGTGACTCTTTGGGAAGTGCACTCTGCTCTCGCAAGTGCAATCATCATCTCCATCCACTGTACTGGTATTTCTGAAGTTTGTCACTTAGGAAAGCATGATTCATGATTTCTGAAGTCTCTAGATGGAATCCATGTTTCCTCACGTTTACTCGGGCCAATAATCACTATAAAGTGTATTGCTTGGCCATTTGCTGCAGTTCTCACTGTGAAAGTCTGAAACAGTATAAAAGTCAGTCTTTCAAAACAGACTCCAATGACAAAAGCCAGCAATGTGCCACACAGCACTTGAGCAATAAAATAGGACAATCAATCAAAAAAATGAAAAGCTCCATGTGGTATGAAACAGTAATAAAGTAGTGAGGGGAACTCATCATTCGACTGGGACATAAAGCTTCCCCTGTCACTCAGGTAGGGTGTCTGGCTCCAGACCTGAGGCAACTGCTGGAAGGTTATTCCATAAGGATATTCCATCCTGGATACTCAGTTCTTCCCTTTATGCCCCTGAGGACAGCAGCCTTACTCTCCTGCCACTGCTTCCTGGCACCTTGCAAAGGAGAACTTCCCAGGACCGAATGCCTTTTCTAAGGAACGAACAGACCACATGAATCCAAAATCTTGGGCATGATTTTGCTCTGAGTAGCAAAGAGGAACGCTGCAGCTCATTTCGTTTTTCAGTGAGCTCCAAGGGCCCCAGAATTAATGTTCTGATGCTGCTGCAGGAATAAGAATCATAAAAGTGCAGCTCCTTTCCTTCCTTGCAAGGAGATAATGAGTAGCACACACAGGGGCAACCTTTGCCCAAGAATTAGCAAGGGAAAGATGTTTTGCTGAACACCTCCTAATTCTATTTACATACTGCATATATTTGTTCTTCACTTAATCTTTCTCTGTATTCCTTTTATCAGTGAAAACTACCATTACTTTAAAACGTATATGCATATGTATTTTTGTCAAAGGAGGGTAATAAAATCCTCATACCTAATAGGATCCAGAACTCTGGAATGGTACAGCAATGACACAGAATGTCTCAGCAGTAATACGTCAAATCAGATGCAAAATCTTACCAATTCAACAGGTAATTTTACAGAAAACTAAAATTAGAACCCTCTTGCCTTTGAAACTAGATTTTCACAATCAGGTAACTGAGTGTACAAACAGGATTTTCATCAACAAAACTAAAATGCCACTTAGAAAGTTGAAGAATGACTGTATGGAAAATACTGAACAAATACTAGTTACATTGAAGTGAATTGATAATTCATAGATTCCTATCATTCATATGTTCTGAATAGACATATAATGGAGATGCATGCTAGTAATTTGTCAAGAACTAGCAGTTCCATTTAACTGCCCTGTGAAGATTTATTATAGAGTAGCATTTTTGGTGACAATCTGAGTTTCTTTTTCCAAGTTGTAGATGCATTCAAAAAAGAGGAACTAACTGAATTTAAAACTCTGCTTGCAATCTTCCAGAGATTTAAAGAAGATTATGATCCCAAATTGGTTTCCAATGGTTCTATGCATGTATGTTAAATATTGTCAGATATTTTATTACAAACAACAAAACAAATGGTTCAGTGTCAGACCAAGAACTTTTTCACTGCTTGTGTACTACACAAGGTTAGTCCAGGATTACTGCAGACTGGAAGTGCTGATTTTTAGAGCAATATTTAGTCTAGTTCTACTGGTGGATTTAGGTTTTCTTGCTTTACTCAGACATTTTCAGCTCTGTAAAATCATCATTCACGTGAGTTATTTCTGTCAATATATACAATAAAACCGCCAGAATTATCTCTTAAGGAAGCTAATTCATTTTGTAGTCAGGTAGAAGAGTAAGCCAGCAGCAAACTTTTTTTGTCTGTGGAAGGGTGAAACGAAGAACTGAGAAGTGATTCACTTTGGGAAGCAACGTTGGGAGCAAAGGCACAGCTGGCACCAGTGGCACTGCTGGGGCACATGGCAGCTGCAGGAGCAGGGGCATGGCCAAGGCAAAAGGTGGAGACAACACCCAGCAGCTGTGCTGCCATCTGAGCCCCTGGCAGTGCCTCCCCCACCATTCCCAGCCAGGCCATGGAAACTACGTGTGCTTTCTGCAGCCCATCAGTTCCTTTCATCCACAGAAAAAAGGGAAAATGGGCAGCAGAGAAAGGAAAAAGATTGCCAAGGAGAGAACTGAAATCTGTAGGCACAAACCCAAACGTCGAGTTTTGAACAAAACCTTACAAGTCATCCAAGTGCACTGCTCTTGTGTGACTAACTCTGCATGAAAATGCAGTGTTCTTAGTAGTCTGTAGTCAGGCTGGTGGTTTTTGTTAATTTTGACCAAATATTAGGAGTTGTAGCTCTTTTCACAAGTGAAAACTGAGACAAAGTTATACTAATATGGATACAGGCACAAGCAGCTGGAAAGTTCAGAACTTCCTGAAGCAAAACTTTCTTTGGCTCTTGGAGAAAAACCTGGCAGTGAAATGGGGTGTTCCACAGGTACTTAGAAACAAATACAGTGCTTATTACCAGGAGCTGAATTCACTTTCCAGAAAAACATCTTTCCCAACAGAATTTCCTTTCATTTTTATGAAACGAAGCATTAAAATGTGCCCTTTACTTGTCTGTACTCTTCTGCTATAATGCAGTTCACGTTCAGATACAATTTTCTTAGAACAACTCAATCTAAAAAGTTAATGGTTCTCTGAGGGGCACTCCCTGCCTCCTCTGCTATCTCAGATGACCTGTGCTTCCAAACTTCAAGATGGCCATTATAAACATTGGGATCTTAAAATGGTAGTTGGTATGGGAATCACTAATGTTTCTTATCCATGTATTTATCATTTATATAAATGTCAATTCTAATTTGTACTAACAAGTAATAACTTCATTGAACAGGAACCGTGCATCTAATTCCTGTAACAGTATTCCATCAAACAGTTAAATCCCTTTGTTTGATGTCAGGTTATTTACAACTTTGTAAAAGAAATAAGTCTTTATATAAGTAGTCCAGAGTTTCTCTTCAAAGTTAGATCTGCATTATTTCTTTGCTTCTATATAAACAGGTCTCATACTGCTAGTATTTAATCAGCAGAATATGTCACCACTTAGGCTCTTCTTCTGTTTTAAGGTCAAGCTCTTTTCTTTCCATTTTGCAAACTCCACTATTGCCAAAGCTCTGAGCAAAGAATGTTCTAAATTCCTCCTAGCATTTCTCAGGAATCAGAGCACCATTTGCATGCAAAAAGTTTGTTCCAGAATGCTACATTCAAATTTAAAAATAAGAATTTTGTCTGTTTGAAAAATTCCAGTGTTTATTTTCTTAGCATCACATGTAAGCTTTCAGAGAGAAGATAAGGGTGTTCAGGAATAACATCAGTCTTCCTATAAACCACATTCTAAGCATTGTCCTTTTAGAGCTCTATGGTTTAAGCAGATTCAGGGGTGCTCTGTGTATACATCACAGAAAAAAATTCTCACACCAGTTTTTGTGCAATCATCCTAAGGCATATGAACATTTAAGATAGGACAAAGGCCAACCACCAGGACAGTGATGCACTGAAAATATAAACATGTTTATCAAAAGTGATGCTAGTGGAAAATCTAGCAAAGCTTCATTATACAAAGCTTTTGAAAAAATGTAGCCCAAAATGACAACTAATAAGTCACCTTAGTTATAAGACGACAAATGAAGTATATGTAAGCTTAAATTCAACAATAAATAAATAATGCTGAACAAATATTGCAACATATAAAGTTCATTACAACGTGATGAAAGGAAAATGGAAGCAATCCTAATATGCATTGAGATTACTTGTGAATTTAATACTTGTCCAGGCTACAGGAGAAAATAATAATCTAATATCTGACCTGGAAAAGGTATTAAGGAAAAGCCTAACTTCTGGAGTGATAGCATTTTAGCATTTATTAACATAAAAATAAACATTTAAATGTGAGGTTGTTCTCACTTCATGTTAATCATATACTTAAGGACCCTGTTAAACCAAAGGGTATCACTGCTTTCTAGAAAATTCTAAGCTTTGTTTCCACAAAAATGTAACAGAATATGTTTAAGTGTTGGCCTAATAATTTTTAATCAGAAAATATTATTATAGATCCAATGTACGAGAAATACATATATTCTGCCAGATAAAATAAAAACCGCATCATGACACATCTCAAATCCTCAGGTATTATTCTGAGCCCTGAAGTGATTAGCATTAGCCTTTGTAACCCTGCCCTGTTTTTGAAGAATAATCTTCACACTCAGGTAACATCTTCAGCTTTGCTGATGAACCACTTACAAACTTAGGCTGCTGCTTTGGGCATGATTCTCCAGTCATTTACTCCGAATGAAATCCAATTGATCTGAATTAAGATGATTTTAAGGGTAGAGAAGAAACAGGACCAGTCAGCAGAAGTTCAAGCAAACTATTGGCTGAGGTTTCTGGCAGCATCCTTGGAAACAGAGCTAGTTTGGGTCAAAATCCCCAGAAGGTGTGAATAATTCAAACATTACAATCTAAAACACATAAAATCTTTTTGTGTGTCTCAGAGCATTTTCTCTCTTCAAGAGCAAGAATTTTCTGTCACACTCTGGAACTCTGCTCACAAGTAAGCTATATAGTCTTGGAATTATTATTCCTAGCACGTTTTGTTTTATGCCTTCCACAAGAAACGTAAAGGGTTTGTCAAAGTATCCAATCATCAGCTAAAAAGCTTGTGAAACACTGAGCCACTGGACATATTACAGAGCTGGCTGAGACAAAGCTTCAAAGAGAGAGCAAGAAAATGTGCTTTTCTGCCACAAAAAATGAGCTACAATTTACCCTTTACTAAGGGGAGAGGAAGATGAGCAACATTTTCCATAGTACTCCATTAATGCATTTTGTTCTTTATGTTTCAGTATCGCTTCAAACAAGTGTGACTTGAGCTGAACATGACACAACGGGTTGGGGAGACTTCTCTGGGCCTCTTGCAGGCTCCCACCCTCAGAGCAGCATCCGAGGAAGAACTGTCAGCTGCTGGGAACACAGAGCAGGCCGAGCTGCCTCTGCATGGGGCCGGCCACGCCGGGAACAGCCACCGCGGCTCTGCAGAGCCTGGAAAAGCGGGAGTTTATGAGAGAAGCACGGGGAGTTCCCTCACACATGAGGCGAGACAGACAATAGCTCGCAAGGCTGATTAAATATTTGCAGCCTTTAGACTTTGTTTAAAGTCTCAGTGTGAAAAGCAGTTCCCAAGCACAGGGCGAGTGCCGCGCTGGGTGGGAGGGCAGGAGGACAGTTGCACAAGCTCCTGCCTCCGTCCAACCCGGCGTGGCCCAGGCCCAGGTCTGAGCTGGGAACAAACTGCTTATTAAGCAGGATTTTGCCAAACTCTGTGGTGTTTTTTCGATGTGGACGAAGTTCCACTGGGGATTAAGCTGAGACCACCAAACTCCTTTTATCCTGACCCAGGAGTGAGATTAGAACGTTGCTCTCTGGAGGCGACATCGGCCGATTGCTCCCTCTCTTCTTCTCCAAGCCTCAGTTATGGACTGTATTTGAAGGCTGTGGAAAGTACTGCCTTTTGTGACATTGGAAGATAAGCTTATTCTTTCATGCTTACAGTTTGAGAGGGAGACAGTAAGATAAATCCAAATGTATTAATTTCTCACACTAATTCCTATACATTCTTTCTTCTCCTCCCTACAGGAATGAGCCAGTCATCATGAAATGAAACTAAATGCACTTTACTTCATGCTAAGTCTTTGCTTATATTAAATTATCTTCCCCACACCCCCTCAAAACCCTCCCCCCCCCAAAAAAAAAATCCAGGATGCATTTTGGAATGTTAGAAATACAATTAAGATGTGACACATGAAATGTGCAGTCCCAAATGCTTCTGACATATTTGATTTGCTTTGTCATAGATCATTCTTTAAAAGAAAAAGTTCATCAGGAAGCTCAAACAACAACAAAGGTGTCTGACAAATTACCTAAAAGGCATCCCCACTTCTCCCTGACTGCCCAGACAGGAATGCCATCTTTCCTGAAGACATTGGTTCACTTAAGTGAATTTATGTGGCTGAGGATGTAAGGCTGCGAGAGCCAAGGCATACATTACAGAGCTGCCTTAATGTACTCAGCTCTAACTCGGGCACTTTAATCCTCAGGGGATTTCTGTTCACAAGCTGAAGTGCTTCTAAATGTGAGTCAAGACTACAACTTCACCTGAATCACTCACTTGCCAAAATCAGCTATTCCACAAAATTTACCAGGCATATTTCTTGTTCAAACCTATAAAGCTTTAAAACATCAGGGTGTGAGGCTTCTAAAAAAGTTTTAAAGAAAAAAAACCTATAACCTCAACATGAAATCAATACTCCTAAAAATCCCTGTTTGAGAAGAAACTAACAAAATCAGAATTAAGTAAATTCAGATCCTATTTACTTACAGATAGGGATGTTAACTGCATGGTAACTACCAATTCCTGCATCTTTACTCTTTGTGCCATATTTTCATAAAGTCCATCTATCAGATCAAAATTGTTCCAGTCTCTCCACAGCCCCAAAAGCAACATAAACTGTGGAAGTTTAATGGTGGCCTCTAGTAAACAACCCATATGGAAACTCTACATATTTTTATAACTTGCAAGTTTTCCAGTTGACTTCTGATTTTCACAATTTTTCCATTTTAGAAGAATTTTTCTTCGTTCCTGCTAACACTAGAAAAAACTGGCTCCATATAAAAACTCAGTATGTACTAACTCTGTCAAAAGCACGAAATAATTTCCCTCCAGAAGATCACTTTTAATTTAAAGTCCCTTTGTAAGTGTCCCTTGCAGCCCAGTACTTGTAACCACAGCTAGGATGTGTCATACACAGATATATATTTGTGATATACACTGTAGGACAAAGGCTCCTGCTACTTTATGACACAAGAAGGACCTACCACACAGAAGAAAGGCTTAGAAGAAAATACGACTATAAATCAATAATTTAACAAAAAAGGGAAAATAATCTTGGGATGAAACCTTTCTTGGAGACTAACTACCACACTTTGGGTGCCACCAGTAAGTCCTAAATTTCAAGATCCTTTCAGAACTGTGCCTACCATACAATATTTCAATTTCTTTACACACTATATTTTTACCTGTGATACTGCTGTGTGACGTTTTACATATTTAACATGGGAGAAATTCCCTCCTAAAACGTACTGTAATCTCATTGCTCCTTACTCCTTTACCTGGAGTTAGCTGGGATGCCTGAAACCTGTTTTGCAACAAATTTTCCACACCTGTAAAGCAATGAGTAATTTCTAGTAGGTGACTGATACTATTAAATCCAATTCCATGTGCTTCTATTTTCAGCACATGGATCATTAGAGATTAACATTTCAATTATTTATGAGTTTATAGTAACATACCTTGTTATGGACACAAGTGTCTGGGGATAGAGGGTTTGGGCAGATAAGTAAGTTAGACTTATGCAGCTGGAAGACTTTTGGGAATGAAATTCCTTCTTCAAGGACACAGTGTGTGCATGTAAGTTCTTAAAGAAACTTCTGAGAGAACTTTTTACTTCTATCTACAAGCCTAATTTTATAACAAAGTTCCGAAAAGCTGCACACACTTTTTCCTCACTCTTTCAGCAGAGATTATATTTGGCAATCTAGCAATAGCATCTTCTAGAAGCATACAGTTCATATCTTACAAACCCTTAAAGTTGGTGGGATTTTTCTAGAGCACTCTAAATACAGTGTGTACCAAAGACTGGGAGAACAAATGCTATTTTTATTTAAATAAAGGCATAGCAATGCAAACGAACAATGCAACTTCTTTTGGAGCCTATCAGCAAGATCCTGAGTCCGAGGATTTGATTTGTGAGGACTTTACAGATGAAAAATATTCCCTAACTGCAATGAATATGGAAAGATTTCTATTCCCAATGCAGCAACGTGAAAGAAAGCAAATCATCTGTCATTCCTGTTAATTTAATTACAGGACCACATTCAATTATTCAATATAATATGCAAATAAGGTGAGTTGACAGCACATGCTAATTATATTCATTACACTAATTAAATCAAACAATAAAAGGGAATAAAAATGTAATGAAATAGAAGGATAATTTTAATTAACAAGAATATTTTGATTAGAAACTGTAATTCTACAGTCTGATATAGTAGGGTTGGCTATTGAAAGATTGGACATTATTTTTATTACACAGTTGAGCTTTACATGTCTATCCTTGGTATCATGGGACCTGTTTTTGTACAGCAGTAGATTAAATGGTGGCCAGAAAAAGAGAATCCCTTTTCCCTGCTCATCCTTCCCGAGCAGCAGCTGCCCAATAAAGCTGAGCTGGCCTATGAAGCAGGGGCTGTCTGGCTCTGCAGTAAACACAAGTTCACGTGCCGATACAAAACAGACGGGGCAGCTCAGGCCCCACCGCTGGCCTTGGAGCACTTCAAATATTAAAAAAACACTCCTTGCTTTTTGCAATTCATAACTGATTTATTTCTTCAGTGACAGCAGCTGCCTTGGAAAAGCTTTATGAATGTTAAACCAAATAGGAATGAAGGAAAGGAATATTACTAATATATTATATGTGGGCAGAGTCAGCAAAATCACAGTCTTTTTAAAATAAACAGAGCAAGCACTATCAAAACACTCATGAATGTGTTCCTCAGGAATCCATTGTCCTCACTGCTCCTCGACAGAATCACTCGGGCCTGGCCCAAGAGCCAGGCGTGGTGGAAACACCAAGTGGGAGCCCAGGCAGAGCCTCTGCATGTGGGACTGAGGGCTCCTGGAGCTCTGGGGAAATCTCAATCTCCAAGCTACACAAGAGAAAAGCACTTTCCTCCTTCCTTTTTAATTTGCTACTCAACTAACTATAAAAACTTCTACAGACAGCATAATAAATGAAGTCAAACCTATATTATATTAAATGACTGGCATTTGATGGTCTTGGAAAATTTTGTTCTATGAATGTGAAGTATTTAGGAAGTTGTCCTCTTACAATTTTGACTGCGTAGCGGTAGTAGCTCACTTACTTAAATCACAGTACTACTACAGAAGGTCAATGCTGAGGTTGATAGGTTGTAAAATTTCTGTTTTAGAAATCTATTTATTCTGCAAACTGGGGAACTGCTTCGCTTTTCTTTTTCCTTTTTTTTTTAAGTTGCCTTTTTTTCCTTCTTCCAGTATGCTGCTTTGGATATTTATCTGTAGATGTGACACTGAAAACTCCAAACAACTGTTTGTCCTTTTTTGTTTTGAGTATTGAAAGGAATGAAAATACACCTCTGTTTGTAACAAGAAATACGAATTTAGAGAGGAAATTACTTTAAACTACAAACGTTTCCAAACAAATGCACATTTGACTGCAAGAAGAACCTGAATCTGCCTTGAAATACGTCAGTTATTGACTCAGTTGAAGCTGATTCAAATACTAAAGAGAGCTATCTGGCTTTATAGAAATTTGTTTTCATAGCTCAAGTCTCGTGTATCTATTTTTATTACACTGTACTTGCCAGAACTTCAAGCCTACTATTTGGAAACTTTCACTGTGAGACCAGTTTTTTATTTTTAGTAGGACTCCCCAGATGATCAACAACGGAAGAAAAAATTGGAAGCTCTTAATATAATAACAAATTAAACCATAACTGAATGAATAGAAAGCACTTCCCTCTTCATGAAAAGCAGCCTGTCTAGTGGAAGTCACAACACAAAGAGCACCTTAAAATAATGACCGTAAGCAAGTCGTACTGCTTTGCCTGGTAGTAAAAGAAAAATTACTTCCTTTCACTAAAAAGCCTTCCCAGTATTTTTCAAGTACCTGAGTGAGGAGTTTCAGTTTCAGTTTTTCAAAATGCTTTTTTAAACAAAAAAGCCAAACCCAAATGCCTCTTCCTCAGTTAAAATCTTATGAATGAGGAATATTAGAAATTACATAAGAAGTTAAGCATGTCATGACATCTGACATTGTACCTCCAAAGCAAACCACCCTAAAAGAGAGCTTTTAGGGTGTGAAAAGAACTGACATAGCACGGCTGTCTGATTGAAACCTTAAACCTGACTCTGAGAGCTGCAGAAGCCACCTTCAGCCCCAAAGCACAGGCTGAGGACTCCAGGACCCAGCTGCGAAGCACAGCCCCATCCAAGGCTCCCCCTCAGTGCCCTGGGGCCCGTGGAGCCCCACGGTGCTGCCAGGGCCCGGTGCCTGCTCACCACAGCTGGACTTCCCCGGGCACTGGCACTGCCAGCACTGCAGGCTGGCACTGCTGCAGGAAATCCCTCTGCTGCAGGAGATCCCTCTGCTGCAGGAAATCCCTCTGCTGCACCGCTCCTGCGGTGCCAACTGCTCCATGCAATGAATCACACCTCTTTGGACTTGGGTGCCACAACAGGAATTTCTGAACTGCAGAGAGAAGACAACATGGTTTGCTGGCACTTCTGGGAGCCAGCTCGACCCGTTGGGCAGCAGAGGGACTCAAAACGGCAGCAGCATCACACGGGGTTTAAAAATGACTATTCTGAAGTGCTGCCAACAGGCAGCTCCAGATCTCGAGTGGGATTTGGTCACACCGGATAGGGAGGCTGCAGCATCCTCCCTCCAGCTGTGGCCAATCCCACAGAACCATCACTATATAATTACATATATAGTAATGAATGATTGTTACAGCATTGTCAGCTTTAATGTATTAGAGTGTTCCAATTATAGTCAAAAACGGTAAGAATGTTATAGAGCAGCTTTTCTCTTAAACCTTTCCTAACAAGTTTTAACACTTCCTCCTACTCATCAGCTGAACTGAGGGCACTGAGCTCCTCACCCTGAACCCCTAACCAAAAGTTGAGCAAAACAGGGAACCAGGTGGTACAAGCACAGAGAGAATACAGTGAGTACCTTCCCAAAATGCAGCATTCAACTGAATCGTACCCAACATGTGGGCACTGTAATGCAGTACCTACACATTCAGAGTCAGCTTCACATATTCAAAAAGCCAGTGCTAAGCCCTGCCCAGCCCAATACACCCTGAGATGTTACATATAAGCTGAGGAAACCAGGAGATTTTTAAGACCAATATATTTGAAATATTTATATTTGTGTCTGTGTTACTTTATAAGCCAGCAAGAGAGGTCACAGAGTCCGGTGGCAGAAACGGATAACAATCAAGGAAGCGAAAGGGGAATCTCCACTGTTTCTTGAATAGGGCATTTAGTTTATGACTGAAAAGATTAATGGAGAAGAATGGCTTAAATCTGAGCACTGACAAGCAAGGAGACAGCTACATTAGCATCTAAGGACAAATCTTCATGGGAGAGTAGCTTAGTTGGCTTTAAAAAGGTTTAACTTGGGTACCACAACCATCTGATCAAGCTGACGTGAAGCTAACTTAGAATTAAAAATACCAGTTGCTAAGTATGCCTTGGCAAGGGTGCTAGGCCAGTTCAAATCAATGCATTGGCAGCATAAGAATTACAAATGTTTATGGACACAGAAAATTAATGCCTTTGTCTTAACACACATCTTCAGTTTCTCTTTTGCAAACACATCCGTTTGTGCTCACAGGAATCCCAAGTGCTTCAAAACCAATGCTGAGGGGATGAGTTTCCTGGAGAGATCCATGACTAAATGCACCCTTGATAACTTCTGATCCCCTTTTCCATTTGCCTTACCTGGTTATCTGGGTTGTTTACAGTGAAGTAGCCCACACAAATGATGACTTCATGCAGCAATCCTTCACAGGTATGCTGGGAGCAGTACCACAGCAGGGAGCTGATAATGTGCCTGAAGGCCAGGGACAGTCCTTCAGCTCCCACAATCGACTGAAAAATAGACCAAGAAACAGAAATTACACTCCAGCAGTATGTTCTAGAACTTGTGTGAATTGTGTACTCATCAATTGCACCCTTCTGGGCTTTTTTTGTGAAGTACAGACTATGTTCTTCATTGTGAAAGGCCAGAATCAGATCTCTTTTTTTCAGCCGCTTACTGTTCACAACTGGAATATAATATTAAAAGCCACGGAAGCAAGAATAAATTCAAAATTTCAAGGGACACAGGAAAAACTAGACTCTACTTATTTGACATTCAGTGTAGCATTAGGATGACCATTTCATTTAACATACATTACATGATCCAGGAATATTTAGTAATATCTCTTAGAAATAAGCAAAAGAAACCAAACTATCTTCATTTTGGCAACAGAGCAAAATGCATTTCTCGTTAATAACTCATGCTCTGAATGGAATACAATGATTAATAACAAATAATGACTTTTCAAACATTACAAAAAGCAAGAAACATCCAAATGGAGAGAACACTCAGCTGCAAAGCTTCTTGGGATGTTTTTTAAAAGTAGGCAAATTGCTCTAACGTGGCGATTCAGAATTTGATTTTATCTGTGCAGCCTACAGCCTCTATTTAATAAACATGTCAAGCAGACAGAGCAGCACAGGGTCAAAGGGGAAAACTAAAGCACAAGGAATGAGCGTGACAGTCTCCTAACTCTAATGAAATAGCAATGCAGGCCTGAGAAAATCTTTTTCATTTCAGACTTTTCCTAATTTTCTACCTTGTAGTCTGTGGTAAATACACATACATAAATTCCAGGCTGTGGTGTAGTTTAGTCTTACCCAGAAAAAGCAGGATCCTTGACAATGAAACCAGGCTCAGCTGTGGATGCTTTCAGTCTTGAACTTCAACCATTCTGGTAAGTCAGTGTATTTTCAAAATTTAATGCCCAATACAGCCACCATTTACTGCTTTATGTCATGTAAATGCCATGTTCTCAGGTCCATCCTTATTTAATTAGGGCTGTCCGTGCATGCTGTGACCCAGTACTCTGGGTTTAACCTCCTCTGATAATAACAGGTCAAAGGGCACCTGAGTTTGTATATAAAAGTTAAACTAATTTTTCAAAGAAACTATACTTCCTTTTTAGCCAGAATTAGTAGCAGCTCAGGACCCTGTGCTGTTTCTCACTACCATCTTTCAATTGTTTATACTGTCAAATTAAATGAAATATATACCCATGAGCCATCTGTGCTAATACAAACTCCAGAATACCAGACCTCTTCTGCTAATCAGAATCCCCTATTCCATAGTCCTACCAACCTGTGATAAAACTATTCCTTAGAGATAATGACCACATAGTACATATAAAGGAGGCTTTTCCCTCTGCTGTCTGCCAGCCTGCCATGGCCCACAGGGTCAGTGTCTAGCAAACTGCTTCACGTGGATGTTATTTTTAACATTACAGAAACAAATCACATTAATACACAGGAAGGGAGAGCTGCTGAGGCTACCCCAGGGTGCCTATCACAAACAACACCATGCCCACAGTCCAGCAAACAGCTGGATACCTCCTGAGCAGAGCCCTGTGCCAGTGAACTGAGAGAAGTAATTCCCACTGCTGGGGTTCTGGCCACCCTTCACACAATAGTTACTGACTTGCACCATTTTAGGTAGAACAGACTAACACAGACCATGGGATTTGGAAGTTAATGCTGACTGTTTATTATAAATGCTGAGCTAAAATGGTAGGGGGATAAATACAGACAGGGTAAGCAGGAGATGGTGTTTTAAAAATGAACAGTGGTTTCTTGGGATATCAGGGAGCAGATCTCCAGCCAGTGTGATTTGCTACAGCTCCCCTGCAAACTGTACCTGGAACCAGTTCAAGTCTGACTCTGGCATACACCTGTAACACCGACAGGAACACATAAACAGCAAGTCTCAAACCAAGAGGTGCTGAACAAGGTGTAGGAGGAAACTGCTTTGATTGAGAGAAAAAAAATGGGAGTCATTAGTGGGCGCAATGAAACTCCAGTCAATATCCTGCTTCTGTCCCTGTAAAGAAATCCTGACTGGACTGGGTGCTGCAGCTGCAGATGAACACTGCTGCACACAGAAGTCTTGCTGCTGTTATGACAGATTATACCAAACATACTGAAAGTCCATGGCAAGAAACACCAACTGAAGGAGCCCACACTAAATTCTTCACTTGTGAAAAGCTCTCGCTGAGTTTAATGCATTTCAGATGGAGAGTGTGGTACAACATATTACAAATTACACATTAAATGAAAAAGAAACCCATTCTGTTGAATTGTGTAAGATTGATGCTGCTAAATGTGTTTTCAAAGTAATGCCTTCTGACAGGTGTTTTATATTAATTATACACCTTTACCAGCTTACCTGAGAAATATACCAGTATTTGTATGGCAAAATCATTCATTTACACTTGAACTCTGTTCACAGACAAAGGTAACCAGTCCTTCTCAGGACTCAAAATGCAGCTTTTTTTTTTTTTAATTTAATAAGATATTTTCCAATTTTTGGAAAACAAAATTTTACTTGGTAAAAAAATTATATCAAGCGATTACCAGTTTCAGCTGCACAATCTTAAAGCGAGTGGCCCCTGAAAGCACTGGAAAATGTAATATGTGGTTATAATACAAGCAAATCCTTTCACATAAGAAAAACTGTTTTTTGTCCTTTTGACAAAGATTTTTCTTTTTACACTTCTGTGGCTTAATAAATATAAAAGGTACTATGCTAGAAACAAGTAAAAAAGAAGTTAGAAGATATCATGGATTGGATTCAGCATTTAATGTATTCTAAATTTTCACTTTTTGGTTAAATTCATCAGCCACAGCTATATGGTACACGTAACAATAGTTAGAAATTTTATGCATGAAACCTAACATTTAAAAATTCCTTCAATAACTAAGATCTTAAAGACAAAACTTAGCCCAAAGATATAATCAATAATTAACATTTTCCCACTAAGAGAAGTTTTAAAACATCTGTTACCTGGAAGGCAGGCAGGTCAAGAACAGCAAAACTATTGAAGAACCGTAAACTCTGAATGGCGACCTGGACTGTGTTGGCGGCATAGCTGTCTTTAGGGCTGGCTGTGTTTGGATCTGAGATGGTGCCGTGGAAAAGGACACAGTAGAGCATGTGCAGGACTCCCACCAGATCCGTGGCCTGAAGAGCTGCTGTGAGTCCTGTGGGGTCCTGACGTGCGGTGTCAAATACGTTCCAGGACCTGCCGAGGGAACAGCGAGCAGCTGAGAGGCAGCGGGGCTCGGCGGGAACGCTCACCCGGGAGGAGCGTCCAAGGAGCCAAATGTCACAGAAACAGTGAACTGGGAACCAGGGAAAACCTGACACCTAAAGTGCCAGGAAACCACAGCATTTCCAGCAAATACTTGCAATAAGTTGGGCACTGCCTCATGCTCTCTTTAATTGCAGTGCAGCTGTATCATTCAGGATCTTGCTTTACATCCTGTGCTCTTGCTGCCAGCGTGGAGTCTGGGGACACTGTGGGAGCACGTAGGGGCTCCATGCAAGCCCTGTCTTGGGTCAGCAGCCTGCTCTCACCTTTGCTGCTTGCAATAGCAGCCAGCAGCAGTGGGAGAACCCCCTGGAGTCTCTCCTGCCACAGCGATGGGCTGCAGGCACTGGAACAGACTGCCTACCTAAGTAGCAAAATAAGTTACTGGAAACAGATGATCTTAATCAAATGGTTCTGCAGGAATTTAAGAATGAAGTGTGGAGCAGTAGGAAAACACACTGCTTCTTACTTCAGTCAGATGCTGTTATGGGAGACTGCAGCAGGGCAGCAAAGCACAGGTAAGCACAAACCAGCACAGCTCGTGCACACGGGAGCTGCGTGTCTTTGCCATCTTCTGGGTATGCACATAAAATAATGGAGAAGGTTTTTGGTTATCTAGGATATCAGCAAAGACAGGCAAATAACTTAGGACTGCCCTTTCCATTCTCACATCCAGACTTTCAAAAACACTTCACATAATCCTTCATGATTTTTACTACTCATGTTTTTTCACATTATTAATAATCCAGAAGATGATGCAGGACTATTAAGGAAGACTCAGAATATCACTATTTTGGAGGATAAATAATGTGTGGAGGGTAGGCAAGCACAAAGTGAAGCCCCAAAATAATTCAGCAAGTTTTATATTCTCTGAATTCTAATTCAAACCTATGACATAAATTACCTGAATTTCATTCTGGAAACACATTTGGTCAACATTGGTAATCAAAGGAAATACTAAAGTAATAAAACACAGCAAACAGTAACGATGAAGATATGTTACATAAAGGTCTGGTTTTTACCTCATCTACTGTGTTTCCATCTTTAAAAAAAAGAAGTGTCAGTATCAAAGGAGACTACAAAGATTGAGTGTATATATGATTCCCTTTTATAATTAAAAGAAAATATGACAGATTATATGAGAAAACATTATAAAAGGACAACTTAAATGAGGGTGTTTTTCCCTTTTATAACTACTAAAATCAAAGGAAATGAAAGTAAAAACCAGAACCATTTTCTAAAACAATCCTCAAGTTTGAACACCTCCATTTAAGACAGCAAAGACCAGACACTCAGAGGGCTCAGAATATTCCTGTTGAGCAGAACCAGTAAGGAGCTTTCCCTTGACTAGAAGAAGCTCTCAGTAATCTCTCCTGTATCTGTACCAGGAGCACCCTGCAACCCTCTGTTACAAACACTGGCTCCAGTGACATTTCCAACACAGATTCTAGGCAGGCTAACTAATCCTGCCTTTTACAATTACAGGCAGACTTCTTCAACAGAGAAACTAAACCATGAGCTCAGCAACAACCAAGTTTTGGCAACCATCACCTTGTTCTGTCATTTTCACTTTTCCTAGTGAAGGAAATAAAGCAGGCAAGAAAGCAGCACCTTACCCAAACCAATGTCTGTCCATGAGAGTTTCTGTCTGTTAACAGCACTCCATCACATCCTGGGACCAAAGGGAGGGAAAGAGGCAGAGCAGGATCATGAACCTGCATTCCCCACGTCCCAGAGCAACCCTGAGCTCAGGTGAATATGACAGGACAGTATTTGGGCTGTACAGAACTTGCTCTACTGGCACCTGTCGGCTTCCACCACTGTCCCCTCATCTTTACCTATACAAAGCAGTAGATCAGATGATGGAAGGAGTGATCTCATCTGAAATTAGCACTATGGGTACCATTTCTGAGTTATTTCCATTTACAGTCTGTGAATGTTCAATGCTACTGAAAAAGCTGTTCAGTGCTGTACCCTCTGCTGCTCCCTCCAGGAACAATGTCCCAGGCCAACTTCAGGGATACCTATGCTGCAGAAAAACCATTCCAGACTGCATAAGTAGTCCTCAAGTCTCTGACAGAAGAATCAGATCTTTAGTAAAACACAGTAAGAACAAAAGCAACATAATTGTGTCTGTTTTCCTTAAGACCCTGAGATTTACTCCACGAAGAATAAAAAGTGGAAAAAAATACTAGAGCTCTAAGTGTGTTTGGGTGAGGCTACACTGCACAACAATTTATGGCAGGGCTTTGCTTTCCCTATGCCTGGAATCCATGTCCCAGATCTTTATTTTGAAGCTCTGTGGTCTCTAAGTGAGTGTGTGTGAATGGAGTGAGCAGAGACACTTCCTGACCCATCACCTGGCTGTGCCAGCTGTGCCTTTGGCAGATCCCTGCTGCAAAGTTCCAGGTCTGCTGGCACATCAGCCTGGCTGGGAGGAAGACACAGACCTGGATGGCTGCAGGAGGAGGGAGAGCTGGCAGCTCTGGGACCACCCTGTGCACAGCTCTGCTTTGTGTGTCTGGGCTCCCTGGTATTCCTCACTTCAAAATGCCTTCTGGTGTCCAAGGATTTACTCTGCAGGACGCAGTAGCCAAAATGTGCTTACCACCACTTAGTTACACTCGACTAAGTAGAACGTTTATTGCCACAGGATCACATGAGAGCACAGCTCCTCCTGCCAACCAGTATTTCCTAATTTCACTCTTAGCTTTTTCAGCTGTACGAAACAGAAAAGTACACTCACAGTCAAATGATAACCCCAAATTAATTACTGCATATGATACCTCACAGAATTTTTTTCTGACTCTGTGCAATCAGAAGATTGACCAATTTTACCAAAGGTTAAAGTTAGCTTGCTTTCAACTCTCACTCCATCATTATTTTTAAACAATTCCATATGAGAAAGCTTACATTGCTGGATGAAATCCTTTTACCATTTTGTGCTGCACTGGAGCAGAGAATGAATCAAAACATACATTAAAAAGTCAATTGTAAAATTACTAAATGCAAGCATTAGATTTTTCACAGAAAAGATGAAAAATTTTGAAGTTTGTACAGAACAAAACTGTCAACAACTGTTAAAGAGAAATTAAAAACTTGTCTTTTAGATTTGGTGGATTGAAGGAACTGCCAGAAAAATTTATTTTGGATGTTGCCTGTACTACAGTTAACATGTATGTGAACAGAACACTGGTTCCTGTTGAATTGAACTGTTGGTTCAATCACTTTAAGCCTAAATGTTTACAATAAAAAGGAAGAAGTAGTTATTTGTACTTGCTGTGAGCTTTAAAATAGAAAAAAACCTATATGAAATGATGGAAAACAAAGCATGAACCTCTGCCTCTGCTGCTCTGAGTGATTTTTGTCAAGTCTGGTTTCATACATTTAGCAGATTTTTAGTTCACCTCAAAACATAAGCCCAATGAAAATGCAGTGCCATTGGGAGAGACTGAAGCAAAAACCCCTAAAAACCTTCATAACATAAGATGATGGTGTCATACCAGAAAATCAGACTTTACGTAACTGAAGTTAAGAGATCAGATTCCTATAGCTGCAATTCCTCTTAATTCTCCGGTTTAAAGAAACTTTCAGTTTGTAACAGCTGCAAAAGTAAAATAGTCACTATGGACAAAATCCCTTCAATTAATCCCCGAAGGGAAGCAAGACCTACTGGATTTTTGACATAGGCTGATATAGGTGGGAAAATAAACAGGCTTTCAAACTTTACCAGTCCTAATAGTTATGTATTAAATATAAACACAGAAAAACAGACAAATATTTATATCACAGTCAAACAACCTGCAGGATCTTTAAAAAAACAAAGGTTTAATGAAATGCACAGAATTTTCATTATGGGCTGCCACTGTGATTTTCAACTTGGCCATCAAGGGCTCTCAAGAACTGGAATGTGATCTGTGACTTACAAAGAATTTAAGAATTAAAAAATGTGGATATATCCATCACAAGAAAGAAAGAAAGATACTAAACAGTGGTACTTCATTGCTTAAAATACACCACTATTTATTAAAAACAGGAATTCAATACAGCTTGGTAAGAAACGGCATACTCTGCAGAACAAGTATAAAACTACAATTTCTCCAAGCTTCAATATGAGCAAACTGTTTATATCTGAAAACATATTGTTTTAAAAACTGGCTCAGCTAACAAGTAGACAAGTCTCTCTAAGGGTATACATTAAAATGTTTGTATATTTGAAATATATACTCCTGATTAAAAGCATGGAGTCAAATGAAAACATGAGTTTCCAAGAGGCTTAGAATATAATCTGATGGGGTTTTTTAGTTTTAGGATTTAAAAACTATCATCAGTACTTTTTGCTTCTAAATTATTTTATTTAGAAAGAGATGTCAAAATAAAGAGGCAAAATAATAATAAAAGAAGAACCAAGAAGCATTTAGCACCTGTCAGACCGTGCTACAATTCCCACTGTCAAGCAGGGATTGCAGTGCTGCACAGAAGTGATGAAGTGAAGCCTTGCAGTAATTTCAGACACGAGTTAGAGTTAGTTTAACAGCACGTACTGGAGCTGCTGTCCCTTGGAAGTCGTGAGAAGCAAAACTGAAGTTCAGACCGACTTGCATCTGATTCACCACCCAGCAGCCAAAACAGACATTATCTTAATTACTGTAATAAAACTGAGCCCAGCCCAGCCCACTTCCGTGTGGATCTGCGACACGACAGGCACTGTTTCCCTGGATCAGACCCTGCATCTGCAGCTTTCTGCCACTGCAGCTTGTAACCCACAGCTCCATTAGCTGCTGAACCACATTTAATATATCCTACCACCACTGGCTTGAGATATAACAGCAACAATTTAATTACTGCACTGCTCTGACACTGTATTTTCCTGGGGTAACGAGAAACCTTGAAGGTATTTCTTAAATCGAGAAAACAGCAAAATTTTGGAACAGCTGGTGCTCCCAAGGACCTACATAATTTGAGGGACTATTATTTTCAATATTCCTCTTATGCACAATGCAGTATCCTCCTTGTATCTGTCTTATTGCTCTCTACTCTACTGCTCCTGAGGAGAACATTCTGTCTCAGTGATTGACTCTTACACTGCAATACTGCTCTTGGTTTCCTCCTGTTCCTTGCATTAACTCTGTGTTAGTGTGAGTTTACTCACTCATACTCATGGGCAAAAGTGAAACAAGGCATTAACTCTAGCCCTCCACACAGCAACAACTGAACTTTTAGGACAGCAACCTTAGGTCCAGAGAAATAGGAAAAAAGGGGATCTAGGCTTGATGAACACTGGGCAGTACAGGAGAAGACAGGAACATGAGCAAAACCTTTGCTATGCTGAGGCAGCATGGCCATGCCTTTATTAATGCTCCTTGCATTCCAAGCCTGCCCATTGTTTTCCGTCCTGTGGGTACAAGCCAAGCACGTTCCAGATGTGTAGTCAGGACCTGAGGGCCCAAAATAGGCCTTGAATCTCTCATACTTACAACAATACACCCTGGAAAACAGGGCTGTCATCTTGAACATTGCTACTGGACATCTGCAATTCCACACAGATTTAAAGAGGTTTATATGGCCACACAACCCATTGTTATTCCATATAAAATGTATTTAATAATTTGCTTTATTTCAGGTTAATAAAAATGTCTCTGTTTTCAATTCTGGCTACTGTTACTCCTAATGGTGAGCAAAAACAAGGAAGCATTACCAGGGCCACAATTTTCAAGCCTAAGTATCAAATGTCAGCTTCATCTGCTCAGCAGAGAGGGCTCAATATTCAGACATGCTGCATTTTCTGATTTCTCCCTACAAACAATAAGGGACAATGCCCTGTTTTCAGCTCTCATACATGGTTTTTTTTTAACTCATGAGGGAGGAAGGAGCTGTCACCTCCACTGTTAGCTATAGATGCAATACAGCATCAGAAAAATGGGACTTGCAGTTGGAGGCCTCAAGTCACCCTCAATGATTCTCACTGTGTAAGAGAAGAGGACAATAAGTATCAAAACAAGCTTGAAACAGGGTAACAAGTTATTAAGGTTTTCAACAATTGATCTTTTATATGTATTCCACAGTGTTTGGAAAATGTGCTATTCCATCCACAGCAAAATTTCCATTAAAAGAATCAATCAAGCATTTATTAGCCAGTATAAAAAATGATAATTTGAAAAGTAAGATCAATATCAAAGTTAAATCTTTTTTAAAGACCTTGATCATTAATGGAAAGAAAATCCCTCTCTTATAATAGGGTATGTTTATAACATATGTTCAGAATAGATCCCCTTATTTCAATAACATTTTATGATTTTAAAATTGAAAATCCTCCAATTTATGTTTCTACATTAGTAAGACTTTTCTTTACTGTATCTAACTCCACGATTTTGGACTTTTTTTTTCTACAAGTCTACCACAGTAATAAAAGAAGTCTCTTAATTCATGTCTTAAAATTTTACCATCTACATTATATCAACCACAGACCTCATTTAAAACATAATGTTGATTTATATATATATATATAATTTGAGGGCATTCTCTAATATCCATTATTGTTATGACGCCTTGCCTGACATAGAGGTATGTGCAAAGGGACTTGACTGAGATCTCTTCACTGCCTACAGAATTATTTCCATGAAATAACTGTCCAAATACACACTGGGTATCAATTCAGGTTTAGAAATACTCTGCTGAATTTGGAGCTTTATGAGATGTGCTTTTGAAGAAGGCAGGAAAGTATAGATTGACAGCTCTTCCTACCTCAGAGCTCCAGAAATGGCCCAACATACTTTGTACCCACAGGACAGGATCTTTTAATTGTTTAAAACCTGAGTTTTAAACAAGGACTTCTGGCCCTCTGGGGATATGGCAATTACAGTTGCAGTACAGTTCCCAACAACCTGGTGGGATGTGAATGCACAGGAGAAGGATCCCACAGCTCATACAGGATTTCCCTGTTGTGCTGGGCTGGTTTGAGCCCTGAGGTGGTCCTGGTACCCCACCTAATATTTACTGTCCTGTGTCAGCTCCCCACTATGCCACTCAATGCTGCGTGCTGAGATCTGCACTCTGTGAAAGTACTCTCATGAATTTAATATGGAATGACAACTTTCTATATGACAGATAACAGCCTGAAAAAGCTCTACTGAAAAAAAGCCAGATTAATTTTATATCCCCATCCCCTGGTTACCACTGAGGAGCATAAAGAAGTTTCCAACCTAGAACCACCTTGTATAGGATTTTGAAACTGCTCTTGCAAACAATGGCAAAAGCCTGCCTTAATTTGGCTAAACTTCTTTTCATGCTACAGTCAGAGCATTTGAAATACTTCCTGGGCTTCTCAAATCTCAGTAACAATCTCAGACCTTGGCTGATCAGAGTGGCTGGTGGCTGGGACCAACAGAGGGGTGTAACAGGCAGGCTGGTTTGGTGCTCAAGCCTGTATTAACTGAGCTGGAGAATGAGAAAAGCTCACTGGACGGGCTGCATTGCCACCACCACCATTCACCAGCAATGAAAGAGGCATCTGTATTTCTCACAGAGGGGCTGCCTTTTGTGCTGCAAATCAGGTATCACACATCATGTATTACTGTAGTGTGACATATTTAAGAATTCAATAAATTTGAGCTCTGTTTCTGCCACCTTAATCTGTGTTTGGCAGTACCTTTTTCCATTTAAATCACCTCCAACACTGAGGACTTCTGTAACACGACAGAATTACACTCTCCATACACTGCTTAAATGACAGGGGGCTCAGGTGATGAAAGACATGTGGTTTAAATTGCCCTTCTAATCAGCTACATCAAGGCTTTTGATCTTAAAGTGAAAGACAACGGTTTCAAAATCTACAAGTTCATTCCTCTCATTTCTCTTCATGCTCAAATGAACAATGTAACCTGGAAATCACAGACAACCAGCACCTTTGGATAAAATCCAGAGCCTTGCTGTTTATGGAGGTGGTAGGATCAGATACTTCTTGGTGTAACTGTGAAGAAAAACACTCGATCCCCCAAAATTATTCTGGTGCTACAAAGAATAGATGTTCTTGATGGATGTATGTGTGCAGTGCTGTACAATTTTGGGATGCAAAGATCTCTAATATTTTGGTGAAGTGTGTGCCTGCTACAGAAATTGCAAATATTGTATTACTCACTCTGAGCTGGAACTATTATTCCCCTAGGAGAAGGGTGATTTTTAAAATTATTTTATTTAGTGAGTATTTGACTTCTGGCAGCGCTCTGCTGGAATATAAAATGCCAAGTTGGCAGCTTTCAGAAAGGGAAATTTCAGTAAGTTGGGATGGTCTCTTTGGGCTCATATTTCATGCAGTTCTTTTTCCATATGTCTGTGTCCCTGGCTACCAGCAACAGCTCTTACCTACAGCTTTGTTTCTTATCCTATGTTTCATTAGCTCTAGTTTTTCAACCTAAGCATCATTTTACCCTTCAGGAATGCATTGTAAAGTTCTGCCAGCCTTGATTTTTCCTGAAATGTGTAACATTAATGGTGTGGTAGGTTCTAGTAAGTGCAGCCCAAAGCTCTGAAATTCTGACTCTCACATGAGTGTCAGGCTGTCCTACAGTGCAGACCACAGAAGTCCAGATTTGCTGGCAGGCACATACCCTCATGCACACTTCCCACAACCTTGGTTACGTTACAACAACAAGCATTTTGCATTATGAAATTCCCTGACAAATCTAGTAATAGCTTTCTTTATGGAAAATAGAATTCCCTTACTAACAGTGATATTTTAAAGAACAAGAGCTGAATTAGGCTGCTCTAGAGACACATCAATTAACAGTTGATTTTAGCTGATAATAAAATACCTCTTGAAGTCCTTGAGACTGGACACTTCAAACTATCAGTGATAAAAGCCTATGTGGAATCATGAGTAAAGGAGGCAAAGTTTGCAATTCTGATAAATGGCTGATAAATAAAGAACCAAGCTCAGTGCAGGTAACTCATTACAGCTTGCTGGTGGGAGGGTGAGCAGAGGGAGTCTCCAGCACTGTTTCTGTCCCTGTGTGCCCCACAGTGGGCCAGCTCTGGCTGGCAGCCTCAGCAGGAGGCCACTGCCTGACCAACACGTTTTGAGCTGACAGAGCCAGTGCACCCACCTTCCATTGACAGCGAAACACAGCTGGCAAATCCCATGCAACACTGCCGTGGCATTCTGGAGAAAACTTGCTGTATTGGGGTTCTCATCAACAGGGCCTTGAACAGACAGGAAACAGCAACACAGCTTGTCCACCAATCCTATGTTCACCACGTAACTACAAACAGGAAAAAGTGGATTACAAAAAACAGTTCCACAACAGTTTTGGCAACTTTGCAAAAGAAGTAATTTTTGCTTCTCTGCTATCAAACCACTCAAAAAGCAGGTTGTGATCACTTAAATACTCTTTCTGAAAGGGTTCAATAAAACAATTCCAATTACAGTAACTTCAGATCTGGCTCTCTATGACTATCAGTAGTTTTTGTTATGAGATCTGAGAGTTGTAGGATAATTTGTATTATACTGTACAAGAAAGATGAGTGTGAATGTTTATTTTAGCATACTGCTAGAAGGACAATGGAATTTTGCCATAGTTACATGATTTATAATAATCCTGATAGCTCTGCAACAGCACAATTTCTTTTTAGCATGAAGAGGTAAACTCTTCATGCTAAACACAATACTTGAAGAAGACAATGATGTTACCCAGATAATGTTTTATAGCAATTCATACATCATAGCAACCACTGGCCAATTGTTGGGCTTTGCTCCCCTCTTATAAATAGATATGCAACAGCTCAGGGACTAATAGATATAAATGTCCTTCTACCATCAGTAGAAGTATAGAAGTATAGAAGGATCAGGATCAAAAAACTCCTCAGGACTCAGTCAAATTCAATATAGAGAAAATCATGTAGTGACTTTTTCTAAAACTGAAAATTCCCTTTTTTTTTAACTAGGGTTAACCAGATCATCATTGCTAATCCTCAGATGACAACTGCTGAAGTTCCTTTTTTGAATTTCTAACAGCTTGGAAGGATATGTCCAAAAAATCTGCTCTTCACCCTTGTACCAAGATCTCTGTCCACAGCAGGTTCTCTCATACTTTGATCATTATCAACGCCACTTAAACCATGCAAAGATGTATTTTTTCCGTGTCACTTTGCTGATACCACCTCACTTCACCTATGTTCCTTTTCTACCACAAACATCCAGCTTCTCAGACTTTAGCCCATCTCAATCATCATATTCTGCTGACTTAGGTGAGATCAACTTTCTTTGTGGACACAAAGGTCCCACTGTAATCAGCTCCATTTCTTTCTGCTCTAATTTTCTTTGTATTTTCCTCCCCTCTTATGAAGTGGGAGAAACCTATTGTCAAAATCAGAAACACTGCTGCTTTATCCTGTGCCTCCACCTCACTTAAAAGACATGGGGAAGCAATTGCCTTCAGACACCAACAAATGATCCACTGTTCCTACCCTGTCTACACCAACCTTCCTGTTGCCAAGAGCACTGTCCCACCAGCTGCTCCTCAAGTCCACCTGGCAGAGACAGCTCTAACAACAGAGGATCCTTGAGAAGGGAACACCATTGGCCTTAAGTTTACACCATGGCTAGACCACCCTAACTAGACTCCATAGGGAACATTATTAAATAATACTGATTCTAGTAAATAAAGACTACTGATTAGATAATGCTTCTCACAAAAGTAGAACTGTTTATTAAAAATAACTCATCCCTCACAACATGTCCTACAGTCTGATTTGGAAAGAACAGGGGGTTTTGACATTAGGGAAGAAAACCTCGTTCTTTTCAGACACTGTTGTTGCTCAAAGACAGATTTCTCTGCCAATGTTCACCCTACTGACACAAAGCTTTTGGAAGAAGTGAAGGAATTAAGAATAAAAATACACTGGATATAAAGCAACAAGTCGAACTGCAGCATGGAAGATTTTTAAAGCTGCTGAAGTACAGCAGTTAAAAACACTTAAAGGTGCACAAAGATTATTAATTGCACGCTCATTGTGCAGGTAAATTTGTCTGTTCTATTTAGCAACATGAAAGGTTACTAGCATTAAGTTTCTTGCAGATTTTGATCTAAGCAATCCACCTGATCACAGAGGTGATAAACAAGTTCTCCTGCATTAGTGGAATAATTCCAGGAACAGAGCTGGGCATTAGATACATCACAGTCATAGAGAAATGCTGAGTGCTGGAAACAGCTCTGAGAAATAGGAGGGAAGAGGAAGACCTAAATAAAATAGAGCTAATACTGATAGATGGTGGCTCACAAAAAGGCACAACCTTTCTCATCAACATTCTCTTCCCTAGCAGCATCTCTACAGTGTTGACATATGCAAACTGTGTCCACTGTCCCCCTCCTTTCCACCCACACCTGGGCACAAAGCAGCTGCTCTTCTGGCAGAGAGGAAATGGATGAGAGCTTTCAGTCTGCTGGGACCATTCTTCACTGGCATCCGGAGACAACAGGAAGATGCATGGAGCACTCCTTTCCTTGAGGAACTGAGCACACAGACAAGTGGAATGTCAAAGCTCTCTAATCTATTGCCTCCATCTCTTTTCACCCGCAGGACCACAGCTGAAATAACCTGGCTACCCTTTTGATACCCAGACAGCACATAGATAATTGGTGTTTATGCATCAGGTCTAATAGTCCCAAATAGAAAAAAAAATTTCAGTGTTCCTCTTTCTTCCCCCATCTTCCTAAAACTGTCATTTAATCAACTCCCCATGACATACAATACAATGACCTGGAGGTGAAAGATTCTCATTAATGACAGAATTTGTCTGTTTTGGACTGGTTTTAAATGCCCTCTCTCTTTTTTTCCTAATTGCACCATTACCTTGTCATCATGCCTTTCATTCCCCATTTATAACCAGATCCCCTAAAGTGCCTCAGGTGAGGGACCTGCTCGGATTCTCATGTCTCTCCTTATCTTGAGGGTCTGCCTGTGCTGGGCCCAGTCAGTGTCAGATGTCTGTTCAGCACAGACCTCCCACCCTCCCATTCATAAATTGCAGAATACAACATCCTGAAATTTCACACTCTATCAAAACCTGTTTGGGGAGAAGGAGAGTTACATGAGAACACAGAAGTTTTAGAGGTCACTGGTATCTATGACAACTACTTGTTTTGCTTTCCTCCTCCAGATGTCCTCTTTGTCTCCATCAGCACCATACCAGCCTTTGACATGTCTGAAGGCTCACTGTGACATGTTTTCAGTAGCATATAAAGAACTTCATTTCTTCAGAGGGCTGAAGACACACTGGTGACTATTCATATGATAATTTATTGATAACTATTTATATAGTTATCAGTTTATCAGTTTACCAGTGAAACTATATACTTTTAGCAAGTCTAGTATACTGCTGGATATATATTAGTTTCATATATGTAAAATATGTATTAATTATGTGTGTATTAATATATTTAGGTTCAGCTATTAAAATGCAGCTACACTATAAGATCAGATTTTAGGAACGACTGGGTGATTTTTATAATAGGAAATGTATATTTTATGACAAGTTTATATGAATGCATGTATGACATGAGAGACCACAGGCAATAGGCACACACGGCTGGCATAGAGAACTGAGAGAAAAATATATGGAAGCTGGCTCCTAGGCAATCAGGAGAGAAAATGAATGGAAAGGACATAAAAAACAAGTCCAAAAATAAAAGAATCTTGGGTTTCTTTATTTCTTTGTCTGCAGTTTTTTGAAGAATATTTTTGATTGAGAATATAGTATTTCAGTGAATACAGTATCTCAGTAGTCTTCTTGACTACCCACACAAACTACTCTCACCGCATTAAGGTTAAAGCAGACTGTTGCTCTCTTAAATCAATGAAATTTGTTTTCTCTCTCATAAAGAATACTTAGAAAAGTTTCATTATCTTTTTTTAAACCTGATTAGGTCTTGAACTCTGCTGCTGAAGGCTTCCACTTGTGAGGATTTACTTTTCACTTCCTGTAGTATCTTCAGTGCAGTAGAGTGGTTGTTTCCATCTGGGAAGCTGGAGATGAGACATCTGACAATCACAGCAGTTACCCTCAGAAGTGCTGTTGTTAAACCTTCAAATACCTGCTTATTTACACTTCTGCCTGCAGTAGCATTATGGTCATCTGGAACACTAACCTAAGTAAAGAGAAAAAAACACAACCAGAATTCAGTAAAACTAACCAGTTTGTAGAGAAACATTGACAAACTTGCATAGGCCTACACCAGAAGTAATAATAAAGTAACATTCTAGCAATGCTGACGGACATTAAAACATTTCAGGTACAAGGTAAGGTAAGGCACATAATCCAAGCTGGACTAGATAAATCAAGTCAAAAGAATGCAGTGTCTGAGAACCAAGGAAGCCTGATAGCAGCAGAGTATGTCATTAGTATGATTGTGTTCTTATGCATAAAACATCACCAGCGACCACTGCCCTTGTCCATCAGAGGTCATCCACCTGTCAATCATGTCAGAAGGACAACACCCAGTTCTCTCCGAGCAGACCTCAGAGGAATCTCATTTTTCTAAATGGTTTAACTAGAGCCCACTCCTAAAAAGGTGAAGTCGAGCTGTACAACATGTAAATCTGAAGACAAATCTATATGCAGGATACAGATCAGGAAGATTATTACTCATGGAGAGCATAATTTTTTTAAAAATTCATTTAATTTTTCCATTTCTGCAGTCCAAGGTAATTAATCCAGCTGAAATCCTGCCCTATTACAATCAAACAGAAAGTGGAGTGTGTGTGAAGTCCTACAGTGTTCGAGGCAGACACTGGCAGCAGTCAGGGCTCCTGGAACATCCCCATGGCTGATGCTGCTGGGCTAAACCCCACATCCCCCTGCTCTGTCACAGCCTGAGGGTTGACACAGGCATTAGGGATCAATACTGGCTGAAATGTCATTTTCCTTCCAGGTTAAAATCATTTACACTCAGTATGTGCAAGCAAGGCCAGAGAAAAGCATTGCTCCTCGTATAGGTATCAGGAGGGATTTGGTAACACTTGGTGACAAAGAACAACACGCACATTTCTTTATTATTCATTAGCTCTGAGCCTTGTGCTGGTACTTAAAACTCATTGTAATGGTCTGTTTCTGGTGCTGAGCCAAGAGAGCAAGTGAGAGCTGCTTATTCAAGTTCAATAGGAAAAACAATACTACATTGCTCCAGTAACATTTGTTGACTAAAATAATTCATGCCTAATGATACCAATTGCTCACTGAAACAGATAGATTGAGCTTTGCAACGTGTAAATCAACTTAAATGTGGCGACTTTGTGCTCGGAACATTAAATTTTCAAAATTGCTAACAAAAGCTACTTACTGCTTTTTTTCACCTTAGATACAAAACTACATGTGCTATTTCTTAAAAGATTTAATAATATCTTGCAGCAGAGCCTTTGGTTTGCTGTAATGAGCACTACTATGAGTGGATAATGTCTGTTTTGGTCTTCCCGTTCAATGTACATAGGAAAAATATATTTTCTAAGTATATAGTCCTTAGCTATAAAAGTTCATGCCTTAAAATTAAACTGCTCTTCCTAATTTGTAAAATACATAGATCTGGCACTTATTAGAGTCATTTATTGCAGAGCTTATTTCATGTTCAACTTTTTTGAAAAATGCGTATGTTAATTAATATAAAGTGAGAAAAAAAGTGGTTCTTCCCACAGTGTTATGTCAAACAACAGATGGAAGGAAATACTGCTTGACAGAAAATGGGTAAATTTGAACTTAATTCCTTGAAGGTTTTCCTTTCATACTAACTCAAATGAGTGACAACAGATCGACTCTTTTACCGAAGAAATAATTAATGGGATAGTGTGAAAATGTGTTGAGATTTATGTTCAAAATTAATTGGTGTGCTTGCAGAAGCAAAATTAATTGGGGTGCTTGCTTGTTGATTATTATATCAAGCAAGGGGGTAGGAAATCTTAAGATTTAATAGTGTAATTATAAAAGCTTTCAAGCTCTGGTTTCTTTGTGTCAATTACACAAGAAGTGAATGATATTCAGAGAAACTGTTGAACACGGGCTTTGGATGGATAAATGTAACAACATTCCACATTCCTGAGGTTTAACAGATTTAGCAGTTTACATGACACAAATCTACAGGTGTGATTACACACAAACTGATTGGTTGAATAATTGGTATAAAGCATTTTTAAATCACAGTGGAAAATCAGGAAATATGTAACTACTGTCCAAATATCTGACACATTCAACATCTCAATGCTATTTTAGCTTTTCTGACGGCTGACTTTGTTGGGCCTAATCAAGAGTCCTACTTTCTTTAAGTCAGTCCTTGACTTGGAACACTTTGGTGACCTGACTCTCAGCTCTGGTACAGTCTCCACACAAGTGATAAACTATTCCTTACAGAATTCACCCTGTGCAGGGGCTCCCATGCTTGTGCAGAGCTGCTGTAAGCTCTTCAGCTCTGCCCAGCACCTTGGGCTTAATCCTGTAAGATGCTGCAGAATATGGCCCAAATCCAGTAAAGCACTTAGGCACACATTTAATATAGCTGAAAACGCTCCTCTGTTCTGACTCATGTCACCAAAATACCTCTGCAGATCAGAGCATGTTCTCCTTCTGTGCTAAGGAAAAACACTAAACAATTCCCAGCTAGCAATGTAGAGGTCCAGCCCTGACAACTCATTCATATTTTTATTTCATAAAAGGCATAGTCCTCCACAGCCATGAAGAATTTTAAATGTAGAGTTGGTAAATGTAAACAGAAAGACTTCAGACCTTTAGAAGCACACAATTTCTTTTCACTTGGTCAATTGTTTCACATCATTCTCCCATTACCAACAGTGATTTTGTGCTTTTTGCATGTGTAGTCATTGGGCTTGCCTCAAAAACACTCTGAAAAATACATCTCAGAAGTCTCAGTAGGATGTCAGACTTTCTGTGTAGTAACTAGTGAACCAAAGAAATGGAAATGGCTCAGGAAGTGCATGGGCTTGAGATGCTGCAGGTGAAGTTCTCAATTTTAAATTCCCTACCCCTAAACACTTTAGCATGTAATTACCTCTTCTACTCCAGCCCTGTTTTCAAGATTTACTACTCTCCACACGGGCTTGTTATTAGGGACTGAGGGAACTGTCAGTGCCACACAGCTGAACCCTGTGGAGACAAATGTAATTTCAAAATGGACTAGAAGAGCCCAGCAGCACAGATGTGCCTTGGATTTCACAGTTCTTGTCATCATCAGTGCTAACATGGAGCTGCCTTATTCGATGCAGCACAGAAGACTAAAAAAACTGATGACAAATGGTCAAGAAACTGCAATAAGATGTACACTGTCATTCTGAAGAACCCAAATTAAATGGCAACACATTCCAGGCAAGAAGCGGAGGAGAAAAATTACTCTCCTGTGATTAGATAGCCATTACTTAAACCCAGTAAAATTTCATAGGCCACTTACCTAAAATTTAAGCACTGTATTTTGGAGAAGAAAAAAGTAACCAACAACTGGGTTTTGATCCCTGTCAATGACATTTTGTGGGTCTCTGGGTGAAAAACCTGCAAAGACTTTTCTTCCCAGGGAGAAGTACATTCTCAGAACAGAATTTTTGTAAACGATCTCTGACCTGCGTGTTTTTCAAGGACACAGATTCTTTCCCAACCAATGGTATGGGGAGCTGTTATCTCTCTGAATTGTAAGCATTCTAGTATTCTGTTGCTGAGCATGAAGAAGTAAAGATCTAAGCTCTGCACCCTGCACCTGGGCAAAAATAGCCCATGCCTTCTGAACTACGGAGTCATTTTAATAAATCATATTTAAACCTCCTGATATATGAGTCAGAAAATTCAGTTTCATTGTGTCGGACCATCGACAATAGATCCCTACATTTGTTTGATGGCTACCTCAACTAATGCTCATTGCACATTCACTAATGATGCCTTACTTAGAATTTTCAGATGCTATGCATTTAAAGATTGCCTTAAAAAATAATCACAGTGATCTGTCATGATATCACACAGACAGATATGGTTTAGGTGTAAGACTTCTCAGATATCTTTGGGGAAAGTACATGACAGCTGTCACTTGACTCGAAATAAAACCCCCAAAATATGAAACGGTCCTTTCACTCTTATAGCTCCATTATTAATTGGTTTTGTTGGTATGAAACCTTCCAAAACAGACAACTAGAAAAGCTGCAATTGTTGTGCAATTATCTTCTGGCTACAGCAGACAAAGAAGAGCAGAGACAGCAGTAAATAAATGAAGGTCCAACTCCAGCACAAGTCCTGTATGAATGTAGGTGGGAAGGTTTGATCCCTTATTCATGGAAATCAGGAAACACCCCTGCTGTCCTCAACAGACACTGATTTAGGCATTACCTGGGCTAAGGAGGCTGAGGAAGGTAACAGGGCAAGTCAGGCTACAGAAGGTTTCCTACCAGTCCCTTTAGGCAGGAGGTAAAGAAAGGTCTAAACAGGATACTTCTAACTATTAACCTGGACAGGCTGGATCACACACATACACACACACACATACAAAAAAAAAAAAAAACCCAAACCAAAATAAAAACAACATAAAACTGGT
>VXAX01003392.1:105592-205670 GCA_013399835.1 Leptocoma aspasia | reverse complement strand
ACACCAAGACACCCATACAAAAAAAAAAAAAAACCCAAACCAAAATTAAATCCACATGAAACTGGTTGTAAATAAGGTTCATACTGGATGTATTCAAGATTATACTGAAATGCTTTTCAAAACAGTACTGTTTCTGTGTTCAGCAAACATTGGTGTACTTGTTTAATAATTTGTTAAAACTTGCAAATATACATTCTCATTTATTACTCCTGGTATTACTTTGGGCTTTATTTTCCAACAGTAAGTGGAAATACACATGACATAGGCAAAGGCTGCATCACACAGTTCATCCAACCAGGAAAAGTAGAGGCAGTTAATGGCCTCTGGGGATATATTTTAATATTTTGGTATTTGGAGCTGCTCTCAGTTTGTACATTTCTTTTTTGTAAAAAAAGAAGAATTCAAACTTGATCTGATTTATTATATTTTCAAGAGAGAAAAGTCAGGGTTACAAAAGCAGCACTGTTTTTAGGTTTTGTACTGAAATATGCACTTCATGGATCTATGAAGATATCCCAGTTTAAGGGCCAATTCTGCATGAAGAGAACATAAGAGACTTTCTGTATAGTAAAGAAAAGTCCACTGTGGATCATGGGAAACATTAAGCTTTAATTACAGTTTTGCTGCAATTCAAGGGTAGTATTTGGCAGCAGACTGAAAAGAGCTCTAAGTGCAGTAAATTTTCCTTCTGTAGTGTCTCTGAGCTCTAGGTGGCCAACTCTGCCTAAGAAATCCTCTGAGTGATCCTTCAGGAAATGACAGGTCATTCTGCAGCAGTGCCCTGCGAGGGCAGGGCAGGGCTTTGGCAGCAGAGTGAGCCTTGTCACTGGTGAGGTGCTGGGGGATTTCCCGGGGGGTAATTCCCCCGAGCCTGCCCCAGAGCCAGCACTGCCCGGCACCTTTCACCGAGCGCTGAAACCCAACACCTGCAGTCCTCTTGGAGAGATCTGCCGGAACAATGAGCCACGGCTGCCACAGCAAAGCACACAGCTTGCGTTTGGGTTTTCTTTGTGTCAAAGAACTCGGACTGGGTTTTTTAAGTGTTCATCAACAGTCCTATGGCTTGTTGATTCTAACAGCGTCACTTAAATTATTGAAAGTATGTACATAACTTTTCAATTAACAAACTGCTTGGCTCATGAAAATACATACACACAATTTATAAGTAAAAAACCGGGACTAAATATCTTATGATGAGCAGGTCACTATGAATTAAAAATGAGTTTTCAAATAAAATATTTAATGACATTTCAAATTAAATGAAACATTGGAAAATTAAAACTTTCATTGCTAAAGAGTCCTATTTAAGCACTTCAGCAAATCAGACTCTGGCAATGTATTGACCTGACTCAGATTCCTGATACTGAAACAAATAAGAATCAAACATACAGAGACAACTCACTATAATCTATATGTTAAATATTCCTATAGGGTGAACTAAAGAATACAACCTGAGAAAAAGATAGAACAATATCCACTCATATGGTTCCTGGTACACATGCTTTTGCAGAAGCTATTAGTAGAAGCAAATACATCAATTTCTACAGAGTATAGTAGATACAGCCACCAAATACAAACAACAAATGAGTTTTGTTCTTTCAAACCCTTATTCTTATTTACCTCCTGGTGTTCTTATACTCTAAATACTTTAACATGCTTGTGAAGCATGCAAAAATTTCCAAATTAAAAAAGTTATTTTACCTACCATAAACTGGTGTATCAACAGGTCCATCAGAAAAGTGATCTTATTACTAAAGAGAACATAGGTGCAGTTTTCTATGCAGTTGCTGCAGGTAAGGCTGTAAACATTCACTGTACTGCATAGTGACCTAAAAAGTCAGAAGGGAAGAAAAATTAGAATTTTCTTCAGTAAATTAAATGCAAATAAATGGCAGCATCAAAAAAACAAGCTTGCAGGAATTAACATGTATTTTCTTTAACTTGGGATTCCAAACAGAACTAATACCTTAAATGAAATCAATTAAATAACCACAGTAAAGCCATACTTATCAGAAGCCACATGCTCTATGGGTACTGGATTCTCCTGTATTCAAAACTCTGACCAAAACTGATACAGAATATCAGCCAATTTCACCACTTGGTAAGATTTCTTTGTGTGTGGCTTACAGTTACAGCACACACTGAACTCTTTCCTGGCAGGACCTTCAAGCCCTGTGTGAAGTATTTGACAGCAATTCCCAGGATGGCAGGACCAGCTGTAGAGAGAAGCTGTCAGCAGTGCCCGTGCTCCAGCACATGGACAGGGATGACCAAGGAGCTGGCAAACCCAGCAGGTGGAAGGCCTGGCCCAGAAGCTCTGGTGCCACATGGTCACCCACTCCTCACAGAGCCTGCAGTGCTGGCCTGCAGCTCCAGCAGCACAGGGGCAGCCTCACCTGTGGCTGGGGGACAGGGGACAGCTTTGCAAAGGGAACAACACAAAGTACAAGCACACGCACAACTGCTCTCTGCACCACGGGCAGTGATTTCCATCTGCTCCAATTGAAGTGTTCTTCTCAAAACAGCCCTTGCAGGGAAGCTGGGACCAGTCCTAGAGAATATTCTCATAGCCAAGATTAATTTTACCAAAGAGAACCCTATTTCAGAGTAAACAAAAAGTTTGTTTCTTGAGCTTTACTTACTACAAAAGCCATCACTGTTACTTCACAAACACACACACAGACACAACACAAATGCATCATAAATATATCCAACAATAAATACAGATGGCTGGACATTCAAGCTGTTTCTCTAAAGTAAACTAAAATAAAAAGAACTTTTACTTTGTTGAGTTTTTCTCAACATGTGAAAAAATGCGACTAAGTTCAAATAAGCTCCAAAGAAGAAAATAAATTATGAGCACTGTTGAAAGGTCATACAAAAGTGGGACTGCAACAAACACGAAGTTACTGCACCGAAATCATGAAAGCTGGTATTTAACAGAACAAGCTGCGGACTACTTCTGGAGCTGAGTTTTATGCTTTATCTTTCTCCTAAAATACTTTTTGAAGCAACAGAATTATTTACACAATAAGGACTGTGGCTTTACTGATGCTGGGCTCGTTGCTGTGGCATCTGGTCACTTAGCCTGGCTCCCCAGAGCTGAAATGGAAGCCTCTCACATAAATACATTGTATTTGTCAAGCAAAGGAAAGCTGGAAATGCTCAGAGGCCAGAAAAAGTGGAGTAAAATTTTTTCATTTGTATGGCTGGATTGTCTTCTCTTCAGCTGGAGAATTTAGAAAAGAAGTGAATGAGCATTTATACTTCCCCTCCTTTTCTGAGTATCACCATATTACTAGTTATATTAATTTAACTGTACTGGTAATAAATTTTACTCTACTGCCTAATTAAATCAATTTCAATCTACAGCTTACATGACGTGAAAACAATACTAAATAATTACTTATTGACCAAAGGCAGGTTAATTTTAATCTATTTCACCTAACTTTTACCCTATAAGGATAACACCTTGAGATAATTGAAGCAGCATGCTTCACGTGAATTTTTACAAATCTGTCTAGCAGCACTACTCTCTCTTCCTCTCCTGACTACATAAGGGGTTTTAGTTCCCTCCTCTCAGTAATGCTGAAAAATATTTTCATTAGGCACCTCCTTCTACCTTTCATGAAGATTATTCCCTTGTGTAGGTATGTTTAGAGGGGGAGAGAGAAGAAATTATATTGGTAGTCTCTATTTTCTGTTGAGAACATGCTTTAAATCAGCTTCTGTCATTTTATCAGCTATTCTAAAATAAAGATCAATTCTATTTAAATATAAACATTATAATTCATCCAAAGTGTCAAATATGAACTTGTAGGTTAATTCTGACAGCATTTCAGAGTTCTGAGGTGATTTAGTTAATTCATTGCAATAAATGCTTTTTGATATATGGGATTCCTAATTCCTAAGAGGATCATTTATTTTACACTTGAAAACACAAAAACTTCCCACTTTATCTAAAGACCAAATTCCACTGTAAGAATGAATCACGCTTTTGTATTTCCCAAGTGAACCTCACGTCACAAAGAGTACTGGCGTTTCCAGAGACTCTGATAATGCATTTGAAAAGGTGCTGGAAGCAAATGGATGTCAAATGAATTTTTCACAACAATAAAGAGGGTTCATTTAATTGATACCATAAGCTTGCTAACAGCAGCTCGTCTGAATACATTCTGATCACGGTGTGCGCTCAGCTCTGCCTCGGCTCCACGGCCTGACTGGAATTCAGCACCGGGAGTGTCAGCACAGAAGTGTCCCCAGGTGGTTGGCAGTGTTAAATGGCAGATTAGAGACAGCACAACTAATTTCTTTACTTTAATCTTATTAAGAGAACAACAGCTGTCAACTGTCACCATTTCTGCACAAGGCCGCCGAGACAAGCGAGGGGCTGCAAAAGGCAGAGCCACAACTTTATTTAATCACACCTTAAACTCGCTGGGATGAAAAACCCAATGCATTTCCCACCATTTTCTTCCCTTTTGGAAGAAAATAACTGCTCTGAATTCCAAAGGTGTTATCTCCAGAGATCCCACAGCCAGCTGAAGGCCTGAAGCAGAAGGCTCTGCAAAGCAGGTGGTTATTGATTACCAATGTTGCTCTGAACTTTGTATTGCACCCACAAATCAGCTTTCCAGCTCTGGCCCCAGCACCTTCACTCCATCCCATGGCCAGGCTGCCCTTGGATGCAAGGCTTTCCTCCAGAGCAAATCCAATTATAAAAACCTCCTTATGGTACATAAGTTTGGAGACAAAAAAGAAATTTGTCTTCAAACTAGACAAAAATACACATCTGTATGTTATATTTATTTTACGTGAGTATGAAGGAGAAGGAGAGGAGGATTCATTTTAATCAAGCTGGATATCAACAGTTTATGACTGCACATGATTTTTTTTTTATGTTAGCTCATCTTCGTTTCCTCAATTTGCCTGATATAAACAAGTTGACAAACTAACTTTTATTAAAAATACTGAGGCATTAACAGTATATTAACCATGGCAGTAACCATGGAAAACTTATCCATGATAGTGCACCACGATACAGAGGAAAGAACTCAACTTTTGCTTTACAGAAACCAGGGCATCAACATGCAACAATTCTCCTGTTTCAAGTATAAAGCTTTTCCCCATTCTTACAACTTCTGATGTTACAAATGAACATACTTGATTATCAATGAATGACCCTAAAAGCTCAGTTTGGCAGTGCAATAATACAAAGCTAAACATTATCAAATTTAGGATGTGTTAATTCAGTAGAAAACTGCTCATTTTTAACCAGTTTGAATATTATGCAGCAGTCTGATGGGGAAGGGGATCAGTATTGGTAATTACCTCCTGAGTCCCAAAGAAGTGGGAGGTGAAATATTACTGAAAAATGATGCCCAGAATGGCTGTAGAGTGGAATGGGTAAGGTACCATCAAGGTAAGAATATGGATTGGAACAACAAAAAAACTGCACAAACAGCAGCACTGCAGCTTAAGAGGTGTAGGTTCCTAAACCCAAGTAAAAATTACAGAGAACATGATATAAGATCAGCTCTTAGTTCAAAATAGTTCTTAATGAAAAATGTAATTTGTATCAATGCTATCCAAAATATTATGGGAGCACTAATGTCTTCTTTTTATGTATGTAATTATGGTTTGAGCTTTTTTATCCTGATAATATTTGCTTTAAATAAATGATGCAAGAAACTGTATAAAAATAGAACATATATAAACTTGACTTCAATCCCATCTCAACTTGTAAAAGTCCAACTTTGTTCCTTACACAACTACTGCCAATTTCTCTTTTAAAATACTCGTCACTCAAGGAAGTCAAAGCATTTCCCAAATGTTAATTAAACAAACCCTACAAGCCTCATTTGTTAGCATGTTTGTTACCAACGTGTCATGGTAAATGAGCTGCACATTGCAAGGCAACCCAGGGGATGAGACTCATCTTCTGCCCTTCAACTGGAGGCATTCAATTGTTTTGCTGTGCAGCTCCCATTTGCTTTTCTACAGAAGTGTAGGAAGAATATCATAGGGCTCTGAAACCTTTACAAATTCTGCTGACTACGCCTTGTTTTGTGGAGGAGTGGACAAATCCCGGAAAACTACAAAACGCTGCTTTGAGAAATAACACGGCTAGACATTAATTTTTATGTTAACACCAAAAATAAAACTTACTATAACCCACTGCTTTCTCTTTCCCTTTTCCAGTGATTGATTTGAAGGGGAGGAAAACTGCCCCAACACCAAATGTATCATCTGTCTCATGAATGTCACGTCTTCCTCACAGCATTTCCCATCCTGCTGCTCTGACTACTGAGCTGGACAGCAGTACAAAACAACAGGCATATTGTTAAATCTCCTGATAATAAAGCTTTAGCTTGTAGACATGGGATTAAAATTCTGAGCTGCACCATACAGCCAGGATTTTGGGGAAAGAGAGATGTAGATAATAGCCCATGTAATCTCCTCACCTACTTGTAAATAGCTTATCCTCATCAGAAAGCAACAGACAAATTCCCAGTTTGAGTACAAATGGTTAAACATTGCAAGAACCCACAAACAATCTGAAGTAGTGTCCTTTAGCAAAGCATATTTGGCTGGGGGAAGACTGGAGGGCAATTCATGAAAGGTCTTCATTCAACTTCTCTCCACAGGGCTTTGCTTTGTCTTTAAACAGAAAAAACTGCCAGAGAAAACTGCTCCTTCACTAGATTCAAAGTTCAAGAAATCAGGATGTAAATGACATTTGCACAAAAGAAAGAAAAGTAACTTCAAACTTGTTTCAACATTAAATGAGAAATGTAATCTGAATTTTCTTCCTCATTTAAAGAATTAAACATATTCTGTGATTGCCCTTGGTTTTGAACCTCCCTCAAATACTCTGTATGTGAAAAAAATTTTTAAATCCTTCCAGTGAGGTCATACCAAGACCCATGAATACGGTTTGTGCCTGGTTCAAACTGCTCATAGAAAGTCCCACCCTCTGGAACTATGGCTTGCTCTCGACAGTTGAGGTGCAGATTCTGCACAGAACATTCTTCTCCACCAAAAAGGCCACAGAAATACCAAGAGAGGAGGCTCTGCATCCCGTGCAGCATCACCAAGTTCCCTGGGCCACTTCCAGCTGACTCCAGGCTCTCTCAGTCAGACTCAAGCAGTCAGACTCTCGCAGACCAACCCTGCATGAGCAGTTTGCGTTAGAGAGCAGGATCCTGTGTCAAATTACGTGCAAGCTGATGGATAACTTCCCAACTTCCATACTGTCAGGTGCCTACAAACTGGAGACTGCAATGTGCTGTGAAGCTGAATGAAATGCTGTATTTCAGGAGTGGAGCAAAGTTCTTCAGAAGATGTTTTTAACATATAATGCTGTCGGAAGAGTTTATATTAATCTCTTTTCTGCCCCCGTATTTCCTCCGGAAATACAGCTAGTGGAAAAATCTGTGTTGATAAAACAATGTTTAGAGAATTTTTCAAAGATGAAATTTTTCAAAACTCTTTTTATAAGCCAGTCATGCCCAGGCTCAGGAATCTGAGCAACCACTGCTCTGAAAGGGGTGTGAGCCAGACAGTGACTGTCAGAAAGAGGAGAACCGCTGATCAGCTGTTTGGATGTGATTTCTGTTACACAAATGTGACTGACATGGGGCTTTCTTTATCAGCACACAAACTCCTTCAAGACAATACATCCTAAAATACATCCTCAAACGGCCTCACAAACTTCAAACACAATGTTTTCAATAATGTAAACACAATGTTCTCAAATCTTCTCAACAAAGGTTACCAAAGCAAGACTATTCTTAAAAGGAAAGAACAAAAATCAAAGATGTATGGATTGTGCACATTCTAAGAATTTAAAGCTCAATTTAAACTAGGCTTTATGTGGACATACAGTGCAATCCTGTCCCTTGTGAAGTTTATCCCACATTGATGAGATTAGTCAAAATTAGAGACTCTACAAACGAAGAAGCCCCAAGGCTTTCTGTGAGCTGCTCACCATAGGCCCAAGTCAGGACTGCTCACCAGTGGAGCTGGCTGGACCTGCAGCAAGTGCATTTGGCACGACTGCAAAGGCAGGAATTTTATTTATTCTCTTACAAGTGCCAAGTCGAGATATTTAAAAATGTTTTTTCCTAAGTGCTCTTTCCTAGCACTTCACACTTATGTCTCATAACATATTATCAGCCAGTTTTCATTCAAACTCTCACATTGTAGTGCCTAAATTACAATTATACAGTATTACAAAATATCTACAAACAAATGATGATAATGGTACACACCAGGATATCCTGGGTTTGTACTAAAACCATGCCTAGCTGTGCTCTGAAAGCACCTATGTGCTCCTGACTGTATAAAACCTACAGTTAGAGATTAGGGAAAAGAGCATGCTTTGAGTTACCAGTTTTTGCAGGAATTCTGCTTAGTCACCATCTTCTTTTTTAGGGATTAGACATTTAAACCCTTCCATTCTTCTGTTCTGTAAAGTGGAATTTCTCTAATCCACAAGAATTTTGATTTACCTGTTTGTAGGAGCCCTTTCAGCTAGCAGTATCTTACAACTATTTAATTTTAAAAGCAGACAGATTCCAGTGAATTATAAGCCTTTAAAAAATTCCTCTGCTTCCCACTAGAGATCTCTGCAGACTAACTTCAAAAGATATGTATCTCCTCCTCTGTTAAACACAGTTTCGTCTTTTCTCTTTTTACACAATTAGCTGCTGCTCAAATATATCATAGCTCAAAATAAAACCACCAAGTTAGGAAACCAGAGGGTGGGTGGAAACGTCTTTCACCTTCCATGGGATAGAGAACAGCACAGTTTTTGCCCTGAAGTCCAATGGGACTAGGGGAAGAAGCAGTGAAGCAGCAGATATGAAATGAATATTCCAGTGACTCTAAGTGCAGGTGAAGGACCCATCAAACTCACTTAAGGGGAACCCGGGCGGCTGCATTCAGGTTGGTGGGAGAAGTCACCATCTGAAGAACATTTTCAAGAGCAGTCAGTCCTCCTGCAGCTCGGAATGCAATTTTATCTGCTGTGTTCTAGAGAAACACAAACACAGAAGAGAACCAACAGAAATTAAAGAAATGTCTACATAAAGGGTACATCTGACAGTTGTGGATTCTGTCAATGTAGAAAGTCCTTAATGTTGGATAGCTTTGAAAAAGAGCATTTCACTGTTCATGCACAAGGAAGAGGCTTTCAGGATTTGAAACTCTCAGGTGTTATTTTTTTCAATTATCATATATACATATCCAGTACTATGCAGGTAATACACTTGAACACCATATTTTCTGTAAGGACATACAATTATAGGGACTTACCTGTTGCTATTATCTTTGGAGCTATGCTGCTTTGTATGATTTTAAAAATACAGACAATCCCTAGATGGGTAATTCCTCCTTTTTACAAACTTTTCCAACAGAAGACAATCTCCAGGCTTGGTTTATAAATATGCATAAAACACTTAGGCAGATCCCTTTTCCGAGGTATCCACTTGGAACTTGCACATAGCAGAATTTGACACTTAACTACCATCCTATCATTATTCTCACAGTTTGCAAATGACTGGGATTTTGCTGCAGCAGATCCAGTGTTTTAGAACTTACACTCTTTTCCTTTCCTGCAAAATTGGTTTGATGTCCTCTGTTTATAATAAAGCAAGTAAAAGCTTCTTATTCTCTGCTTCTAAGCTCCTAATTTTGTATAGTTTATTTGCAGTTTGTATTTGATCATCTTGATTTTGTCAGTGGTGATGATAATGTCAGTTAATAAGAAGTAATTTCTTCTTTTTTCCCCCCAGTGTTGCAAGCACTTCACATAAGGGGAAAAATGGGTAATCCTCTATACACATGATTATTATTAGTCTTTGAAGAATGTACTCTACTGTAACAGACTGCATAACAGAAAAAACTCCTAATGACTCTGACAAGAAAATATTTATTTGAAAAACTACAAAAATAATTAACAGCTGTAATATGATTTAGATGGGCAACACTTCCCCTGTGAGATCAGACATTGCACACAGAAGTACATCTCTTACTTTCTATTTAAATCATGCAACTTTCTCTCCATTAAGTTTCAGTCAAGTAAACAGCTATATTGCATTTAACTTACAAGCTATAGAAAAGCTATTTCACAGAAGTCAGATATTCAAAAAGGAAGCATTTTCCACAATTAATATTAACTGCATTGAGATTTTTAGACAACCAAAATATTTATCTTCCAAGGAATAACTGGCCTCAAATGAGTGGAAATTTGTGTGCCAACTCACCAAGCAGTTAAGAAAATCAACCAGTGATTTCCTACAGGCTAGTTGGTAAGTATAATTTCTAGCAGTTAATTTTAGCCCAGTGAACCCAGTAAGCATGCCTTAACTGCAGAGTTATTTTTGAGTTTCACTCATATATTCTTCCTCTGTTTCCTCTTCCCCCCATCTAAAAAAAAATCTCAAACCCTTGCCTTCTTAAGCTCCCTTGGCTCCCAGTAACACTTTCCACGGACTCCTGGTAGAGCCATAAAGAAAAGACCCAAACAGTGAAGAAACAGTCCTGCCATAAATCATCATTATTGACTTCATCTGAGCACCCTGGCTCATAGCCACAGCTCTGAAACCTCCTCCTGCCCTGCTCCCCCAGTACTGCAGCACTCCCAGACGGAGCCCAGGGCCTTTCTAACCTTCCCCTGCTCACTTCAGCTGCCAACCTCCCAGTGCAGAGAGATGCTGTTATTTGCAGAGTGCCTTTCCTTGGGAATGGGCACACCCTGGCAGTGCAGAGCAGGAGCACACGAGGAGCTCAGAGCAGGGCTGTGCAGCACAGCAGTGAGGGCTGTGACACTGCTGATTTATCTCTCAGTGCTCCTCCAGCTCCAAATGTGCCCAGCACTTGCCACTTCTCACTTTCCCTATTTCTCATGGGAGATTATGCCACAACCTATTAGCTCTTGTAGCAAGAAGTCTTGCCTGTCATTCAGACCAAATATGCCCTTTCTCTATTTCATCCCATTACTCTGAGTTATATCCGATTTATGGCATTCATTTTGTTTGTCTCCTCAGCAACTGCTCCATTCTCCAACTTGTACACTTCTTCCTTTTCCTACTTGGCTTGTTTCTCAACTCTATGTTCTCCTTAATGCTAAACTCCACCTTTTAAATTTTTTCATGTGAACTTTTCTTATCTGTGATTTTTTTTTTCCAGAACACCTCTTTTCTCCAAAAATATCTGGTAATGAAGTGTCCAGAAAGGAACTTCCCCCTATCCCAGATCAGTCACTAGAGCCACACTGGAAGAAGCAACAACATCTCCCTATTCTGAAGGGAGGTTTTCAAGTATCTATTTAAAAATATATAAATCTTTTGAAGCCGTTTCATTTCCTTTGTGTTCTCCTTCCATTTCAATCTGGAGCATCACTTGTTTTATAGACAGACTTTTTTCAGAGTGCCTGGTTCACTTTTGTCTAATGCTTTACTAAAATACAAAATACAAATCTGCATTTTAAAAACTTCCGTTACTACTACAGTTTTCTACCAAGAAGGGAGTCTGTAATTTCTTCTGGTTTCAATATGCTTTAGCCACATGCCCTATCATTCCTCTTTTAGATTACTCATAAAAATTCATTAGCATTTTGATGCTTATGAATGAAAATAAATCCCTAATGATGTGCATGGAAGAGAGGGAGAAGCTTCAGAAAAAGGAAGATACAACCAGCAGCAAAGCTGGTAAGATCCATGAGCACTGTATTTGTTACCTGTGCCCACAGAGGTCTGTAAAACTGCCATGTAGGGATACATGGCTTTGAGCACATTTAATATATTTCTCTCCAGTGATTCTTATAATATGGAGAACCCCCAGGGCTTATAATCCATGGATTATAATGGTTTATAATCCTGGAAGGCAGTGTTGATGCTGAAGCAGCTGCTGGTATCTGGCACGTGTGAATGACTTAGGTCCCCACCTGAGTGTCCAGTTCTCAGGAACCCCAGGATCAGGCACAGCTCCTGGAGCTTGGCCATGGGAGCTGAAAGCAAAACATGCCCTGTTCACAAAGGAGCAGAAGAGTCACTTGAATACTGCACTGCTGACGTTTGCAGGGTGAACACCATGGGACTGGGGGAAACACTGGAAAAAGAAATCATCCCTCAGCTGCCTATGCCCAGACCCCGCACTAGTGAGCTGCTATAAAGAAATCTCCCCAGTGTTGAAACATATTGTCATTCTATCTCTGAAGCAGCCAAATCACACCAAATTATTTTAAAATATGTCTGAATTAATTCCTACTTGATGCAATTTTCAAATTCTAAGTATTTTTATACTCATCTAAAGAAATCTTTCTTGGATCATAAAAATACGTGAATGAGACATCTTATCCAATTTGTCTTTCTCTGAAAAAATGAACTAATATCCTGGAAAAGATGATGTCCTGAAGTGCTAAAGCTTTACATTAGCTCATACATATTGTAACAGGAATTCAAAAGAAGTGGTCTGAGGCATCTCAGTTACTCAGAGCCCTTGCTCACATACTTTTCTTATTTAAACTGATCCCTGCCTGAACCTGTATCAGAATGAAAGACCCTTTCAGGTAACTACAACTTTTATTCTGATGGCACCCAAAGCTCTGATCAGATTAGGCATCATGTGAGTATGAAAAGTGATAGATCCTACAGGGAATAAATATTAAATCCCTATTTGAAAAGACCATAAACCAGCATTGCATGTTTTTGCTGCTCAAAAGGAGCCTCCAGACTTCTGACTTGGCCTCTCAAATTAATTAGCTCTCCTGTTTATGAAACCTGTTTCATAATTTCACTGTAGGAACTGTTCTTTGAGTAGCTGCCCATTTAGATTGGGAGGGCTATTCTGCAATCAATACCATGGCATTCATGTTCCTTGAACATAAAATATATAAACATGTTTTTATACATTGTTTTAAAACAGTGTGTAAAAATTTGATTTGCTAATACGTATTTTCAGAAATTCACAACTATTCAAATAACATTTTTAAACAATTTGATTTTTAAACACAAGAGGATTTCAGTGCTCTGAAGTTACTCTGAAGTTACACAGGAGAGCAGAGACAAATTAACAAGTAGGCAAAAATGATTATTACTGTCATCTCTGCATTTTTTAATAGAGATGAGGAGGCACAAAAACCATGGGGATGCTACCTAGATGTGTCTTAAATATTAGGAAAACAAAAACAGATGCAGTTCCTCAGAGCAGCAGACACAGCACTCAAACCCAACCCATGAAAAGAGCCTGTTTTCCTTATCCCTCCCAAGCCCATTGTTGGGAACTAAAGTGGTCATGTTTGCACAGGAGGAAAGCCAACCCAGCTGATGTGACAGGAAGCATGTATTTAATCTCTGGACCATTATAAATTTGTCATTTGAAGCCCACAGCCACTAATTTAGGCAGAACACTGCATGAATCAAGTAACTTAGTGGGAAGTGTGTGTACACTAATGCATGTGGCACAGTAAACAGCAACCGTGATAAATTAGACAAACCATGTAACCATTTTATGGATTAATTACGAATTAAACATATTTAAAAACTTAAAATTAGTATTTGAAAAAAAGGACAAACAATCAAGACAGCTCCCTGAACGGTGGGCAAGCATGGCTGACTTATTTACCTACCTGTTACAACACCTTAATGGATCTGAATTTACCTTCTCTCCCACGGCTTGAGTGACAACTGACTAATAGGATTACAGGCTCTGTTCCAATAATACAGTTCAGCTACATGCCAGCAAAAAATGACAGCCTAAACCTGAATTACATGGCCTGGGAATCCATCCAATTATTAACTAAAGTAACTGTTATTACCTAACCTAATCAAAGGAGAAGCAGCTGTTAATCTTTGGTGGCCTGCAGTGTAGTAGTGGTCAGACTGGATGGACTGTCTTTGTACTTGACTCCTCTACAGACAATAATTATGTCCTTTGTGATCAAGAAGGAAGGGCTTCCTAACCTTTCAGACAGAGGCAGCAGATGGGGAACAACTGTTTGTGTGTTCATTAACAAGATAGGGTAGATTTTATCAGGGTTTGGCATCTGTGGCACCCTCGGAAGCACCACTTACCCGAGGACACAAGTATGTTTGGCAAATTTGAAAATGAGCAGACTAAATAGTTCAATATAATGTTTTCATCTCATTATCTGACATTTGGTACAGGAAAATACACAAGCTCAGAAAGAGTGATTTACACATATGCCCCATCCTACCCAACATGGCCAACAAAGAAACACATGAAAAGGCCAACTGGCCCGTGCTGGTACTTGGCTGGCTTGTGGTGCACTCATTAAAGCAGTTGCATAGTGTGAACTGTAAGCTTTAGAAATAAAACCAAACTGGAGGAAAATGCTGCTGAATTTATACAAGTCAGTGGGTAATACAAAGTAACACAGAGGGAAATAAAGCCAGCACCACTTTGCAACAGCTTTTGGGCTGTGTGTTCAATATAGCAGGGGAGCAGCGAGACCAAACCCTGCCCGGCACCGCAGCTCCCCTCTCTCTGCACAAGGCACTGGCACCTGTAGAGCAGCTGAGGCCACAGAAATCTGTCTCACCAGCAGGCACAACAGAAGCATCACTTAGTTTGGGCTGTGGAAAGTAAAAATATGCTGTGATGACAGAGTGGGAGGACCTGAATGGAAGATGTCTGATAATGCACAGGAACAGCTAACATTTGGAAGCTGAAACCAAACGAATTCATGTGAGAATAAAATGGGCGGTTTTTAATGCCAAGAGTAATTAATGATGAGCATAATATACTTAGCATGTATAGCTGACTCTCAATCATTTAAAGTTTTTAAATCAAACCTGATTATCTCCTAGAAAAATATGATCCCAGTTAAATCATAATTTATTAATTGGGTGCAAGAGTTATTGGGTGAAATCCAATGCCCTGGACCAAAGTACTCGCTTCCATACATTCCTCCTGTTAAGGTATTATTATTAGTTAATAAGTAGAGCAGAATCAGAAATAATGCTGAGCTTTAACAGCTGAAATGATTTATTGCCAGCTTTGCTATCTCTGCTCTATGTGACTTTAGCCCATTTTGAGTATTTGAAATATTTTTAAACTAACTGAAATACTCTGGTGTAAATCCTCCCTCAAAGACAAACCTCCAAAAAAAATATTTTCATGTAGACTAAAAAGGAAATTTAGAAAAATTATTTTTCCTTCATTAACCCAAAGAACATTTTCTGCTGGTCCTGCAGAAGGTCCGAATCAGAAGCTGATCTGAAAAGCCTGTTTGAACAGACTTCAGGAACTGAAGTATTTCAGAAGAAATTATTACTGAATAGAACCCAAATACTTAGAAAGATGCTGACTTCTATTTCTGAAAGAACACACTTGTGCAACTCTATTCTGAACTGTTCATAGATGGAAGAAATAATAATTGATTAGTAAAATTTAGTTAAAATCCATCTTAAGATTTCCTTTTTTTTCCTTTTATCCAGTGTTTGAAGATTCTATCCAAAATGCCAGGGGCTAAGAAATGCAGTTCAAAGCTTGCTTAGAAAAACAAACCAGACAACTGAATATTGTGCTAGCTTCCCCCTTTTTTTTTATCTTTCCTCTCCCTTTAAATAAATACACAAGTGTATCTACATGCACATACAAACCCATGGACACATTTGTGACTGTAGATTCTTTGAATAGTTCTCCAGACTTTATACAGTGAAAATCCCTGGAGAGTAAACCAAAGTAGTATCTTCTATTAAAATAGGCAATTTTGCTCCCTGCAACACTTCTCTGTAGTGAAATTAGTGTTATAATAACCCCCCACTCCACGTGAAAACCTCAGACTGGTTTCCGAACATAAGTGAATTCACCCACAATAAAATTTCAACCACTCAGTATCAATGAAAAACTAGTTTAGGATTAAAACATGAGCCAGAGCTGGCTAAGTGTTGTTTGAACTGGAGGGAGGCATTCATTCACATCAAGGAATATCTCTCATGTATTTGCATCCATTTCTTCCTCCTGCACTGCTTCGGGTTAAAGCTCCAGAAGGGAGGCCTTGAGAACCACTCCATCCCACCTTGTCCTGCTCAGCAAAGGGCATACTCTGAAGCCTGAAAGGTGATTTTGAAGCCTTAAGGGAAAGGCAGCTGCACTGTCTGTGTTTCCTCAGGCAGGAGCAGAGGTTCCCTGGCACCTGCTGGAAAAGGGGCCTGGGGAAGGTGTTTCTCTCCCTGCAAGAGCTCAGCACCTTCTCACGCCCATGGAAAGTGAGACTCCTGACTCCTAACTCCTATCATCTGGGTAACACTGGCTTTCCAGCTCCACAGCTCAGGTATGCCAACTGCAACTTCACAGCCTGGATTTAGCGCAGAGAACGACAAACATCTAAGAACAAAAAGGGTGAAAAAGCAAGCACTTGATACAGCATTCAATGCAATCTAAAAAATGAGGCTCCCCTTACTTTTTAACTGTATCAAAAACAAAAGAAGAGGCATTTTTCATTATCCTCTCTGACAGCCCACTATTGACAAGCAACCTAAAATTTGTTCAGGCCTAGGGACAATACCAAGACTGAAAAATTGATTCTTAGGCCTGTCCTGAAAACACCCTGTGTACATAAACCTAATTTCTGTCTATGCCATCATATACTTAACTCATTTTTCTGCTTGCTAACATCTGTCCACATTGTCAAGTTAAACCAAATTCAATAGGACTCCTTACTGACTCACTGTATGATCTAATTGAACAGGATGAGCCTTATTTACACAATCTCCTCCTGACTTCTGCTGTGGCTCTTCAGTTTAGCAGTAAAGTCCCAGAGAGGCACCTGTTGACAAGGACAGGACCCTCACAATCCTAATTGTGAAGCTACAAGAGTCAGTGAAAGCCATAAAGGAAAGACAAGTAAAGGTAAAGCAGTGAATTCCATGCTCTCTGTTCAGCTGCTTTCAGCCACGCCAAGCAGCATTACAGAAAACAGACAATATTGCTTGGGAAAGTAAGCATTATCCTCATAGATATCCTGAGAGACAGCACTGAGCATTGCAGCACTTGTGCTTACTAAAAATAAATGTTTGGTCTATTTATAAATAACAAGGCCTCTAGTAAGTGCACCAATTAAAGGAGGAAAGCAATAACAGTACTTTAATAAGAGGAACAACTGCTCCTGGATCCCCATAGATGGTTCCCTTAGCTGAGGCCAATTTGACTTTTTTTGATTAATCACAAAAATAAAAATTCCCAAACAGGTAAATAGAAAGCAAAATTACATAATCTTGTCACGTCCTCTCTCATCATTCATTGGACAATGAATTGCCCAGTGAGTAGGCAAGCCAGGTCTCCCTGAACACTGAATCTGACAGGTCACTAGTGAGAGCTGTCAGCCACTAGAAAGCAGCTGATTTCTGCTGAACCCAGACTGTGAAAACCAGTGCAATCCAGCCAAAGTGAAGACACTAAAATTACGGGGGAGAGGACATATGGAGAGGGAGCAGTGGCTGTTTAAAGACTTGTCATGAAGTCAAGGGCACTTGACTCTAAACACAGCCTTCATTGGGTGCTCTCTTGTAACCAACCTCTCAGACCACTTGCCCATGAGCCCATCTACAGGACAGCCACAAAGGACTGTGGGGCACAGGAACAGGGTGGCTTTGTGAGGTGCCACAAACATCAGAGCAGACCATGGAGGCCTTTGGGTGATATGTTCTCAAGTCAGAAGTGATGGTCTCAAATCACTGTTGAACTTAAAATACTTCAAAGAAAATATATGTATATATTTACACCATCAGACCAAATTAAACAAAAACTTCTTCAGAAACCATACTAATCATTACTTTATTGTGATTTCTAAACTGGCCTCTGCTATTGGCAGAAATGTGCCTGGGTAGGGAAGTTCTCCTCGCTGAGAAATCAGTGCCTGGGCTTTAGGGACACTAAAATGTATCCCTTGTCTTGTAGTGAAGGAACTTTGCATACCCTGGACCATTCTGATACGATGTATTAGTTCTAAACTGAGGTAGAAGCCTGATCTGAGCTAAAAGCCATAATTAGTACAACACTGGAAGCTGACAGCATTTAATTACACCCCGCAGCAGTTCTCAACTACACCCACTGTGCACAGAAATTAACATCCCAATAATCTTGGAATAAGAACACTGCAGAGCTTATCTGTGAACTCAACTTGCCTTTTAATACCATTTCCAGCAAACAAGGTAACAAATATTCTGTGAGTGACCCCTAGTACAAGTTCCTATTTATATAGGAACTTCATCTTGGGGAAAAGGTTAATCCACAGATTACAGAAACTCTGGGCAAAGGAATTATTGATGAGCTAAAGCTGCCTTGCCCAACCTGCAGCACACAACACACACCTGACCCATTGACTTCTTCCAGGCAATGACAGGAAAAGGCTGTTGGGGTGGGAAATGTTGTCCAAAGAGCTCCTGCTGTGTTTGTCCACAGCCTCTATTCTGGGACTATCAAACCTGCTGCTGCAGTTGATACAGAAGAGGCTGTTTCTACTCCAACAGCAGCTTGGACCATCTGGAGATAAACTGGTAGTTACAGGACAATGCTAACAGTCCAGGCTTTGAACACTGCTGAACCTTCTTCAAGCTGTGTTTGGGTGGCACTGTGCACCACTGGCACTCACTGATGATCACCTAGACATTAACATTCTCTAATTCTCACTGTTACTGGCTTTAAAGAAGTGAATTAATTTTGAGGAGGGGTACTTACATCTTGTCTTTTCCAACAATTGTATCTGCTTTACACTTTCTGGAGTTCATGCTCCGATTCAGGTTCTGTACTTAACACTTGCAACAAAGGCAGCATAAATACAGAATTCCCTATGTTACTTTCTGTGTTGGCAAAACTATTAGATTTTCAGTGGCAATACACAAAGTTTCAAGGGCTCAAATTCTAGTTTTAGCTGGTAAAACTTTAGTTTAAACTTATTCGTTTTTTACCTTTTTAAAAAAATGTTTTTATGCTTTAAAACTTATTTTTATGTTTTGTAATTCAATACCCTTCCTAAAGTCTGGATTTTGAACTTTAAATTGTTTTTAAACAGTTATAATTCAGCTTTACATTTGATTAATTACTTCCCTTCATGTAACATCACTGTAGCTTTTGAACTGGCTACTGCAGGAGTGTCCTGAGTTGAAAAATTAATGGACGGATTAAAATATTTATCCACTAGTTGCATGGAAATACATCATATGTTTAGCTAAAATTAACCTTAAAGTTTTAACTTCTCATTGTAACAAATAAGAGTATCAATTACTTTCACAGAGAGCAAAACCTATAAGGATGAAAGCACAGTTAAGGTGGCATGTGGGTGTTTATTTTGTTTTATAAAACTTTGGCTAGGAAATGCCCACTGCCTGATATAAAAGAAGGCTTTTTGGTGTAAACCAGTGCACTGTGCATGAAAATCTTCACCTGGCCAAGAGCCAAAAGGCACATGAAAGAAAAGCAGAGGTTGCACCACGACAGCACCGAGGGTTCTGCAGGGCCCCGCCAGGGCAGGAGGAGGTGGGAAGGAGCAGGCTAGGGGCCTCTCCAGCTGCTTTCACCCTCAGCTATGGATGTGTTTGCAGCTGTGGCACAGCTCAGCCCAGCTGCAGGGCTGCTCCAGCACTGCAGATGGACAGACGGACACCCTGACAGACCCCTCAGCGCAGGGATAGCACCAACAGCCCTGCCTCATCAGCGTGCCTCTTGGACTGTGGGCATGGAGCTGTTTCCTTTTGAAATTAGCACTGTGCATACGTGTACTTCTACTTTTCCTGCAGAATCAATTCTCTGTGTGATTGCAGGTTTAAGTTTTGTCAGGATATACAGTGATTATCCAGGTAAGTCCCCTGTGTACCCACACCAGGAGACAGCTGCTGTAAGCAGCTTAGCAGCAGGAAGAGGAGTGTGATTTCCAAGCACAATGGTGTCTGAACCTGTTGTCAGAGAGAAATGTTGCTTCTGAATAGATTTATGACTTGTAAGGATTTAAAGGACCACTGTTGTTTCTGCCAGTTGTGTCCTCTAGTGGAGAGCCAGCAGATGCCAAGTAAACAGGGAAAGGAATGGGCTGATCCAGAACCACCCCGCCAGGAACACCTCCCGCTCACAAACCTGCCAATCGAGGCCTGCAATCCTGACCAAGCTTTTCATCAGTACAATCATGCTTAAAGGTAAACTTTTTAAAGCTTCAGTCAGCCTAGGAAATTAATCCTCTCCTCTGTGAGGCTATAGAGAATAATGTATGTTAAATGACATACAGATTCTGCGCCTGTGTGCAGATGCACGGATACACGTATGATCACAAAATACAGACAATGTGGGTCAAGCCACTGGTTCATGACTTAGGTAAATTCACTACAACAGGAATTTTCACTCTTTTTCGTATATAATGATTTTTTTAACTTATGTAAGATGGTGACAGATAGCCTGGCAATTCTCTCTTTAAAGGCCACACCACTCTGCTACATTAGGAACACAGTTCCTTGAGTGCAAATATCTGCAGCACCAAAATTAAATGTGCAAGACTTTGGGAATCACAATGCTCACTGTATTAATGTTGCTTAAATATACTTTAAGCAACAATACTGAGTCTTTATAACAGAGTATTTGCTTCTAAAATCTATTTTGTCTGTATATATATATATGTCATATATATATTTACATACACATACAAATATACACACACAGGGCAATTTTAAATCTCTCTTTTTGAAAATTTGAAGAAACTTATCACATATTCCATTTAACATCGCTTTTCTTCCTTATATTAGTTCTCCAACAGTTTTTAATTTTATTCTTTCTGTTTCTGATGATGAAGAGTTTGTATTATTGGGGGGATTGTCCCTCTTTATCCTGGCTATGGTCATCATCCCCAATGGGCCCAACAGTTTAGAGAATAAAACATAAATACAGGGCCTAAGTGTGTTGTTAGAGCCAGCCATTTCTGACAGTCTTTACAATGGGATAAACACTGTCTGCCTACAGCCCCCATGTATTTGAAAGCTACGACAAACATTTTACTGAAATGTAAATAACTGACATCACACTGCTCAAACAGGACGCTGAAAAATGTCTCTAAAAATCCCAAACCCAAAAACATTGCCTGACACAAAACAAACCATTAATGGTCACTGAGAGAGCATGTTTTAGAGATCATGAGCATTGAGACCCTTTTTTTAGAAAAATGATTAAACTACTGCAGTCAATTACTAGTTCATATTCACACATTTTTCAGTTACAGAATGACACCCTTTTCTAAGGAAGTATATTTTCCCCCTTAAATCTGTTTCCAGTCAGAATATTATTCTGAATTAATAATGTAAATAACCATACTTAAACTTATCCTATTGAAAGGCAGCTGCTTCTAGATTTGCATGAAGAGAGCTGGTAAATAACTATAAGCACTGTGTCCCAACTTATTAAAAGCCTCCTGTTGTATTTTGTGGTTCCATTTTAATTCCACACTTTAACAATTGATTTTGCACTCACTATTATTTACTGAGATTTTTACAGCACGTGGAGAGCCTGAAGAAGAGCAGGGACACAGCTATCCTCCAACCATCCAAAATCATAGTAAAAGTTTTATGAGCAGAAGCAGTGAAATCTTGTTTGTAGGACTTTGTGCCTTGTGAGCATATGGGAGCCTCAGCTGTACTGTTTGTGCTGGGCCACGGATCAAACCTGCATCCTGCTGCTGCAGCCCTCTCTTCAGGAGCAGACCTGTAAGAGCTGCAGTCAAACCCTTTAGTTAAAGGAGCCTTATCACTCATGCTGTGGTGGAGATCTTTTTCAAACTAGTGATCAGTAAGAAGCATCATATAAAAGCAATTCCAGTTAAACAGATTAATTGTTGCCCTTGAATTCCAAAAATCATGAGGTTCCCTCAGAATCCTACTCAATCTGTGTGCCATATTCCCAGCCAGATGGAGAAGACACATTAAGGGCTTGTCTAAATGTCACATATAAGTGTTGTACAAATTTAACTGGAGTGATTTAACTGCAGTGTTTTAGCTGCAGCTGAGCCAGGTGAAAAGGCCACTGCCCTCAGCTGCTGTCACCATCCTTACGATGGCAACACCCTGCATGGCTCAGAATAAGTGTCTGCTAACTCTGCCCAGCACAGACCTATCCAAAACCACACAGGACACTTCTAACATTTAGAAGTAGGACTTTTAAAACCTGAAGGCAAACCCAACCCTCTATAAACAAATTTTAGGAAGAACTTTAGGGAAGGGATGTTCTGTCAGCAAGTGTAAGGATGACTACCCGAGAGGCAGTAACCTCTGACCCAGGGCAGGGTCACAACCTTAGTATTTACTTCAGTCAGCTCAGGGCCTAATGTGCATGCAGTAGACATTTTTTAATCAGTAGAATTTTTTAATCAGCAAGTTTTTAATCAATAAATCTCACCTCTTTACATTATAGGGAAATAAATGATACAAGCATAAGCAAGTTAAAACTGTAGCTGCAGTCACACTAAGAGGTTATACTGCTCTCAGTATCCCCATTCCTAAGAGTTCCCTATTACAGGACATTTCTGTGGGAGCGCTCAAGGCAGACTCCAGCAGCTACTTTGGGATTCCTTGCATACATGAAACACACAGTTGTCCTCAGTGATGGATGTGTAAAATTAGTCCATCAAGGAATGAACATGCATAAAAATCAAAAGAATTATGGCAGGACAAGTGCTCTAGCCCTGCCACTTCAAACATCAGCTCTGCCTTCTGTAAGTTTTTCTTTTAGCATCATAGGAGATCTTAAACTGAGGGTTATCAGATCTTATTAAGAGCTTGAAGAGTTCCATATGACATCTGCCAACCCCAGGCCAGGGCTTTCTGGTAACATTTGCATGCGTTCTGCTGTTGTGGCTCTGTGTGTGTTTGTTTTCTTAACGTCCTTTTAAACAAAGTAGAGGTGAAAGTGAATACAGCTTCCTTCCAGGATTTCTGCCAGAAAGGGTGAGCTACACAAACCAAGGACTGCCTTCCAATAATCCAGAGCACACCAAAGCAGCAGCAGTACCAGTTGGACACGCCTGGGGGACAGCACTCCAGGAGTACACATCACTGGGATTTGTGCTCCTTGCCTCCTACCAACACATGGCTGCAGGGGCACAAGCCTATTTAAAACTGGAACCATATGGTGGTTTATGACTTGAGAGTACTTCTTATGCATATTTAATTTAAAGACACGTGAGCCACATGTTTCATGAAGCTAATGGCCACACTCCAAGTCACATCCTTAAAACCTGTACTTCAATTTGCTTATTCTTAGCAAATCCTTTTCTGGCATTGGACGCAAAGCTCCTACTTTTTGTAGAGCTTCATCCAACTAAGCCAGTGTGGGCATATCACGAAGTGTCTGGAGATCTAACAACCACTTGAAGCAAAGCAAAGCACATCTCTTTCATTTGTTATCACTCAAAATATGCTGTGTTGCACAGGGATCCAGCAGCAGTGAATGAGGAGCAGGTAAGGTGCTACAATAAACAGCCAGGACTCCAAAATACACAGTGGTTACGATGCATCTTTGCCTGAGACAGATTTCTAAAACCTGAGTATCCAGAGGATATATAAACCTTTCAGTTTGCATTGAACAAGCACTTCTTGCTGTGTTAGTGGAATCACTTGGCCTTAGGTGCAGAATGTGCTGCGTCCAGCAGAGCAGGAAGGCAGAAACAAGAGCAAGTGTGACCACAATAACCATGCAGGCATGCAGCACCCTAGAATGTTCTCACACTATGGAAGAGGTTCAGAAGTGAGAGAAAGCCTTATTCAGTACAGTGGAACACATCAGATGAAGGCTAAGTCCAAACAGAAATTGTTAGTGTGAGCTGACTGTACCTGGAGGCAAATCCCATTGAGACAGGGCTGCAAATCTTTTGTGTGCGGCTTTTTTTGTGATTCAAGTTTGCATAAATACATCCCACCCTTTCAGGCTGTTTTAGCACAGTCAATTTCTAATGAGCTGAATAACCCTTCCTTCTGTTGAGAAATGTAATGGTATCTATTTTTCTTATTTACTGTTACAAACACCAGCTCAGCAATTTATTTCGTGATCTGTAAAACCAATCTTTTTTTTCCTGGTGAGCCTGAACATATTAATTTTTCAGGCAGTGCAAACTATTAACAAAAGAAAAATCCAGTGTTTCACAGTATGAATTAAAAGAGGGTTTTGGATCAATTATATTTTGTAATATTTTTGCAGGACTTCTTGTGAGTAAGAAGAATTTCTAGTAAGTGGCAAGGATCTATTGTAGTGAACCCTGTCCTCCCTCAGGGCAATTCTTTATTCAAGCCAGGCCATTAGCAAGGGTAAATCAATGCTATCAGCTCACACACACTGACAGCTTGTGTGGTTCCCACTCCCCGCTTCCTCCCCCCACATTAGGTTATATTTTTATGCTCTCCTGAGAAATTCAATTAACACTGTCAGTCTCCTCCTCGCAGTCCATGACTGACACCATCAGGGCTCTTTTCAGTGCCCAGTGACATGTAAGATGTGTCTGCTGATTTCTGACTCCCAGGTTAACAAGGGAATTCCCAACCCTTCCTGCAAATGACCACGTATGATCTCTGCTGTAAACACAGCAACAGTTACTGAACCAATCCTTCTTGACCTTATTGATCAGGACTCAGATAGAAAAATACTTCTCCAGTGGTTCACTAATGTTTTGGGGGGTAAAACCCCAAATTAACAACAAAATAACCCATGTCTATTAATACTATCAAATTTAGTTTCTAATTCCCCACTGCAGACTCAACAGCCAGCAAAAGCATGTAAACAATTAATGAGTAACACTTAGCTGCAATTCACATCTCATTTTAAAAAATCTTAGCAGATGACTACTAGTAAAAGGCTGGATACAACTCCACATTCCAAAGAATTTCCAAGGTTTATTTAGATAACTTTCAAATAGATTAATCTTTTCATCACAGTCATGCAACAACATGATTTCTGTATTTTGAAATCAATTTAAAAAATGAATTTTTCAATAATTAATGGAAACACTGCAAAATTTGAAAACGGCGCAATTCTTTCAAACACTCTTAAGCTTGATGAGCAGCTCCAAGGAACCACCAGAACACACGTGAGGAGCCTGTGCATCCCAGGCAGCCTCCAGGATTTAAAAGCATGTGCCATTAACAATTGTGTTGTCCACACTGACTAAGCTATGGAAGGCATCAAGCAGAGCTCTCATTTTCACAAACATCAACTCTGAACCACATGATGCAATCCCCTCCTCAGATTTCATTAATTTGGTTTCTTCCAGAACTAATTTTCATTATGTCTTGATTACAGATAAGAAAGAAAGTATTTTCTAGTGGTTGAAGAGAGAACAGAACATAATGTTCCAGCTGAAAACTCAAATACTGTGGTCCTAATGGAGCAAAAAACCCACATTACAAGTCAGAAAGCACTGTGGCAGCAGATTGACAATGAGGAAACAGGAAAAAATATGCAAATCCAGTGCTATGAAAAAAAAAAAATTCCAACATTTACCATAAAGCAAAACATGCTCTACAACCATATCACTTTGAAAAAGTTAAAAACCTAGAAATATCCCACATACATGCACATCACACCTTCCTCCTCCAGCAAAGACCCACTGACTTTGTTGAACTCTGGCAAAACTCAACAGATTGGTGCTCTAGCAAACCTGGATCCAATTCATTCCTCTGTTTTCTGCTAATTGGTTTGGCCCCTTATTGTAAAAGCTGTTTGTGGGTAAGCACTACAAGCTAGGTGACTGAAATGACCAATGTTAAAAACAATCCTTATGAAAATACAGGGGAAAAAAGTGAAAAGTGTAATAGCAGACACTGTTACATAGAGGTAATTTATTCTTCAGTATCTCATATGAAACATTCCCAAATCCAAACTGATGAGACTTGAGGGCAAAACGATTTATAGGTCAATCATAAGTCACAATACCTCTTTTTCCAGAATCCGAGAGATCTCTCCTAAAGTCCTGTCCAGACCAGGAACTTTGTGGTTCCCTAAGGAACAGCTATCCTGCATTTGGAGGTGCTTCAGAAGGTCTTTTGCTAATCGCTGTAACCTTCAACAGAAAACAAAGAGCAGTTAAAGCAAAACCTCCCTCATTAACATACACCTTTGTAATGAATCTCTGGTAACAAAGAAGGAATCATGCAAACCTATGTTAAATATTATTATCATCTATTGTGAACAGGATGCTAAACATCCAAGGAGATACAGTCAGCCTGGAGTGACATTTCACTATCTACTTTTTCAAGCAAACAGCACAGATAAAGAGTGAACAGTACAGCCATAAAGGTGCTCTATTTGTTTCTGCTCTTTCCCTATTCCCCTTCCACAGCTTATCCTGCTAGGTTTTGCCATCCTCATTTTCAAATGGTTTCACTCTATTTAAGATGAGTAAGGGAAATGGAACAGCAGGACCACTTGGCTGATTTCTTATAGGCATCATAAAAGAAATGGCTCTTCAGGGTTATTTGAATAAGAGAAAAGCAATGGCTTTGCAGCCTACCTCAGAAAGGGCATTTTATTAACAAGGGTCAGTAATGAAGCCAAAATGCCGATGTGGGAGCAATGTAGACACACACGGGTTAGGTTTCATTTCAGTTTTACACAGCTGCACCTGGGCTATTCACCTGTGCTCTCCTGCTTGGCAGTGAGGGGAAACACACAGTGCCAGGGCACAATTCTCTCATCCTAAGGTCCAAAATACAGCAGTCAAAACACACTCAGAGTTTATCCTTCTGTGCCTTGACTGGGAAGATGGACTGTGAAGGTGACTTCCTCCGTGGGAGCAGCAAGGCAGAGGAGACAAGGCTGTCAGAGTCCCTTAGCTGGAGACTGAGAGCAGTCAGGAGGAGGTGCCATTCTGTACTTGCCATGGATTTGGTGTCACTGCCTTACTGTCCCCTCCAGGCTGCTCTGAGTGGCCTGGCTCAGGGCTTGCTGGACCTTTGCTTTCATCTGCTGGGCAATCTGCATTCAAGTGGGACAAAGCTGGTAACTGAGTAGGAGGAGTGGCAGACACTGCTGGGACTGGAAGCCTACACATAGAAGTCTACAGGAAAGAAAAAGAGGGTAACAATGCTCATCATAAAATGGGAGGTATCAGTGTAAAAGGGCCAGAAGGCACTCACAAAGTGACCACAGAGTATTGGAAAAGAAAAAGATTACATTAACCAGTCTCCCAGAAGTGAGACAGGAGATGGAATGGCTGGAGAATGTACCACAATAGTCACACTGCATTAAAAAAAAATGTCCTCAATATCAGAATATTAATTTGGGGAAGCATAGAGAGTTTCCACTTAATCAAGAGACAACAGGTACTCTGTGTCTTCTATTTGAAAAAATTAGAAGCTTCACTAATAGCTTTCAAGACATGCTGAAGATTCACATATGTTCTTGAAGTACAAATAAAAATTATGTGTAGAATTTTGAGTCTTGGACTTCTTATCATCTGGTCAGCTGAGCCCACTAATATACATCCAGGATTTTTCTGTGACAAGAAAAATAAAAGGAGGTAACATCCCAATGAGATTTTTTTGCACTGCTACTTCCTTTGTGGAAAATGAGGTTGGAGGAAACCTCTGTCTATCCCCATAACCCACAAGCTAAAATGGGAAACAAAATTAAAAGCCAAAGCCCAAATAACTGCAGGACTTGGACAGTGAATCAAAAGACCAGAGCACCAATGAGAAGTGGAACTACTGCAGTCCACAAGCAGAGTATTCTCAGAGTGGGATTTAGAATGGCTATTGCCTTGGCAATATCCTAGCACATTAAGCAAAAAATACTTTATTTCTTTGGTATATCTAGCCAAATTCCATTATTAAAGCATATATAAAGCCCACCACCCTATACTGTAACTTCATCTGACAAAAGACAGAAAGACAGGTTTCTATTTGCTTCATTTAACATCACAGGAATTCAATTCCATCAAGATTAACCACAGAGGCTGAAGAAAGGCACTTCCCTAATCTCTGTCAGGCATCAGCATACAAAATGCGTAAGGTTCATCAAAACACTCCTCACAAGGACTCAAAGAGAACACAGTCATACTACACTGAGCCTTCAGCTGACACAACTATCACAGGTGTCTCTCTCTTCAGTCTGCTAAGATGCTCTGTAAATTCAGTTTCTGTCCTCACTTTAAAAACAACCTGTACAGTACTAACTTCCCAGGAAAAGCTTCCAGCTTTCCATTTCTTCTGGAAGTCTTTCCAGACACTTTCAGCAAAATTCAAACTTTCTAAGTATGTGTTCAGCATCATAGAGTAAGAAACTGGAAGAATGAATTTCAATTCTGCCACATTAAAGAATTACCTCTTACATCCTCATATCCTACTGCAGGGCAAATCTTCTGCCAAAACCAGTCAACGGATGCTGCGTGATCACATGGGGAGGAGAGAGGAAATAAAAACTGCCTCCTCCTACCTTGCAGAAAGTGAACCTTGCAGAAATTATTTAAATATCCTTCATATTGACTTCTTGGCCGTGTCAGAGAAATAATAATTTTTGGACTGTTTCAAAGGACTAGAAATCTGTGCAAGAGGATTGTGCTTGGATGCAGAATTTGCCATAGCTATGAATGGATTTGGAAAGAGAGAGCTCTTTGTATGCACTGGATTCCTGGCACACTCTTGGTATGCACTGGGGATTACTGGGACATGGCATCTACACCTGATCCAGTGACTCTGGAAAAATACCGTTGAATCCAAATCCAAACATTTCAAGACAATTAGTCGTCCTTCCGTCCCCCAATTTTCACTCCTTCAATGCTTATTAAGCCATACATGGAATGATAAATAATTGAAACTTTACTGTGCAGGATAATAGAGAAAGTTAATGTTTATTCCCCTTAAATTATTTACATCTCACTTATTAAGGTTTTAGTACTCCTCACAAATGGATAATTCAGAATGCAAAAGAAGTATCAGAAGGATGTAAGGCCCTGATTTGTCTTGGAACACTACCATAATGTAAACTAATAAACTGTATCTTCAGCAAATACAAATACAGTATCTGATCTTTTTGCACTGCAAATAGAAAACAAAGGCTATTCATATCAAAGCTTTTAACACAGGCTAAATACTTTAAGCAGGTTTAATATATTTTATAGGCCAAAGGAAAAGGATCTGTTAATATTTCTAGGCCACATTTCATCTCTAGAAAAAGCCAAAAGGCTTTGAAATAGTAGCATCAATGTATCCAGCACCTGCAGATTTAACCTGATGTCTTGGCTGTACAAGGATGTCCAGGGAAGGATGAGTGTGGCTGGGCTGGCTGCTGGGCAGTTCCCCATGGAAGGAATGGATTCTGCTCCAGGCTGCTCCGGCCAGGAAGCCCCGCTGCCAGCCAGACCCACAGCCCCGACTCTGAGACACGCAGCCCCGACTCCCGGACGCGCAGCCCCGACTCTCCCCGAGGCAGCCGGTGCCGGAGGGAGCCGAGGGCGGCTGTGGCACCTCGTGCCCCGCCCCAGACAGAGCCGTGGGGGATCCCCCAAAAGCAGTCCCCATCCATCTGCACGTTCCCCGGGCCCCCAGCGCCACCCCTGCACTACAGGCCCGGTCCTGGCACGCGGGGCACGCTCTGGCCGCTGCGGGTGCGCCATGGGAACAGCATCCCACAGCTGGACACAGCTCCCAACACTGCCAGACACAAACCAGCTGCAGCTTCACACACCTTGAAATGAAAATCTGAAACATAATGAAAAAATCCTAGAACTACTATTTTCTGAATATATTTATTTGCATTCCCATTAGAATGTTTTAGCTATTTTCTGAAGAGGAAATCCCAACCATACCCCTGGTATTCATCTTGTTTTAAAGTTTACCTGAATTTTATTTACACTCTGGCTCTTCTGCAGTTTCCACAACATTTTGGAAATTAAATTTTGTACAAGTACTTCCAGTTTCAGAGACTGTCTGTTTTTTTCCTCAGTAATCAGTATTTTGGTATAATATCTTATAACTGGCCTGACTGGACTCTAAGCCTACTACACCAGGAAAACCTACAAGGTGAGTTTATCCTGTGAATACACTGATATATCACAATGAAAAAAAGCACTATATCGGTACAAACATTTAGCTTTGAGCTTCTGAAAGAACAAACTTCACACTACATTCCCATCTCCTCTGCAGCAGACTCTTACAGGAAACAATATTTCTTTTTCTGCCTCTTCTTTTTGTGCTGCCGTCTGTTTCCAGGATAACAGTGGTTTCAATATCCATACTATCTGAAGTATCCTTTTACAATTAAAATAAAAAGGTAAATAAAAGGATACATTAAAACAATTCCTTGTTATGCGACGAGAGACAACATAAAATATTAGACCAAGGGGTTAACTTTTCCCCCTGCAAACCCGCTAATTCCCTTCAGGCACAAGACAAGCTTTCATTACTTTAGTTTTCCTGTTGTACTGAAGGATGACAATTATACTTTGCTACCTGGATATTTAACACTGAAATACATGGCCTTGCCTCTTCATTAGAAGATACTAAATATATGTAAATAACCCTCTAACTTGGTGAAAATGCTCTCCTTCCCTTTTCAAAATGTGGTCTAATAGACACCCAAGAATGGGCATCTGACACACCTTTCTGCAATGTTATCCTAGTACACTGGACACTAAATAATCACTCAGATTAATTCCCAGAGAATATGAACTAATACTACAAACCCACCAAGAGACCATCACCTAGTGCCACCAGGGACCAACCAGCAAATGCACTTAAGAAAGGCAGGGAGCAACACCTGGCTGCTCCAAGTGACAATGTCCACAGTTCTTTCCTTGAATGTCCCTCTCGGCACATGAAATAGTTCAGAGACCAAAAGACCTACCAAACAAGGCAATATTTGGAATTATCCCACCCCTCTTCCTAATGCGCACAATTTTTTTTTAACAGATACTAAAAACCCCAACTGTCCCAGCCATCTTTTAGAAGTCATTTCTAAGAAAGAACTCCTTAGAGTCATTTACAGTCCCAGCCATGAATCAGTGCTGTACCACTGAAAAAGGGACACACACTGTCTCTCACAGCAGGATAAAGCCTGTCTGCTTATTGCAATTAGTGTAGTACCAGTGTAGAACTTAGAAAGCACTTGGATCAGTGCTTCCTTAGTGCAAAAGGTTTTATAAATCTGCAAACCTTCAACTAATAAGAACCACTGAAACAGTCTATCAGTTGCATCAGGAAATCAGTGGTCTCATAATATTAAAGTGACCTAATCTTAAAGGTGATCTAAAAAGGCTTTTTACCTGCCAAAGACTAACTCTGGTTTCTGTCTTTCTTCTGTAACAACTGACAACATGACTAAGAACTAAAAATCAGATAAGAACTTGCATTCCATAAGTGGTTCTGGTTGCTTGTGAAGACACTCTCAGTTTGGGGGTAGAGGAGTGGATAAAGAAATGTGGCATAAGAAAGGAAGCATAAAAGAAAGATATCTCTATTTAATTCTAAAACACATTGATTCTGTTAAGCAAATAAATCTACCAATTGTCCCCCATTTAAAATAGAATTTAAAAAGGAACTTCTCAATTTTTAAGCTTCACAACCCACTAAGTCAAAAGATATTTTCTAATCATTGGTATACTTTCACTCCAATCGGAGTTACCTCAAACCTTCCCTTGGGAAAGACAAAAAGTCTTCACATTTGTTTTGACCCAAAGGCTGAATTTAGCACTCAGAGTTTTTACCCCCTTCGTTCTGTGATGGGACTTTTCTCAGTAACTGTGCAGCTCTCCTGAGAGCTGTGCAGACTCCCAGCTGGCAGCACTTTGCTCAGCCAGTTTGTACCCAGCCACTAACAGGCACAGAATTCCTGGCACAGTGTTCTGGCTGAAGAGCCAGTCCTCTGACTGCTTGCAGCTTCTCAAGGTAACAATGCTTCACACCTACTACTGTTTGTTTCTTTGTGCCGACTCCTTTTCCTGCTGGCCTTGGTTAAGCAGGATCCCATACTTAGTTCTGTGTTTTCCTGTTGTTTTCCTCTGTATTAAGACTAGGTTGTGCCATGTTAATAGATACAGTTTGGGCTAAAACTCTTGCCTCATAAAATTTCTTCCCGTCTCATCCTTTCTCTTACAGAAAGAGATAATACTTCCCTATTCTTCTTCCATTTTCTAATATGTGTTGTGCAAAGTGAAGACATTTTAATAGAAATAAATGGGCTTCTGGTTGACTCACAGACACTCCTCTACTTAAAAAGCCAGTTCAGACTTGAGCTCCCATTTTTACCCCCTTCCATTTCAAAGGAGCTCACAAATATTTAAACCCTCATAGCAGGTAAAAAGTTGTGTAATTTTGGAAATAACAATAACTACGGTCCCTGAAACTGTATCTTAAAAATTTTTACCCCTTACTTAGATGTAAGCAGCTGATAGATCTCTAGGCTTCTACATGAATACTGCAAAGAGACCTCCCAGACTGTGATGGAAGTGAGCCACGCAATGGGCCATCACTAGTTCACCCCTAAAAGGGTACGGCCCTAATGGAGATAATAAAGGAAGAAACTAAAAAAGCAGATGGAACAGAAGACTATGCCTGAAAGCAAATGAGCAATTAATTACATAAAGAGAAATGAAAACTGTAAATTCAGGATCAGTCAAAAGATTTGAAAACATTTTAAAAAAATTTAAAATCTGAGTTTCTCTCACACTACAATTGAGACAGAACTGACCAAGTTACATCACTGATAATCTCAGAATTTAACACTGAGACACTAGAGTTTATTAATATCTTCAGAGTCAAATGCATACATTTCTACTTTCTAATGACTAGAACCTAATTTTTTATTTTCTAGCAGCAAATAAAAACAAAACACAAAAGCTACAAATCCAGGAGTCTCAATATACCATGAAATTAATCTTGCAAACAGAAGTGCTGATGACCAAGAAACGAAGCCAAGTCTTTCCCATGTGTTTATGCAGGTGTGCCATCTGCTGGAGATGGGTCATTTTCTTGTGTCAAACCTCAGTGATGGATTTTTATTATTTTAAAATACATCTAAGATTCAGCAGCAGTTTTCAAGCTTTTGAAAAGCCTATGTAAAAGATACTTGCATACAGGCTAGTTGTACATCAAGGAGGTCTAACTGCAAAGATCTGAACTGCTTAACCACCAGCAACTTGTACAAAATGCCACCTTCCTCAGCAGTTTATGAATGATGGAACAACCACAAAACACACAGGATCTGGTACAGGTTATTACCTCAGTCTGAAGACAAATATCTCCAATCTGTAAAGTTGCTGCAACTTCTGGATGAGGGTTTTTGACTCCAGCTCTTGAGACCCCACACCCCCTTGACTGATGCTACAGATTCCCTAAGCCCAGATACCAGTAAGGCATGGACACCATCTGCCCACTGGGAATGGATGTCTCAGCAACACTCAGAACAGGGCATAATCCTCTTTACTAACCTGTTTGTTTCCCCATTTCTGGCTTAGGAGTCTCTTGGGCTGGCTGTGCTTTCCTAGAGCTGCAGGAATGCAGGTAACCTGAGCACCTGTGTGAATCCTGTCGTGAGTTCCCTACATCTCCCTGCATGCTGCATTAAGAACATTGGGTTTGGTTTCTCCAGAACCTGGCCCCAGCTTTCCCCTGTGCTCCCTTGTTCTCGTGCCAAGAAGGACAGCAAGCAATCACAATTCATCTTCTCCATGCCATTTGTGACACTGTAGATCTCTATAACACAACCCCACAAGAACTTCTTCCCATTATCCCATTTTCCTCCAGGAGTAGTACTAGTTTACTTATTTCCTAATACATAAGATATACCTGAAATCACTACATATTTTCCTTTCTGTTATCTCTGAACCTTTAGCAATTGTAGATTATCTGTTCAGAGACAAAGAACTAGAACTTCACAACCTATTCAAAATATGTAAATGACCCAGGTATTTGTACCTGACGACATTCTTTGTTCTGTTTTTGCTTGTTTCTAAGTAATTTTAAGGAAGGATTTTTATGAGCTGCTGAGTACTGAGTTGATATTTTCCAGGAACTACCTATCACATCTGCAAATTCAAGGCCCAAACTTTTTATTTGAAGATATAATTGAGTTCTGTCTTCCCCCTCCACTGGGTAGCACTCAATATACACTGGATTTCACCTGCCATTTTACTGCCTGCTCACTCACTCTCTTCAAAATTATCATTCAGCACCAATTCTTGTCCCTACTGCCCTGAATCTCTGCATGAACATCACACTGTCCCCTCCCTGATGGCCCTCTTCTCCCAAGTCATTTGAGAACATGTTGACCATCAGGGAACTGCAGAACTCTACTGGTAACCTCCCTGTTCTGCCAAGGGCTGATTAAATTCCACTTCTTTTCCATTTCTTAATTGTTTTGCACTTAAACTGCAGCTGTATAGTTTCTTTTAAAATCTTAGGTAATAGACCTTATCAAAATCATCTTGGAAAACCAAATATTTTGCATCTTTTCCCAACTGGTTTCAATGGAATCAGAAAACAAAAGCTGAGCAATTTTCACTTTCAAACTAAGCAGAAGGAATTTTTTAGTGATCACAGACCTTGTTTTCATCTTACCATCCAGCTGTTTTCACCTGTGCCTTATCCTTGACAATAAAAGGGTCTATTCTTTAAAAAGCTCCATGTCAGCCTAAGACATCTGTGCATTAAAACATCTGTGTTTCCACCACAAGAACCTTTGTTTCTGACCAAATGGAGGTCAAACAAGATTTCCAATCCCAGAATTCCAGCTGAATTTCACCCATCAGTCTTGAAGTACAAGACTAGAACCTTCTTGTTTCCAGGTAAGGAAAAGGTAAGTATATGTTCTCTTTACTATTGCAACTTACACAGGTTAAGATATGCAGTGTCTTCTGAAAAAAACTGCATTTAGTAAGTCTGACCTTTTGTATCAGAGACTGATCTGTAACTCAGGATGGCAACATACCCCATAGTGTGGGGACACCTTCCACACCTGCTCCACCAGAAATTTCAGGGGCACTTGTGTGACAGACAAGGGAAAAAAGCATATGTCTAAAATATATAGAGATAAATGCTTACTTGGCTTTAAATGGGGAATCAGACACAGCATTTTTTGCTTCCATTAAGCTCTCATATTCCTTTGCCCTGGAGGAGAAAATATTCATTATTATTGACTACTGTCTAAAGTGTACAGGATGTAAGACCAGCAAGGAAGTTCAAACCTTTGGGTTTTTCTGCTTCATAGTAAAGCACAGCATTTCTGTCAATGTTGCCCTGTCATAATCCAAAATCCACTGGTGCTTAACTACTGGCCTTTGGCCATTAACAATTTATGATTAACATTACTACTTTAGAATAACATCAGTACACAAAAGGTATATTTAAGTTGACTTTTCAAACGGTAGAACATTTCACAAGTGATATATACAACTGTAGCAATCTACTGCCTATAATAAAATTATTAGTGATATAATGCTATATAATATTATGACAAAAATATATAAGCAATATTATTATATAAAATATAAACGACTTAGACACGTAGTGCAGACCAGATTAGTACATCAGAAAGATTACAACTAACATACAAATAACTGGTTGTATTTGCAGGTAGAGGAGCATTTTTAATGTAACTACTGACTGTAGTGTAACATAATGAATATTAGGCAAACAGCACAGAAACACCTCCACCAATGACTCCTTTACTGCTGGAAAGAGAAACATGATCTCTAGTCCCTTAGAAGTATTGTTTACACTGGCCATATGCCAAAAAGCAGGAAGAGGGAGACAAGACTTTTTTCCACTGCTTGTTTTCACTCCAGCCAGCCTGTGCCAACAGGTGATAACCGTGAGTCATTCCTGGAGCAAGGCAGGACCCAGAGCAACAATCCTGTACCCCATTTCTAACAACACACACGTGAAGCAAAACTAATCCAGGCACTGCAGTGATGCAGATACATTTCTCTCAGAAACACATATTAAACCTTTCTTTGTATTTTCTGTTCACCCAAATGGCTCAAGTTTCCCAAAGCTACTCAGATTCTCCTTTCATTTGCTTCACCATTCCAAGTTATGCTCCACGCAAATATTGTTACATCACCACCAGCTCTGATTTGTTGGTCATTAATAAAGCCATTAATCACAGCTGAATTTAGTATTAAAGATGAAGGTGAGATTCCTTTATTAACCTTTTGCCTTATTAGCCAGAAACAACACATTTCAGCTTCTGTACAGACAAGTCGGTCAAAGCTGAATTATCACCCCAAAACCCTGTTACTAAATGCACATGGCTTAAGTCCCCTGCAAAGCCTGGACCAACTATCTGCTAAGCACACCTCTAATGCTTCCACTCAGCTTTCAGCAACCCTGCTTTTCCTGTGTGAGTATCCTAACGTCCTCCTGCTAGCAGCACATACATGATAACCTGAGATAATTTACTTACCTATATATCAGTTGTTACTGATACCATCAGTTAAATGGCTTAGGGTTATAAATATAATTAATAAGACTAACGAAACTTCTCAACACATCTAATATCCCATTGATCACCATTGGTCCCCTCATTCACCTCTGCCCTTCATTGCTTTGATACTGCAAGAGTGATTTAAGATCTGGAAACTCAGGAGTGTAACAGGAACCTATTTGGTTGTAGTTCTTATTTTTTTCCAGTTTAAAATATCACAGCTTCCTAGAAACTGAAATGAATGTGGCATTTCAAGCGGTGAGGCGTAAGGGCATTCATTGTAACTATTTATTTTCCTAGAGAAGAGCTGCAAATACGTACTAAAACATGGTGTGTAGATAATCTGCTAACACCTGTGAAACTCTAAATTAGCAACATCAAAATACTTCTGCTTTATACTGCTACTGGACACTTTTATTAGTAAGTCTTTTGTGTTAACATCAGAAAATCTTTTATTTAACTCTGAGTTATCTTCAAGGACAGCAAAGCCATTGAAAACTCTAGCCAGCCCCTGAAATTAAAACCAAGCTTAGTGAACATGAACTTCATGTCTCCTCAATATAACTTAGATATTGAAATTTTCACTGTATTTTTCAATAGTACATCAAAGTTGTAAACTGATAGCTCTTTATTACTGTTTTAATCACAATTTTTGATGATGAATATGCTGACTCACACAGCAGTCTGAGACATACAAACTCAAAATGTTCTGAAAAAGATTTTTTCCTATCCGTGCCAACAATAAATCATTGTTTCAACTTGCATTCCAAAGTCTGACAAATATTTGACTAAATTCAACAGAAGCCACCCTGGAGAAATAATTAAAACAGGACCCAGTAACTGCATTAAATCAACAGGTCATATGAATAACTCTGCATCCTGAGCATCCAGAAACTTGGAGAACATGATTCAGTTCCAACAGTGATACTCAGCTAGTGGACCTGCTCATCCAAAGAGGAGAGCAGTCAGAAACAAAATACACTCTAAGAGTGTTGTGGTTTTGAAGGCTGATTTGCCTTCTAGGAGTTAGTAAAACGTCTCACTTCTACTGTAGCTCTAAAGATCTGTGCAAGCTTATTTCTCTTATTTGAAACCTTCTTGCTTAAAAAGGCAGAGAAAATGTGCAACAATGACTCTTACCTAGGCGAGAAGCATTTTCAGAGAGAAATGTAAAAATACACTACAATATTCAGCTGACCATTAACCTGAGATAGGGACCATTCAGCCATAAAGGGTGACACTGCCAGTTCATGATATAATGATGTCCTGCACTGATTTGCAGATGTCACTTTTTAGACTAAGAACAAATTGCATGTCTGACAACTCACTTTCCACTTTAAGATATTTTTAACTTTCCTGTTGTGACAGGCAACAAAAAATGATTAAATTTAGTCATGGGATTTGACACTACAGCAAGCTGACTTCTATTTGTTGATTACTATTGATTTTCTTTGATACTTCATTTTAAAATCAATGGCTAGAAAGAAAAATAGGCATGGTTTACACAAATTTAAACATGCTATTGTATGCTAGAAGAGACTACAGTTTTGGCAGGGCACTGGCATCCAATTATGAGAAAAGCTCTTAACAGGTGAAACCAAGGGCTCCAGATCGATATTCAGTTTTCTTTCTCAATCAGAGAAAGTGGCCATAAATTAGGCTCATCAGTGTTATTTTCAAGACACTCCCAAAGCAAATAATTTTACATTTTTTTCAGCCTTCCATTGCACTCATGCTAGAGGACAGAAGGCAAAGTTTAGAACAAAACTTAGGGGGGAAAAAAAAAAAAAGGAAATTGATACTACCTGGAGTTCATCCGTGCCTTTAGCTTTTTGGCTTTCTTTTTAATTTTCTGTTTCTCCTCTCCATCTTTTAATGGTTCCACAGGAACGGAACTCTCAATCACAATGTCCACAATGTACTTTTTTAATGACAGGTGCTCCTGCAAAAAATATTGGAATAATATTTAATGACATAGTATGTGTTTGAGATCATATATTATCTTCCCAGGAAAAAAAAACAGTGGTAAATATTTAACTGAAGGTTATGAAAATTAAGCTAAATTTTAAAATAAATCTTGGGAAAGAGATTATTTCATACTGGAGACAACAAGCTGTGTATTTTCTAAAAAGGGAGGAAAATTAATAAGAGAACAACAATAAATACTGTGCCTTCTTTTTGAAAAATTGTTACCTAACAAGTATGGACTCCAAGCTGACATCCTCTCTTTCCTCTGAGCTGCCTTTTACAGCTACAGAAAACCTGCCCTACCAACATAACTCATTACATGAAGTAAGCTAATTTTGGTTTTTATATTAACTCTTCATCAAAATCTAAATCTGTCTTAACCTTCATTAAAATATATGGAAATGTATTTTACTATTCACTACTTACAACGTTACCATTTATTAATAGGACTATTATTTTTTCTCTTACATTAAAAATTTTGAATTTAGGCAACATTTTGGTAAATTTTCAGTTCCCCATAGAAGAAATGCTAAACAACCAGTTCAATGCCAGTTATTAGAATGTATTTACACAATTTTTAATATACTGAGGCTTGTATCTGTTTTTTTACAAAATAGCAAACTTATTATAAGGTACAGGTCACCACAGCTTATTAGGATAATCTATCCTTCAATATTATTATGGCCACAATCAGATGTGGTTATTCCTTCCCTTTTGATAAGCACCCTTAAAATTCAAAATAAAAGGTGACACACTAAAAAAATATACAGACAGAATTTTCCAAAAAACAACCTATATTTTCTTTCATTGATTCAGGAAAATACTGCGCCTGTTGAAAACAAAATAAATCTCAGTGAAATTTCCCAGAAAAAGACCATTTAGTTTTTGGAAAGCAGTGCTGCATGGTATAACCTAGGAACATATATCTGGTGAAAACAGTAAATGAAATATCTATTTTAAATCATAGGAATGCATAATGAATACTGAATTAGTAGATCTAATCTTACTGAATGAATACTGGACATAAGAAATCCAACATTATCCTCTAAGCAAAATCTAAAGGGAATTTGACTTTCCTATTGCTCCTCTGCCTACCTTGCCTGAAGAGCCTTCCTCAATTAATTGCCCAGGTTGTTCAAACCACACACATTGCTACAGATTACTATAGTTGCTTGTAAGGTAATTTTAACGGCTTTTGTAGGCATTTCCCTGCCCTTAATATTCTCCATCTAGTTTTAGCAAGAAGGGCTTAAAAGAAAACCTCCTCAGGGTATCTCCAGAGGCTGTGCCCTTGGAGCATGAGTGCATTGCAATGAGTTAGGTCTCCACCAAGCTGCTGCAGTGCAGAATAAACCATCCCCATCCTGGTAAATGAACCCCCAGCTCAAAGAGACTTTTGTCTCCTAAGTGAGACGTATCCCTCAACACCCACTTAAAAATACCTTTTCCACTAATTTTCTTTTTAAAACCAGAAATCCAGTCCTTAGGTACAAGCTGCACAGGAAACAGGTGGGTTGGAGTTTGACAACGTTAAGGAAAGAAAGGATTTCCTCAGAACAGACCATGACACTGCTGCTCTCCTACCAGGCTTCAGGGTACTGATCCTGTGACATCTACTGAGAAAGGTATTTATGAATGCTTTCCATGGGATTTCGTAGGAACATCCCTGCTTTCCAAAGGCTACAGTCCAGCACCCCCAGGAGGTGCTCTCCTGTGAGATGCAGCACCAGTAACACACAAAACTAACCAGGGCTGTTACTGTACTTCTACATCTTCGTTCAACAGTGCAACTGGGATTCTGGTTCATCACGTCTTCAAACTGTTACTGCTCCAAAGTGACAGCAGAGTGGAATAAAGTTCCCACTGCACTCTGGGATAGCCACCATGCTACACCAGAGGCAGCCATGCTGCTGTGCAGCCACACCAGGGCAGCTGTGACTGTGGGGATCACGCTTGTGCTGGGCACAAAGCAAGGAGACAAAGCTTTGCACCACTGCACAGATACTCATCTCTTTTTTTATCATCTTATCTGTGATTAGCTGCTGACTTGATGAGAACTGTAGGGTTCAACAAACACATTCATGCCCCAGGCTGTGGGGCCAGGAGAGCACCCATGATGGTTGCACACATTTGTTCATAGGAACTCTGTGCACGATGGTTCTCAGCGTTCTCAGCTTTCACACTGGGATGTGTGGATTAATATCAGACTTCATCCATGCAGCTCATTAAAGTCAGACCAGAGTAATAATACCTTGTGTCACAAAAACAATCACCTTCTGAAGGTACAGATCAAAGCGTGGGATTATCGCCGTGGGCAGATCGACACCATTCAGGTGTGAAACAAGAATAACAAATATCTTGGTATTGGGTGACAACTGGCACCTGAGGAGAACTGCTGCTACGTCACCCTCCAGAGCAGGGGAAAAATATTTATCCCCGTGTTTTATTGAGCTCCCACCAGTTACCTGAAAAAACTGAGGTTTTAGAATCCACTGAGTCACACTGAAGTACAGGAAGTCAAATCCTTTAAATAATTAAACTCATGAGTAATTTTACCTGCACAGCCATAGCTGGGCAGGGGAACACACCACAAAAATAACTACCATCAGAGCACAAAAGGGAGTGAGGCCAGTGCAGCATTTTCAAAGCAAACTTTTGTCATCCTTTCATGTAAGTAAGAATGAAACTCATCAGTTTGGGGTGGGTGTATTTCTAATAAATGTAATGCAGGATAACTGGGTAATCTGGACACTTCTTCCTGAAAGCCTTTCACTTTTTTTAAATTATTCGTTTTATATAATTAAATGCTAAGTATGGTCAGAATTTCTGAGACTAAATTAATTTATCCTCTCCCTAAAAGCATTCTGGGTTTCTTCTTATGGCAATGTGAGGGGTCATCACCGGTCTGGTCCTGTGCTAGGCTGAGCACATTCTGGCCCCAAATCCTCAGATATTGGTAAACCACGAGATCTTTGGAGAATTTAGGCTATTATAAATGCAAAACATTATAAGTAGAGGGTCCTTTTTAACAGAAGCTGCTGTCATTATAATCTGTGTTCAGCGTATCAAAAATTTTCTGTGCAGTTTCAGTTTCAGCCATATCAATTTTAGCTGTGCAATTTCTCTGAAGCTCTGTTTTAAAGGCTTATGTAAAATATACTAATTTTGCTAGTTCTGTCCTAACAGGACATTTTTAATCTCAGGATTAACCCAGAGCCAGCTACAATGGTCATTCCGTATCAGATTCGTGCCATCATTTTTCATAGTTGATAGTCATCCTCTGAGCTGCACAGCTGAGACCAGGAACACTACAAAGGGCTCAGCTTTGGTGAAGGTAGCAGAATCTGTGCCACAAAGAGCAGGCACTGTTCTGTGCTGGGATGTACAGCTGCAAAACAAAGAAACAAGAACTGAATGCTGACATGGATTTCTTCATGATCACCTGTATATGCTCCTCTCTGCTCGTGTGATGATGGCTCAGTGACACATTAGAGTGTAAATACTCCTGCGGTTTCTCTCCTGTGTTATTTCCATGCATTCTCCAAAGCTAAGAACTACTGTTAAAAATCCCAAGGTATCCTGTACCTGTCTCAGGGCGAGACCCTCAGTCTCCAGATGAAAAAGCCATGAAGTGAAAGTAAGGTAGTAAACATCCACCATGTGATATTTAATGGCATTTTGTACAAACACATGCTGTTATCGGACAATGCCACAGAAGCTCTACATTTTTATAGAACACCAAAGTAGTTTTTAGAACAACTGACATAAATTTCTGTAAAAGTTTCAATATTTTATTTAGAAACAAGGTGATAAAGACTAGTATTATTGCCCATGTAAAAATGCAGTCACCACAAAGCAGACAGAAATTAGATTATTTACCAAAAATGTCTTTGCTATTCCTCCCTTCTCCCTCCATTCTCAACTGTTCTGACTTTTAGTCAAGTCATTGAAAATCCTGAAGCTTTCCAAATGCAACAGATGGGCCTCATCTACAAACTACATGAGAAATCGAGTTGCCAAAACCATTAAAGCTAAAGCTAATAAGGTCACCCCTGAAGTCATATCCTTGCTAGTTATTGCCTAGTCCCCTCAACTGCCTGAACCAGAACATCTACCCTGTTAATTTCATATCTTGAAGTTGATAATTTTAGTTGACTAGGCACTTCTTATAACCAATGTTTTCTCTGTTTCTTATATGACATGTTTACACTACAAGGATAACAGCATTATAATCAATATCCTCTGAAATAAAAGTAATTTTTTCAACTCCAGAACAAACATAATTGCAAAGTTTTCCACAGACAGTGCAGCAAATGCTACAAAATGCTGAAATACTATATAGCTGAGCAGGGTCCACTTCTGCTTGGATGAGGAAAACCCTACCTTAAACTGGATTCTGAACCTCAGTAATCTGTATAAAATACAATAGCTGGACAAGAAATTTCCCAACTGACATCCTCTTCATACAATAGCCATCCACAAGACCAATACTATTCAGCAGCTCTCCCCATTTAGTGTCCTAACTACAGCAAGAGCACCTGTGGATCTGTCCTTGGCATATGAAACCTTGGATATGTATTTATCAAACCAGAACAAAGCTGCAAAATTATGTTCCTACCCTATCTTTTTGACTATGACACTTCTTGGCTCTCTGTATTACATATAAGTTACTATCCATTTCAGTACTCTGAAAATATTAATAGGGACTTTATTAAATTGTGAAGTGTGCCAAACAGAATTCCTCCTAACAAAATTCCCTCGTTCTAAAATTAGAGATAATCATAATACAAATACTTATTTTCTGTTCCTTTCTTTTTAAGTGAGTGTTGCCTTTTTATGAATTCTGCTGGGGCATGCCTGCATAGGCAGGACAATATTGCAGCAAAGCCAAGAAGGGAAGGAGAGCCTGGCTGTGCTGGTGCAGGGCAGCCCCAGCTGCAGATCCCCTGTGTTATCCCTGGCCCTCCCTAAGCAGAGTGTTCCTCCCATCACAGGCAGGGCCAGGAGGCTCTGGAATCCTTGGAGCAGACAGGAGAAGGCAGGAGCAGCAGCCAGGGTATCAGGGAGCTGCTGGCACCTGCTCCAAGCTCAGGGAGGCAGCGTGCAGGGGGATCCTCTGTCCGGCACGGGGCAGCGCCACGGCCACCCAGGCTGTGAGCCAGGGCTCCTCACCTGTGCTCCATCATTTATCAACTGATAAGTCACAGATCTGGAAAACCTTCCTGGCTTCTGGACTTTCACTCAAAAAAACTAAGCCCAAATGACCTTGCTGAATCTCAAGGAGTTTCTAGGGTTTTTTCCCCCTCTGTTATTTTTTTCTTCCCTTCTGTATTTCTGGATTCTGGCCAGAACTGAAGCAGAAATGCCAGAATACTGTAGGACTGGTTATTCAGTTTTTCTGTTATTTTTGTATTCTTTCCAACCTGGAATCCCTAAGTTCTGAAAGAAAAGGCATTCTTGTAAGTGTTCTAATCCAATTCTGCAGACCAAGGCAACTTGAAAAACATCTGTCTCCAGCTATTTATCTAAATTCAGTCTTCAGAACTTCCAAACACTTGTTGTTACCTGCCCTCTCACATCAGCATTAAAATATAAACATGAGAAAGACTATAAAGAAATACTTGTAGTAGTTTATATCACATAATAGCTGTCATTCATTTACCATTTTATATAAGAAATATATATATCAAACTGAGTATTTTCCATAAAGGTAATGTACATAAGGAATATATTCTAGCAACTCAATAGGTAACTATTCTGAAGCCTAAATATATCTTTTGGATTTACATCTCTACCTGTTTCAAAATAAACAATATCCTGTAACTGCAGAAAATCATTAAAAACTGTTTTCACTATTTATTACCAATGTCAGGAATAGTGGTTTCTTACTTGTGTATATAATCACTTAAGGGATATATTTGCCAGATTTCGAAGGGTTTTTTAGGATTGAATTTTAAATCACATTACCACAGGAATATTTGTTCATGATTTTACTACATGTTTCAACAGAATTCTTCACTATTTTATTTTTTTCTCATAATCTAGGACAATATTTAATATGGAAAACAGATGCCGAAGCAGACTATGAGTTATATCAAAAGCACACTCCAATTTTAAACCATGACAGCCTGAAACACAAATGATCAGTAATTCTTCATCATAAAGAGAGCAAATACTATTATAGAACCACAAGTAATGATCCATTCCAAAATATGAAGAATCATAAAAAGGTACTCCTTATTAGTATGAATTAATAAGTGTTACTAGAGGTGCTACATGTATAAGAAACCAGTTAAAATGTAACTAATTTTCAAACATTTTCTCAAAATCAAGCTTTTAATTATTCCCATTTCTATGCTAGAGTGTACTTTAGAAGATGAGTTGAGAGCACTAAAAAACTTTTATTACTCATTCAAAACTGAAGAGTGACCTTTCATTGTACAACTAGGTTTTTCTTGACATCTGGGATTTAGATTTTTTTTTCCATGAGGGACTAATCCTGCTTTTCAACATGCCCAAACTAAAAACTACTTTTACTGCTAACAGTGACTGCACTTTCAGTGCAGCACTACGCTTGCTTGTCCATGGATTCAATGACATGACAGTCTGCCACTAAGATTAAAAAAGAAATAATATTCTCAATAGGAGCTTTAAGTATTTCTTCAGATTTTTAATACCATTCCCACTTGTCACTCCAAAATGTGGGAACAGAAGGCAAAGTAAAGGATGAGGATGAGAATTCTCCATCCTGCAGATGAGGGAGGAAAGCTGGAAGGCACTGACATTATCACCCAGCTGCAAGGACAGCTGAGAGAAAGGGGGAGATCAGAGTGCAGTTGGGCCTGCCAGCAGATTTTTTACTGGCTGTGGATATTCAAGACATCTAAGCCAAAAATAAGAAGGGTGCAGCTGCTGGCAGTGATCTATCAAAATTAAAGGCACAGCCAATAAACAATTAATCATGTACGTTTTTGCCAAGAAAAACAACACTTTATAATAAATTAAAGGTAAGAAGCTATTGCTATGCGAAGTACAAAAAACTAGAATTGATGTATGGGGTACTGAGAGACCTTCTGCAAGCTGCAGTGTGGATTAGACTTTATAGATTTTCATGACAATGTCTTCTAGGACAGAATTATTCACAGCAGAATGACATGGCCAGAGCTCCTGGACTAAAAGGACCACAGGTATCCACAAGGTATGAAATATCCATTAAAAAAATGGACCACAGATGCCTGCCGTAATTCCACTCCTCTAGCAACACACAACTCTGCTCTAAAAAACATCCTTCCCTCCTCAGGAAAAAAAAAAAAAAAGAGTGAAGTCAACTCAACCAGATCCTGAGGCTTTACTGGGATGGGTAGTTCTTGTTTGCAACTGATTTACAGATTGTTTCCCTGGAGCAACAGAGAAGAAAAATGGGTTACTGTTGTAGAACTATAATAAGATGCCAAGAAAAAAAAAGAATTTACTATGAAGTCTGTGGATAAAGCAAACAGGAATATTGTTCTACATATGACCAAAATACAGGCACCACCATACTGCCCAGAAATGGCTGCTGCACCACCACAGCTGGGCCAGGCTCACCTCCCTGCACTGCAATGGTCCTAATGGAGCAGCCAAATGCCAGAAGAGATGAAGGGCAAACACCAGGGCAGGAGCAAGGCTGGACACACTGGGCACTGACCAGAGCTGTGGCTGCCCCTGGATGCCTGGAAGTGTCCAAGGCCAGGCTGGATGGGGCTTGCAGCACCCTGAGAGAGCGGAAGGTGTCCCTGCCCATGGCAGGGGTGGCACTGGAGGAGCTCCTAAGATCTCTTCCACCCCAAACTAGTCTGATTCTATGAATACAGGTAGACATGTAACATACATATGAATGTTCCAGAATAAAAAAGAGTACTATTATTGTATAATTATTTTTAAAAGCCACATACACACAAAACCCCTCAAACTACTCTGTTAGATGAAACTAAAAATGTGACCCTGCTTAATATTATTATTTTCCATTTTGCTTAATCATATCTTTTAGACAGGCTACCAAAGGAGTTCATAAAACACTATTCTTCATTGAAATACAAGAACTTGAAACATTGATTCAGAAAGGAAAATAAAAGCATTTTTTCACTACTGCGAAGGCTAAAGCAATAAAACAATAGTTATGTATAATTTAATTGTAATGAAAACAGTGTATGCAAAGAAATAATAATTAGCAAAATCCTGACACCACTATGTGTCTAGACAAGAAAAATCCTTGTAAATACAGATGAAGAGCAGCAAGGGTCAGACACTAAACTATTGCCACATCTTTCTCCCTCTGTAGTTTCCTCTGCAAAAAATAATGGAAGCAGCACACACCTCTAGGAAAACAGCTTGATTTCTTTCAGGAAAACAACTCCTCGCTCCTAAAATCTAAAAATCTTTCAGAACTTCCAGGTGCTGTGAACACGAGCTCTGGCTGTAAAGCTCACCTGGCTGGCACAGCACAGGTACCAGCAGAGCTCTGCTTCGGGCCCCCAGCACACCCAGCTGGGGCCAGTGTCCGTACCTGGAGCAGCTGCCTGCACATCAGGCACTCTGTGAATCAGAGCTGGGCCAGCACAGGCTCCCACTGCAGCCCCAGCCAGCTGGGCAGCCACACTCCACAGGGAGCATTAGCCACTGGCCAGCAGCTTTTTTTAAAGGAACGTGTGTGGGCTCAACCAACCAGGTCTTTATATAAACCCTCACATTTTAACGCTGTCAATCTTCAGACAACAATCACCCCTCTGCTCCATCATGGGATTACGTTTTCATTTGATCCAAATACACCTCTTAGAAGTTCTTTGTTGCCTTTATAAAATGACAAGAGAATCGGTTTTCTCTCCTGATAAGAAAAAGCTCATTTTTCACATAGGCAAACAAAAGTTTATTAATATTCCTCCATCCTTCTTTGGTATACATAAAATTGTAGCATGCACCTTATATAAATTAACCAAACCCTGCCAAGTTATCTATTGCATCTGGGTTTTAGAAGAGCTTTTCACTTATTAGAAACATTCATAGACCACATGGAATGACATGATTTATATCTTGAAAGTCCCTTTAAACCATGGCATTTAAACGACAGGAGATACAAAGAGAGCTGGGACAATGGTTCAAAGGGAGCTCTTGGGTGTATTTCTCCAAACAAACCAGGAGAGACAAGAAAGGCAAAGGCAGAGGGGCATAAAAGTGCCTAAAAAGTGCCTGTAGCTCCTAAAATCTGTAGGAGCTACAAATAGGAGAAAATGTCTACAAGGTCCTTGCAGAGACTCCTCAACCTAATGAAATCACCAGGTGTTGTCCTATGCCTTTTGCAGGCACCTTTTCAGTGAGGCCTTTGTGTCAAACAGGCTTTAATTCAGCAAAGCAATTAGTCAGGACTACCAGCATTACTAATTGATTTCAGTGAAGTCAATGAGAGCAAATTGCTTACACTGTTTACATCTTTTGCTGAACTAAAAGCAACATGGATGTTGAGAGAGGGGATGGGAAATCAATAGCACAGAAAATGCAGGGGAAGCTGAGAGTTTGATGGAAGCAGCCAGGCACTTAAGCAGAGAGATAATGTAGGCAGGACGCTCTTACTGCACTGGAGATAATGCTGAAAGGATGTGAGGCAGTGGGAGCATTGAAAGCTTCAGAAATATACTGAAGATGACTTTTAGCCTGCTGCAAGTTTTACCACCTAGGTGAAATAATGCATCTATAAGAGGCCAGACAAAAGCAAATTTACAAAGGAAGTAACCGATGTGAACAGAACTTAATTTGCTTTTACAGGATAACCACTGTTAGAAAACCGAGAGCTGTTTGCTGTAAGAGAAAGCTACAACTGTTTCAGCTGGAGACTGACAAAGCCCCAAATGAAGAAAACCCAAAAGGCTGACATGCAATGAAGCTGCCACACGATCTGAGAAAGAACTTCATGCTTTTTCATTTCTGTGTCTTCATTCATAGCAAAACTACTTTCTTTGTACGTTTCACATCCACAAATGAATTCACCTTCCTGATGGTCTAATCCCAGCTGCCAGCTCCTGTGCCAGACATGCTGGAATTAAGCACAATAAGCACTTAATGCCAAACCAGTGGGACATTGCTCCAACATGAAGGCTGCTTCTACTTCTAAAAACCTCTCTAAAATTACAGAATTTATAGACACTACAGCAAAGAGAAAATCCCTAGAATACATCAGCTTCTTTTTATTTCTGGCAAGATCAGCTCCTACCACTCACCTGGCCCAGAGGAATCAGCGTCCATAACCATTAAGAAATTTTTAATTTTTTGCTTACAGTCAAATTAACCAAGAAAAATCCATACTGTGTGAAATTATATAATAATTTGCTTAAATCAGTTTCCAAAGTCTTGAGGAGCCACCTAAATCTGAGGTACCAATATGGACAAAATGAAACTGTTTCAAATCCTGTGATTTCTCAAGTAATAGTAAAGAAATTCTATGATCTGATTAGAATTTTATAAAAGCTTTCTTTCCAGGCAGCTACCTAATATACTGAAGAGGCTGAACACAAAATGAGTCAAAGATCAAGAATAAGTTATCTGAGGTGTCAAGTGCATAAGGTTAAAGGTGAAATTTTATTAGGTCGAAGGTGATATAAATAAAATCTTTTATGTCAAAGAAGAAGGGTCACAGACAAGACATATATAGTCTAAAAACATCACAGATGACAAGTAATAACTTTAAGTAGTATAAGTGTGTTCTCACTAGAGTTACCTTCATCTTAACAGTGATAAATAAGTAACTATGACTATTACAAAGCTTCCCTGGAATATGGGTTCACTTCTGTATAAAACTTTGGAATTTTTTTCTCAAGTATTTCAAAACTTGAGAAGTTACTGAATGCTTTAGTTGTGAGGTTGACATTAACTATGCATGCTGAATAAAGGGATACACAAAGCAGATTGCTCTGATTAGTAAAACTGCTTTCTTACTTTACTCTGCCCAGATCTATAATGAATGTCTTACTACTGCTCTTTGAAAAAAAAAAGTAATAAAACGCAGAGAAGGCCTCAGCCCTGGAAAATTTCAGGTTACAATAATATAGCTCAGAATTTTGCTTGGATTTTATACTCAGAATTTTATACTCGGACTAACTGAAATGTAGCCATAAATAATATATAAAATACCTAACAATGGAAGCATCCATACATTGCCAGTATGCCAAATACTATGTACCATCTTGATTAAGGATATTGGAATCTGCTATAGTAATTCTCAAGCTGTTCACTCAGTTAAAACTGTTCTCTCCTTTCTCTCCTGCACTAAGCTTTATTCAAGAAATACATACATTTAACCTGCATGTAGGTCTTAAGTTCTCATCAAAATGTTTTACTGAGAAACCCTGGATTTAGGCACAAAAATCAGGATCTTTGTGCCCTCTAGTGGAACTTCTCTTTCACCAGCTGGGTGCAAATGCAGCTGTTGGTACTCGATCCCGTTCTCCAGAAACTGGAATTGTTCAGCTATCTAATTAGATGTGTAGAGTGTGTAATGCCCAGTCACAAGGAAATCCAGTTCAGTTTTTCTCCAGATTGCTCTGAGCCAGCTGCCCAGCAAGAACCACACCTCAGTCATCAGGGGCCAGACAAGTACCAATAAAGGCCAGAGAGATCCAAGAAAATGTCAATTAATACCTGGGAGTGCCCACAACAGGACAGATTCTGGGAAATCTCACAGCTGGTATCTCCAGGCAAACAGGTGCAGTATAGAGATTTCTCACATATATACACTAGGTAGGCCTGGCACCTAAAATCCAAATCCAAAGCCACACAACTCCCACTAACCACTGTCCAAGAAGAAGAAAGAAACTGAGAAAACAGTTTATGTACTTTCATTACAGCTGGGAAGGGACTGGAAAGTGCAATTCCACAAAAATTTATTCCTCCAGACTACCATGCCTCTCCAGTCATCTTTTTCTGCTTTTTCAGTGATAACCCCTTCTACGGATTTCAGTACTTCAGAGACCTAACTCTCCAAAGCTTTTTAAAAAGGAAAACATGTTACAACCAGATGTAAGAAGCTGAAAACAAAGAGAAGATTTCAGTAAATAAAAATAGTAAAAGAACTGTGAAGGAAAGTGAAAAAAATCAGAACTACTGGACAGTGTCATCTGAATCAGCCTGGCTGGAAATAGATTTCCAAACACAAGTTCAATCTGAATCAGTGCTGAAGAACTGGCTTGCACACTATTTCCTCCTAACACCTGACACACACAGTACAGGGGCATTCACAAATTTTTTGGATGTGGCAGAACCCAAATTCTAATAGAAAAGGCCTTGACTTAATACGGTAGTTGAATTCTGGCAGCAGCAATGAAAAATTAAATGAGACAACTATGCAGAGTAGTGTCTTGGTATAGTATAAAATGTCCTCAATGTTTCCTCAAAACCACCCTAAATGCTAACTCTTCTAAAGAAACTACTGAAAAACTATCATTCTTCTTAGCAATATTAATACTTCCAAAATGTTTCAAATCCTACATTTTGAAGGAATTTAGCACTGCAGTTTTCAGCATTATGGACCTTGATGCACAGGATAGCACACTTGCTCACCTAAAAAAGGACTAAGGGATTTTAAGCAACAAGAAGAAACAAAGAAAATAGCAGGATGGTGACAACTGTAATGTATACAATTTTTAGGATGAAAAGATAAATGTAGTGACATGAAAAATGCCTTCGATTAACAGAAAAACTATTAGTCGCGTTTTATAAAGAATCAACTTCAAATGGCAACTGCATGCAGTATGTGAATGCACTGTTTCTTTCATTGCTTTTCATTGGTAGTCTGCTATGATTCCCCTTCTAACAGAAACAGTCTTGTTCAACTCCTTTTTCAAGACTTTCATAGGCTACTCAGCTGAATGGCATTTAAAACCAGAAGTAATATAGAAAAAATAGTACAAAACTTACCACTTCTTCATCTGAAAGCTCCCGTCCTTGTATACTACTGTTTTCTCTCACAGCTTGTTGGTGTTTTTTCCCTTTAATGTGGCTGAAAAGATACACTTCTGATGAAATCTGTAATGACAATAACTTAATATTTATTTTTCCTTTGCAAATTCCATAATATATAAATAACAGTACTTTAAACATAATATAAAACATGCCAATTTGTCAGGGGTATGTTCAGAAGTTCAAGCACAGTACTTTACTCCTCAACCTAATTTACATAAACATCTTTTATGCAGGACTTTACAGTAAATTACAGAATCATTTGCTAGCCAGCAGTGTAATAATAGATTAAAAAATACGTTAGGCTCTCCTCTCATTTTCACTTCAATCTAATTTTGTATATTGGAGTTTCATTCTGAAATGCACGATCAGTGAGTACACAAGACTCCAGCCCGCTGAGCCTGAGTTTCTGTTCCAGCACTGCCTAAGGTGATCCCATGCAATCTTGCTTAATGCAGCAATCGAAGGGAAATAATGCTCAGTGGCATATAAGGCTCCAATAATGCACAGTCTCTGCAAAGCAGTGAAAGCAGTTATCAATAAGAGAACTCTCAGCTCTGGCCCAGTGCCTGTGTGGCTTCTCTCCCCCACCATTCCTGGGACAAGCACAGGGAGGGCAAGCACAGGCAGAGAGCCCCTGCTGAGGTTGGGACGCTGCCAAGCAATGTCCTTGGCTTCCAACAGCAACCAAAAAATCAGACACCAAAGGAAGAGAGGAGACAAAGACAACACTCCTTTTCCTGTCCAACACTTTTAAGCGTCCAACCAAACTCAATTTGAGAACTTCTTGAGCTTGATGTGGTTTCTCTGTGAATTTCAGTCCAACGACACTTAACCAATCAGTCCCTGAACTCACAGTAAATTCATATACTCGTGGCATCTTGCAACAAGGTGTTCCCAGCTCAGCTGCCTGCTACGTAAAGGACCACATTCTTTACTTTGCTTTAAATCTTTTAACTACCTTCTTCCATCTTATACTGAGTTCTTGCTTCTCCCAGCAGAAACATCCAATAACTGAGCACTGCCCAGAGTCTCCATTCTACCCACAACTCTACAGCTCTTTTAAATCTTCCCTAACCCAGCTAATTTATGGACAGAAGAATGAGATGCACTTTTTACAAAAGCAGAACAGTGATACAGTAAACATGCAACTGAGTGAAGCAGAACTTGTAGCTTCATGGCTTGGGCTGGTCTCGCAATTCCAACAGTATTCCCCCTCCCCAGCTCACCATGACATTGCACAACGAGCACTGCTTCTTTCGCTCATAGGGTGTGAGCTTCGGTGCATAGTCAGTATTAGCATGTCTTCCACTACTGAGCTCAGCTGCCTTCTCTTTTCTCTGTTCAATTTGTTCCATGTGCCTTCTAATACTTTCATCATGCTGAATGGAATAATAAACAAAGCAACGAAGAAAAACACATTGAATGACAACAAACGTAATTGAACTGTGCAAGAAATATTGATGTATTTTTCAACTAATGTATCCTTTTATACCTTCAGTTGAATCTTCTTCTGCAGTTCTTCCATGGCTTCTTGCTGAGCTGCAGTAAGAGCTGCCAACCTCTCTTCTCGATCTCTAACCAAAAGATAATAAGTATAGAGAGGATTTGTATCAATGTAAAGCATGAATAATACTGACAGATTTATGTTTGGAATGCAGAACAAGAAAACCCAAAAATGAAGTTGAAGATGGTTCAGTAGAAAAGAAAAACAACAAAAAACAACTTAAGTAACAGAGAATGAGGATGTTTTCATTTGAATGACTTAATAAATATAGACACTTGAACCTTTGTAGCAGAACCTGGATCACACCTCAGTCCCAATCAGAGCAATGATAGACAAGAAGATGCCACAAAAGCATGATGAATGTGAAACTCTGTCACCACTTCCATTCTTCAGCGAAGCACTGCAGTCAGTGACTCAATGGGGAAGAGCAGAAGACAAATTGAAAAAACCCCTTGCAGCACTGAGGGCAGTGTTCATTGGTACAAATTTAAATATAGAAATTTCCAGAGAAAACTCTGACCAACAGCTGTTGAAGAGATTTAGATTTTTTTCTAAGAAAAGAACAAGGGTGTAACATTGCTCTTTTAGGCATGGTTACAAGTGGTCATGACTTGTAACCATGACCACTAAGTAGAAACCTGCAGGTAAAAAGTTTCATCAAGAACAAGTTCCTAGTGGTCAGTAAGTATTACAAATGTTCCCGAGACGATGAGTCTGAATTCTTTGACTCCATATATCAGAAGGCTTAAATATTATTTTATTAATTTGACTCCATAATTCAAAGGCTTGGGCTATTATCTGCCCAGTCCGGAGCATAGAAGCTGCTGCTTCCAGCTCTGTCCAAGGAACGCCAGAATAGCTTACACAATCAGAGATAATAACTTTTCACCTCATAGGTTGAAAGGAAGAAAAACCCTCATCTCCCGTATCAGGAGACAGGCAGAGAAACCCATCTGTCCTTGAAACACAGCTCAGAGACTTGATTTTAGAAACTCTGTGCTGAGAATGTACTTCTCCCTGGGAAGAAAAGCCAGGAAAAAAGTTTTTTTCACCCAGGGACCCACAAAATAACGGTGACAAGTAAGTGGTCCCTTGGCTAAGGGAGTGTAGTTATTCTCAGTTCTTCTGAAGAGAGAACAGAGATAATTTTCCCAGGCTTGGCCTGGGAAACTCAGAGGAAAGAACTATAGTATCACTATCTCTTCTTGCACCTGTTACTTACAATAGTTGTTTACCTGAGTCTGTTATTCATAGCTCAGCGATAGTGTGTGGGGTGCTTTCTCTAAGACCAATCAGGCCTTAGCCTAGCGAGTCTGGTTATAAAAGACTCGCTGGACTTCTACTACTGGGGCTCTTCTTATAATTCTTACAATAAAGCTTGTTCTCTGGCCTTCTGAACCTTGGAGTCTCTCATTCTGTTCCTGGCTCAACAACGACAAGGGAGCAATTAAATCCTAAATGGGAAGAAAGTCAGCTACTCATACTGTTTATACAAACAAAATTTGTAAAACATGATGCGACAGAAGCCTGGCGACTCTAAAGTGCTAAAGACATAATGAAGGCTCTGGGTAAAATAGAGCTATGAAAGAGTCAATCAAAGCCAGCAGCCATCTTTTCAAAAGGTATTCCAAAATTAAAGGCGCCTGAGTAACAAAACTAGAGAGCCTGACATACGGACTCTTATCCAAACTGCAATGGATTTTTGTCGCTGTTTCACAATGACACACGACTCCAGGATCAGAAGGCAAAAGAAAAAGAAGGCTTCCTTTATTAAGTTACATCTGCTTTTCACAGAACCTTTCGCTAACCGAAAGGTGACTGGCTATGTCAAAAACACTTCTCATATAGTAATTGGTCAAGAGAGTTAAACAAAGTGACAGATATTTTGAGAACAGAACTAGTGAAAAACACGATAACAAGAACCACCTCTGTGCAAAACAATATCTGTGCAAAACACCACCTGTGTTTTTCCCAAGTTGTTTGGACAGTCTGTCTACAGATTTTCCTTGGGAAAGAGAAGTTATCTCTAGGATTCTCATGGGAGAGCAAAGTTTTTCTCTGAGAAAGTAAAAAGCCCTTTCTCCTGGGAATGCACCAGCAGCCAGGTACAAAAATCTCTCATAGCCACAGACTGTCAGCCCCACAGATTTTGTCATGTGTGGATTCCTGACCGTCTGGGTTTTTAGACAGAACTCTGACAGAAAAAAACAAGATCAGTTCCATAAATGTAGAAGGCTCAGATAAACTAACATTTTTAAAACAAAAAGCCACAGATGATATAAAAGCGTATAGGAAAGATGACAGCAGAGGAAGTAAATCAAATGATAAACACTAAAAATTGTTCTTTCAGAGAGAAGAAGTGTGAACTCTTCCAATCACTGTGGGCATGGGAGGGGTGAGGAGGAGATTACAGATGAGAAGTATTAGGTACTTAATGTGTTATCGTCCCCGAGGTACAGAAAGAAAAACTGAACTACAAGCTCTTTTTAGCTGTTTCTTTCAGGCTGCATTTTTACATACTTGTTTAATTCTACAAATTACAACAGATTATTACCTTTTCCTACTTTGGGCTAATAATGTTTTATCTTTGAAACAAAATTCTCAAGTTTCCATTTATAGAGCATCAACACAACTCCTGCACAAGCCCTTCTGAAAAGCATTCTTTTTCCATGGTTAGGGTACTTCATACAGTTTTATGATTTCTATTGACAAGAACAACATTTTCTGTATTGCGGATTTCAACTCTCTGGAATATAAAATACTTTGAAATTACAACTAAAACTTCACTGGAAACAAGTTAAGGGCAGAGGGGCTTTTGAAGTCAGTTTTAAGTACATTATTCCATTCATAGAGATGTTTAATCACCAACAGATGCACACGGTGAAGCTTATACTGAAGAAACTTTAAGCAGATACTGCAAAAATTGCTCATTCCAGCCAGTATTAAATCTTCAAGATACAAGCCAAATCCTAGCAGCAGGAAAAAACCCAACAAAACACCAAATGATACCTCCAAGGTTCCACCAAAACACGCTGCAATCCCAGGATGGAAGGACAGCCAGATTCCTGTCAAGCTCATCCCTCCCTGAGCTTCAAACCCAACACTGAGTCCTCCCCTCACTCTGCTATGTTAGAGAAACCTCAGAACTGTTATTAGGGAGATGTAATGACTGACATAATAGAATCACCACATTGTAAGGCACCACATGCATTCTTTCCTACTCTTTCCCAAAATGATTAAAAAAAAAAAAGAAAAGAAAAAAAGAAAAAATCTTTCATGTAATCAACATCTGGCAAAGAAAAACAAAAGAAAAACAAGTGCAAGCACGGTACTGCAATATCAAGTACAAAGTGTTTAAAAACTGAGTGTTAGAGCAACAAACACAGGAGATTTCCTGACACACAATAGCAACAGAAGGCAAATGGAAACTGCTTCTCCTCACAAGTCATAAGGAAATGAATGAGGTGCAACAAAGGGATAGGGCAGACTCAACACTGATTGAACTCAAAGAGCAAGGAATTATATGCTTGAAGATTTTCAACAGGATCTAACTGTAGAAGGCCTTAGAAGACAAAGATGTCAGTAGGGCAATTATCGGCCATTTGCTTGCCTTGAGGGTTTCCTCAGATTTCAGAAAGATGTAGAAGCCTTACACATGCAGGGTCTATCTTCCTAAAACAGCATAATCAAATTCTCCATTAGTCCTAATCTTCCTCGAGTCTTTGCAAATGAGAGTAAGATACTGAAGGATCCCTTCCAACTCACTCTATCTCAGGCGATTTTGGCTCAATACACTGAGGAAAGGTCCATGAAGCCCCAGCAAAGGCTGCAGATCCTGCTCAGAATTCCTTATACGTCTAATGGAAAGCTGAATCTCTTTATGATGTCACTCAGGACTTCACAAGAGGAAAGGTGATCAATATGTTTCTGAATATTTTACTTGGGGAAAAAAATCCTCTTCATGACAATTTTAAAGAAAACAAGCCATGGCATTAAAAACGTATCAAGAACCATTAGTAAAACCATCACAGAAAAAACCTTTAACTTTTACCAAGGTTTTAAGGAATGCTTATAGCAGGGGAACTGCAGGGGAAGAGGGAGAAATAGGAGGTGAATACAGATAGAATTTGGTAAATTAAACAAGCAGAATGTGTCAGATTATCAGACTGGAAACTAAACCTGCCTTGCACACCAACATTCATTCTCCCTGCACCTCAAAAGGAAGAGAGAGAAGAGCCCATGTGAAGTTCCCTTTATGAACTTTTAATTATGGGCACAACTATAAACCAAGTAGTTCACAGGCAGCAGAATTAAGGAAGCCTGATTTCCTGGCTATGTGTTTCACAAATGTAAACTTTGGTGTCTACAACATGAAATCAAATTGATGCCAGTAAGCCCAAAAGTTTCTGGAGAGTGGAGGAAGTGGAAAACATGGGTACATCAATCTTTTTCCCTTTGAAAACTAAGGTAAAATATGAGAAAGGCAAATTATTACAAGGTCTTGTCTGCAATAAAACTAAGATGAATATAAAGCCTTACAACTTGTACAGCCTTACAACTTATATTGTGCATGTATGTAAGGAATACAAAAACGTACTACAGAATTTATGGTGACTCACCTGATTTCTTCTTTCAAGCTATTCACCAAGAATCCTTATTAATGCTACTTTTTAAAATCCTAAGCCTGACAAGCCAGGAAAGTACTGCTGCTACAGAGAAGGTGCAGTTTGCTGGGGTTTATAATGGTGAAGGGAACCAAAGATATGATTGCAAAGTTACCTGGCCCTCTCCCGTGCTGCATCTTCTCGTGCTTTTTCCTTCTCTTGCCTCTGCTGTTCAATCCGTGCTTCCTGCTCCTTCCTCTTCATCAGCAGCTCCTCCACCCGGGCCTGCCGCTCTGCTTCCAGGGCTCTCTTGCGCTCCTAGCCAGGGAACAGTGAATTCTCATTGCTCTTTTAGGCATGAAATACACAGGAATTAAGAGAAACTGTACTTTAACGTCTGCAGAGCCAAACTGAAACATAAACCTGTATTTCATTGTGCCCCTGCAGCTACAGACCCGTGATACCTGAACTGCCTCGTCCCGTGCTTGCTTCTCCTCCTGCCTTCGCTGACGCTCCTCTTGCAGCTCATTCAAGCGCTGTTCGTATTCCTTGAGTTTGTTCAGCACATCGTGGCGCTTGTTCTGAGCTTCCAAGGTGTTTATAAAAGCAATTTCATTGACCTGAAAACCATCAGAAAGTGTAAGACAAGACCAAAGAAGTTGAAATGGGCTTCATATTGGGGAATTTCATCCATTTGTTAATTATCCACTTGATAATTAAACTGGTGGGACATTTCTCCAGAATGGGTTGGAAAACCACCAACTTGAGAATAAGTGTTTAGGTTTTGTAATGATTTTTCATTGTTTTGTTTTAAACAAGACAGCCCATGGAATAAAAGAAGAAAATTTGAATTGTATCAGAGAAACAAGAAACTTTGGGTAAAATACAGAAAAATTCTCTGAATTCTATCAGCATCGAGACTTCATCAGTCCATTCTCTTAGTCACAAAATGTGTAATATTAAAACCCAGATGGATGAATCAGTAAGATACACAAGTGCTAGTAGAACCCAACAGGGCTTTCAAGCTAACTTTAAATATATGTGATCAAAAAAGTGAAATTATACATAGTATGAATGAGAAAAAACCAAACAGGCTTGTGGTCTAATATTTCTTATCTATATAGCCTGTTTCGTGAACATGTATTATCTTTTGCAACCACAGGACAGTGCAATATATAAGAACAAAAAATAATAAAAAAAGGTTAGCTTAAAAGAACTTTAATGTGTACACTCAATAAAACAGGTAAAGAGAACACATATGGACAGACAAAAACAGATCATGAAAAAGGGTGACAGGATCGTGTTTGCAATTTGGTTTACTGACTAGAATCCATTTACAGAATGGCTTTTACAGGTCAGTAAACAAGCAAGCACTGGGAATTTAGATAACCAACTGGGCAGCAACAGTTACCATGGTCTGCAGCTATCCTACCCATCAGCTGTTTCTCTAAAGCCTCCTGGCCCAATTAACCTTGATTTCCAGAAAACAAGAACCTCATGAGGCAGCAGATCCCACACACTTAAACACACACAATATTTGAAACATCTGCTTATCTGGGGAACTATGGCAAGTGTGATTTAGTTAATATAATTACAGAAGTCACACTGGTGTAATGGAATAGCAATCAATGTACGGCAGACTGAATTAGGTAGACTAGAAATCCTTTTAATCCAAGAGAGAAACAGCAACTAAGTAAAAAAGCATAATCAGTTTTGTTGTGCTTACACAAATGAACAGCTGCATCAATCACAGCTGAGATACATGCTCATCATATAATGAAACAGTTTTGAGGAGATGCATGTATCTTCACTTGGGAAAAACAGACTTTAAAATAAAATATTTCATTTCTTTTACGCTGGTTTTGGCTAGGATAGAGTTAACTCTCTCTGCAGTAACTAGGATAGGACTATGTTTCGGATTTGTGCTGGAAACTATGCTAAAACATATATACTATAACTAAAACAACACAGGGATGTTTTAGTTACTGTTGAGCAGGGCTTGCACAGCATCAAGGCTAAGGGCCCAAAGGGCTACCTGAGACCACAGGACATCATGTGCAGCAACAAAACTGGGGGGAGGTTGGTGTGGGGCCACTGCTTGGGGACTGGCAATTGTTTCTTTTTGCATCACTTGTCTTTCTTTATCATTTATCTCTCTTTGTTATTCTCCTTTTTCTTACAACTGATTTTTCCCCACCCAGTTATTAAACTGTTTCTGTATCAACCCATGAGATTTCTTACCTTTACACTTCTGATTCTCTTCCCCCCATCCCATGGGACAGGAAGCAGAATAAGTGTGTAGTTGTGTGGTGCTTAGCTGCTGGCTGGGGTTAAACCATTAAAAATTTTATCAAAGTGGTATGAATGGAGCAAACCAAAAAGCATCCGTCTAGTGATTGCCTTATGGAATTATATATTAAGCCAGAAGAGCACTAAATATACTTAATTTATAACAACTGCCACATACTAACTGCAGGTCTCTCTCTATTCCTAGCTGCTCAACAACATCAGTGGTACAAAACACAGCAACAACAGCTACTGTTCAAGGACACAGAATGCTGGATCTAGAATGGCTTTTTAACAAAGGAGAAGAAAAATGAGCTCCCCTATGGAGCTGGAAAAGCAGAGAATTGATCATCAGATCTTCCAGTCCTTCCAGGAGGACTAAGTATCCTGGTCAAAAATGAACAAAAAATGAACCAAAAATGCTGCCACACTCTGTGAGGAGCAAAAGCAGCAAGATAACGATCAGTTCTTCATTTCAACCCATCTTTTCTTCCACACCAACCCACCATGATGTCTGTTAACAGCTAATTAATTTTAAGTCATACTAAAGGAAAGTGCACCATTTAGACATCAGCATTTATCTGCTTCATGGCTCATATGTGTTCATATCTAACCTGCACTGTCCTTCACAAACTACTTCAGAGCACTCTGAGGTGCAACATTTACAAAAGCATAGCTATTAAATAGTTCCTTTGAAAACAAAGTCACTCACCTTAGCTTCTTCCTCTTGTGCTTTTTTCACAATTGCTTGCAGCTGCACTTCACGTTTGAATTCTGCATGGAGTAACTTCTCCTCCATCATCCTGCGCCTTTGATCTAACAATTCCTCTTTCCATTTCCTCACATCTTTCTCCTACGCACAAGGAATCAATTCATTACTAACACAGCATCTGACAACAGGGCCTGAATTTTCCTCAGGACTTTCTAATCCTTGAAGCTTTCCTCACAGTAACAAAATATTTTCATGCCCTACACAAAGCCTGCCTTAAGTTTAACTGGAAGTACACTGCTTCAGTTTGGTGAGTTTTACCATTTCTGTTGAATACATGCAATGCATTTCTATTCTTGTCATACCTTCCCTGAATCTGAGATTGTCTCCTATAAAACAGTCGAGAAGTTCATAATTTGAAATAATGCTTTCTTTAATTGCTGTGATGCACAAGTCAGCTGTGAAAACTATGTCAACTCAGACTCAGATGACAACTTCATTTCACCACTAGTTTGAATCTCTAATATATCTACTATGTGGAAAAAAATCCTTTCCTGAAAGGTAGTAGAGCAGCCCTTTATATCACAGAAAGCTTACCCTCTCCATTAATTTCTGAAGCTTCAGTGTCTTTTCTTCACGCAACTTTTCCCTCAGCTGTTGAGCTTTCATTTGTTTCTCCTCATGCTTCTTTTTGGATTCTGCTATTGTTCTTTTAATAAAACCAAAGAACAGTAAAAGCAAGTTAGACAATATTAACTGACAGCGTAGCAAACATTTCTATGCTATTTCACTATGAGAAAACAAATAGGCCACTGGAGGGCAATTATTTCCTCTAAATGTGAATACAGTTCTTCTAGACTCCTTTAGTTAGTGGACAATATAGTACAAGCCTACTAATGAAAGAATATAGAGAGACTTCTGTAGCACTTTCCACCCAGAGACTTGAACCGAGTAGATTTTTGAAGAGTTTGGTTGCTTGTTTCCCTGGCTGAGCCAGGCAGGTAACAACGGCAGCACCTTTTGCGTGAGGGTGACGAGAGTTTCTCGTGCATGTGGATCCCGTGGCCGGGGGGACGCGCGGGCTCCTCCTCCACTCTGTCTCCCCACGAGTTGCTCTGGCGCCACGACTCACGAGCTGTACAGATAAAAACAAAGGTGGTGATAATTTAAATACACTTTTCTACCAGAAATGCCAATAATAAGGATTAGTTCCTCTAGGTCTCTCTCAGACAGGTTTCCTTGGGCCTAGGTGCAAATACAGACTGAAGCATCTTTAATACCTGTCCTTTGCTAATGCTTAATGATTTTATTATACTTTTATCCAGATAATAATATAAAACTGGATTAAAAACTGTAAAATTCTAATAGAGAGATGCAGAAAGAGAAAAGAAGAACGAGACACACAGTTTGAACACAAAGTCTATCTTTCCTCAGAAAACAACAGAGAAAATAACATTACTTGGAATGTGTTGGGCAAACTTCTGAAATCTTAACTGGCCATGAATAAAACAGGCATTTTTCTAAATTTTTGCTGTCATTTCCATGTAAGCACAGTAATATATAAAAATTTACCTTCATAATCTGCCAGAACATCATTCCAGTCCATAGACAAACCACAGAAGGATATGCTTCCATTGCCCATATTAGCCTGAAATTTAATATGAACCACACAGTAAAAGCATACACCTTAACTCACAGGTGCACACACACATTAGACAGTGCCAACTCAGCAATATTCAGCAATGTTTCCAAACAGAACTGGCCATCCCAAAGGTAGATGCTGTGCCCACTCTGACAGTAAAAATGAAGACTTTTGCTTCAGCTACTCTTCCACAGTAGCAATGAACGTAACAGGTCTCAGTTACCCATTTTGCATCCAGAAATAAGCAGCAGGACACTGACTGCAAGCTCAGAGGGCTCTGTACCACTTAGCAGCACTGTGCTGCTGAGTTTAGTAAGATTAAATATCCCTCAGTATGGGATAATTATTACATGGCATTATTTCACACATCAGACAGGTTACTTCAACACCAACACTAAAAAATTCCATATTCATTCTCCACTGACAACAAAGCTGGAATCTGGGTACAGTAAAATGAACTGGACACTCACAGAGAAGTCACTGTCATTGTCAGTCTCTATGTTAATGTCATTGTTCTCCTCTGCCTCAATCTCTCGGGTTAACTGCTCCTCCTCTGCAATAGCACTGGCAATGGCTTCTTCATTTGCCTTCTCCAGCCGATCTGCTAACTCTTCTTTCTTAGCAAGGACTTCTGCCATGGACTGGAGGAAACATGACACCAGAAAAATAATCAAAATCAGCAGTAGGCACAAAAAGGAGGATTCCACATAGTTAACATGAATTGTATTATATTTTGTTCAACTTCTCTTTACTTACAGTTTTTTTACTGATCTATTTTGTGAAGGTAGCTGAAAATATAAACCCCACTAAAAGTATTAGCAACTATTAACTCATTTAATAACTACATGAAACATGAAATTAATGATTCACATAATTAAAAAACTTACTCTACAAACACCGTCATTAAAAGCACAAAGACAGTTCTCCTGCAATTACTGTTTTAAACACTTACTCTTAGGGACTAAGGAAGGCATACTCTGAGACACAAGAGCATGCCATGCTGTTACCTCTACAAAAGGAACCATGACCTGAAGTTTTATTTAAAGATGGAACTTAACTGCATGAACTGTATCTGGAAACTCCATCATAGTTGATACAATGGAATCTCAGGCTGTACTTGTTTTCCAACATGAATGACAAAAGAGTGGAGCAAAAATGTAAGCCTGGATATGCTGATTGTCTTTTCCTGTTCTAGTGTCCAGCATTAACCAGACCAGGACCGAACAATGGACCACAATACACAAACTGGTGTTTAAAGCAGTCTAATCTGGAGCAGTAAAATGCTTCCAAGAGTCACAGATCCCAACAACCTGGCATCATCCTGAACTGTTAATAACTGAGCATCTGAAACAATGTTAGTGGGTGAGATGCTTGAAATCTGCTCTAAAAGCAAACAGGCTTGGAAATTACCTAGCAGGACTCCAGTTTGCAAAAGTTAAAGGGAAAGTGATTTACAGGAAAGCTTCTGCAAATCAGAATTTTAATCTAGTTTTTGACAAAACAAAACCAAATCAAAACGAACACAAACCCCTAAAAACCCAAAACAAAACAAAGCACCTGAAACTATGACCTGGATTTTATGTAACATTACTGCAACTCTCCACTCAGAGAATCCCAGTGAAGCAGACACACCCCAAGACCTGCAAAATTCCCTGGACAGGAAAGGACACTCTTTTTGGGAAGCCAGATAAAAAACAGAAAACTGACTTAGTGTTTTTTGCTTTAGTAATGGCATTCCTACAAATTGCTTGTTGTAAAGGAAAACCCAGCAGAGCAGCTCAGCGAGTCTTAAATAGCAGAGGTCTGACTCTGCTTCTAACAGAATTTTGATATCCCATGTGTTTCCAGTTTGAATGATGAGTGAAACTGAAGTAAGACTTTAATGAGAGTGTGACTTAAAATAACTGCTAGTGAAAGGAAATGAAAAATTAGCACAAACTTTTTTAAAAGTAATGAGAGCAGAGATATATTTATTCCAAATAACACATTTTTATCTTTCTAGTTTAAGTTTCGAAACTTTACTGGAATTAAATTCTATAATGAAAAGTATCTGTGCAACAATTTATTTTTCCTACAGTAAGTACCTCACAGATTTTTCTACAGTTCTTACATAAGGCTAACAGTAAACACTGTGCAGCATAGACCGAGAAAATTAAGGCTTATATTTATTATTCACTCACAAATCTTATGAGATTTCTTACCAATCTGGCAGCACTCACATTTGAAATATCTGTGGGATCCATTTCAGTTTCAGATTTAGCTTTTTCTCTTTGATGCCAGTCTGTACAGCCAGTGCTCTGTGGGGGGGCTTCATTCATTTGCAGAGTTTCTGAACTGCAGTCAGTACTGGTGAGAACTGGAGGCATCTCAGGAACTGGTTCTAAGGAATCCCCTTGTAATGCTGTGCCAGGGCTCCCATTGGCTTCTGAGGGTGTGAACTAACAAGGGGCATTTGCAAAATCAACAAGATGGAACATACTGATTTTTAAAGTCAGAGTCAAATTTTAAGGAAATACCTGGCAACAACAGTGAGTGATGCAAATAACTTCACTTATTTCAGGTGCTTATTACCTTGCAAAACTTGGATCTTTCTACCTGAAATCTATGCATGAGATACGCTGAATGCTGACTTTTTGGAAAACATGGAAAAGCTGTCCACAGCATCATAATTTTAACTAGGCTATTTGTGCTGACATCTTACTGCATTTCCATAAATGTAATGGAAATAATCATTATTTTAAAAGCCTTTCTCAATCTGGTTAAGTTCATAAAAGCTCTAGCCAACATCACCTTTAAAAAATGCTCTGAAGAAAAGTTGCAAGATTTAAGGTTAGAAAAGGGTTCAAAATTATGTACTGACCTGAGTCTTTTCAGCAAGGGGACGCTCAGAGTAACGTAAAGGATCCTTCTCTACCAGCTCCATGCTTTCGGATGCAGCCCCGCCAATGACTGAACTCCCATGCTTGTTTTCTGCTGGTGGTGAAAGTACATTTTCTTTGTCACTGTCACCTCTGGACTTCAGTGATTCTGCAGCTACAGGAGCTTTTGTTGCCAAAGCTGTGGATCGAGATCGAACGGGCCTTCCACGCTGAACTGTTTCCCAGCCCTCTGCATCCTTTCGATCTACGTGAAAAAAACATTCCCCCATTCTCAGACAGGAACACTTACAAATAGAAGCATTAGAAACAACTATTTTATTACAGTATTACACAAGTTGTGAGGGAAAAATGTTCTCTTTAAAAATCAATACCAAAAAAATCAATGACATTCTTCAGCAAAGCTTTTTACTTCCAGGAATGCTACTGGTATTACAGACACTGGACAACCCCATTCATGGGACATGGCCTGTTACTGAAGAGTGAAGCTACTCAGGCACAAAAATGTGTGGGAAATGGCAACGTAAGCTTGCCATGCTTTTTCCTTGGTATTTCATGAGATGGTAAAGCACAACAAAGCAACCACATCTGCTCTTCTTTGCAGCAACAGTAACAACAGGCCTTTTGCGAAAGTGCAAGGACAGACATAATTGCACGACTTAGCATGGAAAGCAGAAATGTGGCTTAATTATCCTTACTAGTCTCTGCCAGTGCTTTCTTTACTTCTTTTTCTATTTATTTCACTCTGATAACAAAAATACACTAATTGGTGTCAGCTTTTAGAAAACTGGTTTTCCTGGATTCCAGGAAATACCAAAATATTGCTACAATGGGATTGCAAACTGAAGGAGAAAATAGAAAAGCAGTTTTCCTCAATTTCCTTTGATTTCTATATAGCTGTTACATACAACTTTCTGATCAACATTTCTGATATTGGTATGTACTTGAAAACCATTTAAAGTTACATTTGTCTGCCTGAAGCATCAGGTCCTAGGTGTGATCAGATTTCTAGATTTCAGGGTGAACCCCTTCTCCATATGTAACATTTCTGTGGCCAGCAATTAATAGCAGCACGTCATTTCCCACGTATCTTGAAACAACCGTAAGTGATTCTTGAAGCCTGACAGTACAATCCACAAGTGTGAAAGGTAAGCTCAGGCCTGTCTATTTGCTGAACAAAAATTCTTGCAAAAAAACTCAAGAACTAACTACATATATATTGTCCAACATACTTTTGGCAAAAGCTGCTTTTAAGATTGTTCACATGAAAGGAGGAGAAGGGTGTAGGAGATTACTTTTTACCTGGAGGAGTAGAGATGCAAAAAATCCCAACACTGTTTTACAGAGGATAATAATCTAGAACACAACTTGTATAAAAAATTAATTCTCTGGGTATTTACTAACAAAGATAGTCATATAACTCAGGCATAAAGACCAGAGCTGGAGCTCAAATGTTAAGGTTTAACATATGAACTGGACTAAACAGCCTTTAGGTGGACTTGAACTGATGTCCAACAGCAGCAGTAACCAGTAAACTGGAAATGAGCCAAAACCAGAACTAATGGCACTTTCATCCTTTGCTGCCCTTGGCATCTAGCACTTTACAAACACTGCTCATTTAACTGTTAGGTTCTTTTAACATCTCAGGATGAAACACAGCAGCCTGGCCCAACAGCTGGTATAACCCCTGAGCTACCAGGGAATTTGACAGGACTGTACTGGAATTTATCTATGCTGAGCAGCTCATGCAACAACTGTTTTTATGTAACAGTTATCTGTTCACAAACCTTAATGATACTGGTAATGACAGATGCAAGAAAAAAATTTGGTATTTTACTACTGAGACTGTTTCACTCTAGAAAAATTACTGTGTGTTTTAAAGTAAACAAAATTCCCTAACTGTGTGAATGAATATGGCTGATCTCTTCAGATCACTGCTGGTACAAAAGCAAGCAGTGGTTAATTAACCAAGCAGTGGTTAATTTTGCAAATGCCCCTTGTTAGTCTGTGAAAAGCCTTTCTGTGTTCCTCCCCCTCATGTGCGTTTGCACACATTTCAGTGTGTCCTACTGACCAGAACAGCAGTCAAAAAAACACCAATTATATTTTCCTTTGCCACAGACTTACCATTTGACCCCTGTAGGCAACTTTGGCCTTCTTTTCATTTCTTCATCTTCATATAGAAAAAATACTACCTACAGGACCTAGTGATGGGAACATATTGCCTTCTCAGGGACAATCTTAACTCCAGCAATTCTCCAGGGAACAGGGTTTAATTCCCCAGGAATCACAACCAGATTTACTGCAGAAAGCTCACAGCCTGTGCAGCATCTGACTCTGCACCCTGCAGGACAAGGACTGGTCAGGCCCCTTGTCTCCCACCCCACTCACTTTAGCAACTGATGGGACCACAAAGACTCTGCTGTATCTGGCTTAGGACACAATCCAGCCAAGAAACTTCCCTGGCAATTAACAGACAACAGAGATTGTTCAGCAGAACTGCTCAAATCAACCAAAAATCACCACTGCTTTACTGCACCAACTTTTGGGTTGCAATTCTTTCTGCTTGTCATTTGCAAAACAAGATTGTTGAAACACTTCACTTCTATTTGTTCTGAAAATTGAAGTAATCTTTTACATAAAAGCATCTTTTCTACATTAAAAGGATCAGAAGATACCCTTTTGTTGTATCTACTACCTAAACGTAATTTTACTAACGTCTAGATAATAAGATATATCAATCGTATAAATGTATCTCAATAATCGTGCTAATATCTTTTACTAATTTCTACTAAAGTTTATTCTACCAAAAAAAAATATTCTTGCCTGTCTTGCCTAGTTGTTCTTTGTCTCGTGGCATATTTCTTAGTAGTCTAAAATGACAGAATGAATCAGAATAAAATTATTCAGAGCATAGAAAAACTTACTTAGAGCATAATCACACTTACTAAACTAAGAATAAATCTTTTCATAAAAGCCATACAGGTTCAATTTTTAATTTGCATTTGTTCACTGTCAGATTCATATTTATTACCCAAAACTCAGCCAAGCATTTTAATGGACCAGAAATACTTGCATTTGAAAGAATATTGTTTGGTGACTTCTTTAAACACAAAGCAGTTTTTAATGCATCTATGTATTTAGACTCCTGACCTACCTGGAGTCAGTTTAAGACTGTGATGCCACCTGACAATGACAGTGCACCAGAAGATTCTGATCATTTTAATTCACCAAGTAGTTTAGGATTCAGTCACTTCCAGGCACGTTTTTAACTAAGAGTTTGCAAAGCTAATATGTTTATTGACATGAGATCACATCTACTGAGAGACAAAGTTAATACCCAGTAAGGCATCAATCTTCCTCCATATTTTTTCCCTCTGTCTGGAATTCTTATAGCCCAGAAGCCATCTCCACAGGCTATGTATCACATGCTGGGTTTGATTACTCCCAGAGCTTTGTAAATGAATAATTCATTTGCCTACCCTGATCATTCTCTAGTTTCATGTGAACTTGGCTGTCTCTGCCTGCTCTTGTGTTACATGGATGTGACAAGCCATCTGTTATCTCCGGGCCCTCCCAGCCACCAGGCTCTTGGGAAGTTGCTCCGTCTGGAAGAACCGGCCAAGGAGCTCACTGGAAACACCACAAACAGAAATCCAGAAATCCAGGTACTTGCGTGCAAACTCCTGGGGGTTCTACCTCAGGAGATGCATGGCCCTTCTAAAAAATTTACTTGCCAGTAACATCCTGCCCAAAGCCCCACGTAATTAAACTTCAGCCCCAGCTGAGCCCAAACCAGGACAGTTGCCTGAGAGGACTGGACATCTGGCAAGGTCTCCAGTCTTAGGTACATTACAGAGAACATCTCTTCACAGCTATGGACATGAGCAATTCATACATGCAAGAAAGATGATAATGACAGTAATAGTAGTAACAATAAAAGCCAACCAGATTTCAAGTATGGCAACAGAAAAAAATTCAGTACTTCTGAGAAGTTCACATGTTCTGGATTGTTCTTTGTCCTAAATTCTGTAATAACAATTATTTCAATTGTAAGTACCTATTTCCATTTCTAATACACACTCTAAACTTGTATAACTCATCTCACTTTTTACCACAGGCACCAGGGAATTCATGAGCAGAAATTACTCAGACAGTAAGAACAGACTACATTTCATATTGTAAAAAACACTCAAGCATGAAAGACAACTTTTTAAAATTCATTAAAATATTGAGGGTAACAGTAAGTTTAATGAGGGAAATGAGATGAGATGATTTAACCTCATTTAATTATGCATTCCGAAAAGGAAAGATTAAAGACCTATATGGAAAAATAATGCTTCTTCTTTCTCCCTAAGGGCTTACTTAGTTAAATTTGGAAATTGCATCAGCCATGAAACAGATACAGTATCATACCACTCATCCACATCACAAAACCATTGCGAGACCTAATGATAACGCTGTTGGAAATCACTGGAGAAAAAGTGTCTGAGGAAATCCTGTGGCTGTAAGCCCCAGCTGGGCTTTGGGTGGGCAAGGGAGCATTACAGGAGGCAGGGGGAATCCTTCCCCCAAAGGTCCACATGGACCAAACAGCTGGGAGTGCATTAACTGGGTAAGGGGCAGAGCAGATGATGCACGAGCCTCAGAGCTGCTTCAATAATGCATGTGAAGAGCTCCTGTGGCTCCCTTCACATAAACTGCATAGATTTTCTTGTTTTCATCAGTGGGGCTAACTGGATCTTACCAAAGGGATTCCACCTCCCACACAAAGGACAACAGGCTCCGACAGAGAACTTGATTTGTTAAAAACATAACAAGTCAGCCACGAGCAAATCACTGAAATTCTCCAATGCTCAATGTCAGCAATTAGTGATTCCTAAGAATAAACAAAGTCTAGAAGAATGATTGTTATTTCTTAAAATTAAATGTTTGAAGTCTGGATTGCATTGTATATTTGATTTGAAGATTACTGAACACTTGTAGGCCAGTACAACAGGACCTAAAGGGCTTCTCTCCTTTTGGAGTTCATCAGCTGCAAGTAACATTCCATAAAACACAGCACAACACTGATTCTTCAGCCCTCTAAAAGCCTCTGAAAGTAACATAAGGATAAAGTCTTTTGTTTTCCTCTTACCCTCTTAAGAGACATTATCCATATTGAAATACAGATCACTTTCATTCCCTGTGTAGCTAACAACATTCTCCATATGCACAGGAATACCTAATAAAGCTATTTTAGCAACATCTTGGAGCCTGTCACTCTATTACGAGTGATAATCACCAGAAAAAGCTTTTGTTATGAGTAACTTCAACTACTGGCATACCTCAAAAGTGGAATTACACATCCATTACAGTGCAGAAAACCCAGCCAAACAGTTCCTGCTCTCTAAGCACCTCACTGCAACTGTACACAGGTAGCTATTCCCTCATGCAAGCAGCAGCCATGGATCCCCCTTCCAACTACCATCCTTGGAGTATGGCTTTGACGGTTCTGCTCTGAGCAGAGAAACCCACTCCTGAACTCATTCACATTACACTGCAAGACACCTGGACAAGGTGTTTTACTTCCATAATATGCCACAAGTCTGCAAGTCACCACACATGGCTTCTACTACTCCTAGGTTTAACATACAACTATCTTAAATTGATACATGCACTTCCTGGAACTCTTTTTTATTAAAAAAGAAAAAAAAAAAAAAGTGGACTTTTTCTTTCAGAATATCCATTTCTACATCCAGCCTGATGGTTTTGCAGAAAGTCATCTGAGACTACATATGAAGAAAATAAATGAAAAAAAAAAGCATGTCTGAAGACAATCTCAAAGATCCAGTGCAAAGAAACAAATTTTATAAACCAAATGGCAGGTTTTTTATGTCTGCAACTAAACCAATCTCTTCTAGAACAAAAGATCCTGAATCAAGCATTCTCCAAGGAGCATCTTTAGAGAAACAATTCATAACTAAATGTGGTAACTCTTGTCTTCCAAGGAAAAAACATTAATTGTTACTTCAGCATAATTCTAATAGCATGTTCTCCCAGGACATATAAAACAATCTTGAGCTTTTCCCAGACTCCTGGACATGCATTATTCTTTTTGTTATTGTTAAACCATCCCAACCTGCAGTCAGTTAGATTGGCAGTTTGTGACCAAAGACATTTGCTTCTTGGGATGTTATAAACTGTTTTAACATACCAAATTATAGCTAGTGAAAATACAGCAGAATGTTACCTACACATGAAAACACACTTTTGTCTCAAACTTAACTATTGCAATATAAGGCCCCATGATTCTTTTATCGCTATATTGAATTTAAACATTGTATTTTGCAAAAGTAGATTTAATTTTGCCTGGAACATAGGTCATCACATTCTGAATTCACTTCATACCACAGAGTTTGTAAAAATAACTTAAGCCACTGAAGGGGACTTGCCATTTTTCCGCAGTGACTTCTGTGCCGGAGGTACCAGACAGGCTTGTGCTGTTGCCAGCTCAGGATTGGCAGCTTTAGTTCCATGGTTGGCTTTTACCTTATCGGCCCAACTTACACCAGAAGGAGCCAGGCGTGTTGCAGAAATTGTCACTGCAGGGTTCCTAAATGAAAGTCACAGCTCTTTTTAGTGTCTGATCAAGTAACAGAATGGCTTGTTAGAAAGCTTTATCAGCGTCTCTCAGAGACTATCAGAACTGTGCCGAACAGAACTACTTCTCCTTTGGCAAACTCTCCAGGCTGCAGCAATTTACACTGAGAAGTTGTTGTAATTTGCTCAACAAATCTTTGTTTTTAATAAACAAGATTAAATTTAATCTTTGTGATACTAATTTCTGAAGGCATTAAATGTTTTTGGCAACCAAACCAACGCATAATAACAAATTCTACATACTGAGTATTGAAAAATACTCCTGTCATTTTAAGCCTGGTATTTGACCATTTAGTACTCCAAATTTCTTTTCATTAACAATAATGAACGGAATTTTCCTACCATCTTCCACATAAGTGATTTTATTTATCACACCCTTCTCTTCTCCAAATTCTTTCCTTTTTGCATCAATGCTGTTGGATACCTCTGACTGTCCCTGTTTCTAGTTTCTGTACTTTTCCTACTTTTCTACACTGCATTGGGGAAGACATGAAGATGACTACAGGTATGCAAAATTAATTTCTACAGAGGTACATCACTACCTTCTTTTCTGTCCCCTATTCCTTTCCTAGTAACGCTTAGCATTCCGCCAAAAGATTTCTGTAGTACCAAGTACATCTCAGCCCTTATTTTCCATCCTATTTTCTCTCCCACACACAAAATATTGTAGCTCTCTGGGGTTGCCTTGCTTCGAGACACACACTTAAGACAGAAGAAAAAAATTTGCAAGTGTGAAGGACAGAAAACTCATCCTGCTGTTCCCTGCTCTAACACACACAGTTGCTCATCACATCCCTGAGATTGTGAATAAAACAGCACCAGCAGCAATAGCAACAGGTAATTACAGCCAAATAAGGCTTAGCTGAAAGACTAATTGTGCTGAGCTGTTATGTTCCAATAAAAATAAAAGAGCATTGATTGCCACCAGATTTGAGTATTTCATTTGCATCCTTGTGCTTATTTTCTTCCCACCAGCAGGCATTTCAGCAGACACCTCTGAGATGTTGTCAGGTAGGTATCAACAGATTCACCTACACAGGGCCTACACCAAACACACTTTGGTTTTTCCACCAAACACACTTTGTTGTATTTTTGTAGAAATATTTGATATGCACAATTTCAGAGAGCTCAATCCTGAGAGGTGCTGACCAAACAGTCCAGTATCACATCTCTGCTGAGGGGACTGTAACCACTCAGGAAACTGGGCAGTGTGTTCCCTAGATCCCAACAAACCTGAAGGAACTACAGCACATACCCTGAGAAACATTTCAAGTGGACACATCTGTGCCCTCCAGACTGAGACAGCACCAGACAGTGCTGCTCTAAATCTATTTTTGTTGAACTGCTTTCAGACATTTTCATTTCAACAAGTGAAAGATGCTTTACTGTGGTATATAACATGCTCTACATTTGAACTAGTATCAGTTTTGCCATGCATCAGAATCATCATAATCTCACTTTACACTCACTCTGACCTGTATTTACTTCTGCTCACTCAGCTGGCCATTCACATTGCACACATTGACAATTCTAAAATGCCAGTTACAGACATTTTGACCTTTGTTTTGTAGAGAGAAAAGAATACTAAACAGATCACATGAAATACACTAACAGTATTTTATCTTCAGGTCTTTGTAATGACCAGTAATTAAATGTATTACAAAGTCAGGAAAAAGTAAGTCCTTGATAGGATTTTCCTTTACAGATCATGGGCTTTTCTTTTAGGAATGCAAATAATTGCTTATATGACTTAATAAACAACAAAACAATACATTGGTTACTATAGAAAAATAGTGCATTTCAGAACTTTGCTTCAAATTAATCTTTATTTTAGCTTCAATAAACTTCTTAGCTGGTTTCATACCCAAAATTTAAACTCCTTCGAGCATTTGATGTCACACTAATCCTATCTGTGGATGGACTTGGGATCACGTGGCGTCCTGGAGACATTTTCTTTACTTCCCAAGCCAGTGAAGTAGGTCTGCAAACCCAGGAAAGAAAAGTTTAAAAATACAATTCACAATACCTCTTCTTCTGTCATCTTAAAGCAAAGCTAGAACCAATACACGCTCAGTATATTAACAAATCCTGCTGAATTTAATCATTCATCTTAGGAATTGCTTCTACACCAGCTACAAAACCTATTAGCCAGACCTGTAACAAAAATAATGCCTCTTCTCAAAACTACAATGTTTATTTCAAATTCCAGCACAGAGCAAAGCTTCAAACCAACCATTTAAAGGGAAAATATGGGGGAAGGACTGGAAATATCCTCTACTTTTAAGTGACAGTGACAACGCACATAAAATGTCCTCACACCCATTTTGTCCAAAAGGAAAATTGGTTCTATTTGCCGAATCTCTGCTACAAAATGAAGTTTACTGTGAACTTTGTAGACTAAAATCTACAGATTTCAATCTGTAGATTTATTCTACTCTGTAGATTAAAAAACATATAAATCTAATTACCTGCTTTGAGCATCAGCTTTTTCTAGCTTCTCCTGTAGCTGTATCCAATCAATCAATGCTTTGAAGTCCCTCACATAGTTATCAAGCATCATCAGGACTTCCTGAAAAGCAACCATCACATCAATCTTTCTGTTTAAAAAACAATCCCCCACCTCAATAAAAGAACTGAAAAGAAAGAAGGACATTTGCTATTTAGCTTTCTCATTAAAAATAAACTCAGGAAAACCCCTGAAAACAAGAAGGCCCAGATAATTAAGATTTTTATGTGAACAATCATTAAAACATTTATCCTAAGAAAAAGGGTACACATTCTTCAAGATCTGTGTCAGCATCCATATGTAAGGACAAAATGGCAACATTTGCAAGAAAATAATTCTTAACACACATAAGGATACCTGTTTCATTATTTATGCCCATTTTTTGGTCAGAGCTACCTTTTAAAATAGGCTGGACATACATCACCAAGAAGGCAAAACTGTATAAAACCTAACAGGTCTGTGGAAGACTAAAAATAGTAACAATTAATCTGTTTGTGAAGTAAAACTAGACAAAACTACACAAAGGCAACAGCATCAGAACCTGGATGGGATTAAAACATACACTGTTAGAAACTATGAGGGCATGCTGGAGATTTACTCAGAATATGCAAAATCTTGACGAAGTAGAGTGAATCTGGAACCACATATTGGTATCTAACAAATAAAATTAACTGTTACAAAAGGACATATCAATTAACTTCACACTACACCAGGAAGAAAGTCACAGACAAGACAGCAGTGGCTGAAGAGACTTGTTTCTGATTAAAACATCCTTAACTTTGAGAAATTATTGACCGTGTCTACTGCTGCCCAGTTGGCACAAACATATGAGTGTAGTACCTATAGTATTAGATTATTCAGATCTAATCAGATCAGATTACATCCAGAAGCAATGAAAAATTCAAGGTAAGTTGCCTCTACTCAGTTAATGGCATCAGATTTTACTGCAAAGCAGAGCAAAACACAATATAATGGAACTCTCAGTTGTGTTACCTGAGCAAACTACAGTTATCGACTGCCACTGGCAGAGAAAGGAACAATTCTTTGTATTCCACATACAAACCCAAAAATCATTGACTGAATGTGACAAATCATACACAAGGTACCTCCCTCAGCAAAGCTGATTATCACCAACAAAGCACATGAATGCCTCTCTTAGGGAGAGAGTTTGAGCTCATATCAGTCAGAACGAGCAGCTTTCATAACTACTCTATCCGAGACAAGACAAATGTATCCTGTACTCTGTCATGACAACGTGCTGAAAATAACCAAAATCCATGAATGAAGCTTGAATATGAAATTTAAATGAGCTTCACATGCAGAATGTAAAGTACAGAAATAATTTTATGGTATAAGGAAAAACACTAATGACAAAACATTGCTGTTTCGCAAGTTCTTTACTATGCCAAAGTCATTCCTGCTGGCAATAAGATAAATTTTCTGCTCAAAGCAAATAATTATTACTTAGAAATTTTGGGAACAATTACAAATGAGAAGGTACTGGTTCTTAAGTGTATAACTACGTATTTTAACAGTAAAACCTTTGACACCAAAACCAGTAAGAACACTCCTACAGTCCAGGTAACTAATGGACAGTTTTGTAACATCATGTCCCATATATATATATTTACTTTTAATTGTCCTTTTAACAGAAAAAAGACCTCTAACACATGCAAAATGCTTTTTCATATAAAATCATACGGATTAATATTAATTTTGTTTAACTTTGAAATTCAGCTTCAGTTTTGACATAAGTAGACTTTTAACTACTCTTTATGACACATACAGAGCATATGCTGGTTGCTGTAAGGGAAAGGCACCAAAAAGTCAGACACCAGGGAGAGAAATCAAACAGAATCCCACTGCTGATGCAAAAGTTGCTCTTTGTTTTGAAATATTCCCCAAAAATGCTAACAGAAATCTTTCTTACAAAGCAGTTGGTTTGCAGCACCAAAATAATTAAGTAAAGTCTGCTACAAGAAATGAACAAGTCAAGTGTTTCAACCAGTTCTTTTTTCAGTTCCACTAATAAAATTTCAGCTTTCTAATCCAATTAATGTCCATTTAGGTTAGCCCATACTAAGTTGTGCTGACTATTACTAACAATGAGAGCATAGAAAGCAAAATTTAATTCTGAATCATTACTTTTCAAGTCAGCCACTTACATATTCCTCACAAAAAAAAAAAAAAGAATGTGAATATGAGTTATATTTCTTAAGTTAGCTGGCACAGGAAAAAAACCGCAATAAATGGTTTAACCTATTTTAAGGAATGTTTAGCTCCACATTATCAGAAATGATCAGAGCCGACCCATGCAGCTGTAACCCGAGCCATGTTTTATGAACAAGGGAATACAAACAAGACAAGCAGCTGGAGCGGCCCCATACTCACTGATGCACATCTCTCTCCCTAAAGCTATGAGGGCCATTTTGTCAAGCAGGATGGAGCAGAACAAAAGTGGCTCTGAAAGCGCCGTTGCAGGCATGCAGATAACTCCATATAGATGTCCAGCTAAAATTACCAATTAGCTCCCCAATGGGCTGCAGCGGCTTCGATTGGTTTGTAATGGAGCCCGGGGCCGGCGCAGAGCAGGCCGGGCGGCGCCGTCCCTTTGTCCTCTGACACAGGATCCCAGCGGGGCTCCCGGATCCAGCCCGCTCTACCTGCGGCACCGCCGGCAGCTCCCGCACCCCGCCGCTGAGCCAGGGCAAACATGCACCACTCGAGAAGCTGCTGACAAAAAGGAACCTTTATGGACCACACTGCGGCTGCACTGGAGCCAGAACAATTTTATCTCTCATTATTTCTCAAGGTCACATCCATCCTGTACGGTTTTTATAGAGACAGTTTGAACTAAGAAAGAAAGCAATACTACTGAAAAACAACCCTTCAAGGAAAATCAGTGACATGAAACTCAAACCAGCCACAATGTAACTCCTGTTACCTTTTCCCCTCAGTTCTCATCAAGTCTCTGTCCACCAGTTCTGCATGTCTTTTTTTTTGTTTTCCCTTCTTTTCTCCAGCTTTCATTGATTACTCTGGTTGCCATGTATTTATCTCAAAGTTGGACTTCTAGTCTCTTCAACTAGGGTGATCCTACTAATTACTTTGTAATCAACAGAGATCTTCAAGAGTAGCTACATTGGAACAATCCTCAGTCAGTACTCATGTCCTAGATAGGCCCATTGTAATCCTTAAGAACAGAAGTGTACTTCAGAAATCCCTTAACCACTTTGAAATGTCGTTTCATGCATTCATTCTCCCATTCCCAAACAAGGAAGGGGCAAACAGGGAAGTATGGAAGACTGCAGGATTTTAAGGTTACTCCAACCCAAACAGTAGCACATGCATAGGGGAAATTAATTCAGTCACCACATCTGTACTTTAGCTTATTAACCAAGCTAGAAATATGGGTTCTATTTTACAAACCATGCCTACTTTATGCTGTTTCATTATCTATACTGAATATTTTAGTTTATGTATTTACCAAAACAAACATATTTTCTTTTTTATACTTTTAGCACACAAACTAAGTTCCTTCCTTCTTTTTTTAAATATATATTTTCAAGGTTAACTGGGTGTTTCAGTAATTTGACAAAAAAATCACTTCAAAAAATTCCCTGTAGCCTTTTCATACAATTGAATTACAGATAATTAAAGCCAGCTCTGGGATTGGTTCAGCCAATGTGATTGTCAAAGCGGTTCTTACAGCTTTGGAAAAGGATAAAAGGAAGCAGCTTCTCTAGACAAAGGACTCTCCTTGTATCAACTTCAGTATGTGGCAAATAATATCTTAAGCAAGCACATGATCTCCTAGATCCAAGTGTTAAATGCACCACATCTGGCCTCACTTGCTCCTCACTGATGCACCTTCGATGTGGCAGCCACAATCCCCTGCCTGACCAGGATGTCGTCCAAAGGACCACAACTATTTCCAAAGGAAATTTTCTCCAGAAGAATTAAAGCAGTGGCACGTGCAGGGACTCAATCACACAAAATTTAAATATATGCACACATATACACATATATGTGTCTGATGCAAAGGACGGAGAGGCAGGAACAGGGATACTCAGAGTGCCAGCTAAAAGACATGCTGGCTTTTTTGAATAGAACACCATTTTGAAAGACCTCATCCCTTTTTATCTGTAAGACTGAATGCCTGATCACGAACCCATTTTCCTGTCCTTCTCTGTTGACTCATCCATGGTAGCTGACAACAATGAAAAAGTAAATGTCCAAAAAGAGGCAGCAGGAATGCTGACAGAGATTTTCACTGGGCAAGGACTGCCACAATACAGCCGTAAGTTGTTTAGGAAGATATTTACTCTTGGTAAATATCCCCAAATTCAGAACTAGAAGGTGTATTTTGTGAGTGAGTGCTATGTGGCAGCCTTGCACTCCTCTGCCATACTCCAGCTGCATGCAGTACTGGCTGTCCCAAACGCCAGCAATGGCTCAGCTGCCTAAGCAGGGGTCTCAGTCTGCACGGAGAGAGTGACATCAGCAGAATTTGCAGACCCAGGCCCAAAAGCAGCCTGCAGAGAGGCTCCTCTCTGCTTCTGGGAGGCCTCAATCAACTCAAACCCTCTCACAGACATCCCCTGACTCAAAGGCCTTAACTGAAGTTGATTCAATTGGTTCTTTTGCAGAGGAACATCCTGCTATGTGTCTAAACTTTTAATGAAAATCTTTACCCACCTCTCCACTTGTGCTGTTTGTGAGAAGCAGAACAACAGAACTCCACTGCTGAATTTTCCATTTCATAAGAGGGAATAAGAATCTCAAACAAAATTAAACTGTTTTCACTGAACCAGACTGATTTAAGAATGCATCTGTAAGCTCCAGAAACAAGAGAAGGCGAAAACCTTCCAGAAATACACCAGAAACCACTGTTAGGTGAAAAGACAAGACACGGTACAAGCTTTAAGTAATGCTAAACAGCAATATAAAAAGAATATAGAACTAAATTTTTACATTATTAAATTCAGCTTTTTTGAAAGGAAAAGAACAGTTGAAGCTGTGAATTCATTCTAGGAGGAAAAAAACCTCAAAAATTAAATTAAAGGTAGTTTGGTAGTCTTCTATACTTGCTGTATCATTAGTTGTTGGATCCAGTTGCTCAAACTCTATCAATAAAGGATTTACATAAGTGTGTAGTGTTTCTTTTTATACACACATACACATATGTAAATACAAACTCAGTTGCTGAGACACCTGAAAACACCATAGAAGAATAGCAGCTGAAGACATCTGTTGTACTAACCAAAACCGACTACAGAATCTGCCTTCGCCCATCTACAAATATTTTGGTCTTAATACCTTTTATCATACAGCAGGAGATTTAAAGGCATTACCATTTCTGCTCTGCCTACACTTGCCACCCAAGTCTAGAAAACAGTAGCTAATAACCCAGCTAATACAGAGAATATCCACACAATTTGCATTTCAAATGTTGAAGGTTACAGGTATATTTACTAAGATATATTTAATCTTTTATCACTATTGCACAAGCTGATTTATGTACAGTAAGATGATGCTTAAACTTGAGAACTCTTCATTTATTTCAGAAATAATTCAACCATGTTCATTATACCTTCCCACACAAAGCATCCAAGCCATATCTATATATCTACATACATGATTTGAGAGTTCTCAATTCCAAATCAATAGCAGAATACCAACTTCAGCAGAGCCCAAAGCTGAGAAAATACACACAAGCACTGATCCTCTTACACACATTGCCACTGTTTGGATCCTCACCACAACCTTTCTGTCTGCAGTTTCAACCACAAAGAGCCACCAGAGCCCTTTCCCACTGCGGAGCATCAAACATCTTCAGTGACAATACAATCAATAAAACTGCAACAACTCATAAGGACACGGGAGAGCAAAAGGCATAAAATACCAAAAAAAAACCCCCAACTAACACTTTTATACCAGGTTAAACAGAAGGTTTAAAATGCCAGAAGCTGTCACATTTCATTTTTACATGGGTCTTCTTAGGAGACAACCTTTATACAACTACAATGTTTAAAGAGAATAGCACCTGCCCATTTGACCAAGCCAGAAGTTGAAAGAGTCAAAATTAAGGAAGTTTTTGATAATATGAATTTATCTTAATTGAAAGGATTTTTTCAAAATACCACTTAAAAAAAATGAAGAAAAGGTTAGCAGTGGGACCATTTTGGTTTCTTATTTAATATTGTTTCCCACCTATGTCCAACAGTCAAAATGGGAGAAACTGGACTGTGTCTGTCAAAACCACCATAAAATAATGACAAATAATAGAATTTCTAGAATAGAAACATTATTAGTAAAATTAATTTGCAAGACTAAGCAGTTTCACACTTCATAATTTAATTAACAGACACACTAGTAATTTATCAACAGAATAATCATAATTTAACAGTAACCTAATCTCACAGACAAAAGACCACAGCACAAACACATATTCCAGCTGCTCAGGTAAGGCACATTTGTGCTTAGAAAAAAGATCTTTTGAATGGTAAAAGTAACATGAACATTATGTAAGTTTCACAGCATTTGACACTGGACTGCCCTGTTTGCTCATTTTTGGTTTATTTCACCTCTGTTTTGCAAACAAGTAACCTGAACCACACAGATAGATACATCACTGTCAAGAGTCTGCTAAAATGAAGACTTTTCACTCAGGCTGCGTCGTATCCCCATCCAAAAGCAGATCAACTGGCCCAATTAAAATGTTGAACGATATCTGACCCCCAAAATACGTGATAATGATACAAATACACTTCTGTTCTTTCTGTCACAAAAATTTAAAATGCTAATTTAATTATAATGCAAGGCTGGCTGACTTTCTGAAACCAAAAATTCTACAGAGAAGTTTCCTGAGCAGGAAGACAGTTCAGTAACAAAATGTTAAATTGTGTTAGACCAACCAGAGATTTGGAAGCCTCTGAGCTACTGTTCAGTTCTCAAAGCTGCTTTCAATGAAATGTATTTGTACGCTAATCTCAAAAGCAATTTGGCTGTGTCTGATTACAGCAGAGAATGAGATGCATAGGATAAAAGAAAAGTTTACTTAAATTGATACATGAATTTTTTACAGTGATTAGATAATCATTTCCAGAATGTGTTGAGTTTCCAGCCATGTTTAATATGAAAACAAAGTCGTATCTTTAACATTTCTTTTATAATGTGTTCTGACTTCTCTTAATGCTTGCGATAAATTCCATTTCCAAAGCATGAGAGATTTTTATTAAATGACAAGGATATTTCTAAAGATCTACTAGAAAATCAAAATAAAATGTGAACCAGATGCACAGGTTATTAGAAATCCAGGTTATTTGAAACTGGGAAGTGTCTTACAGTGACATCCCAACCAGACATTGCTTACACTTGACCATCAATCACTTTCTTAACAAAGGGAGAATGAGAAGAGTGACACCTATCACTGCAGAAAGGGAGCAGTGTATAATTAAGCCACTTAACAGCAAGCAAATGAACGAGAAAAAGGCTGAACTGCAACAGTGCCACCTACAGTAAAGGACGTTACTGGGAAAAATAAATCAATCAGTGTTTAGTCACAAAAGTAACAAAATCAGAATTCAATAAACAAAATCCGGTTTCAGCAAAAAACTGAGCTCTAATAATATCACGTACAACACAGGTTTTATACACTTCAAAAATTAGTCCCTGCTCAAGATGAAAGCATTTTCTTAAATATGAATACATACGTCCTCAGCTGTCCTATTTAAAAGCCTACACAAAATACAAATGAAAAGGTAACATGTTTCCGAAGCTCTAATTCCTCATTTACTTTTTTCTAAAATATAAAAAAAAGCCAGATAGAAGCAGATAGGCAAAGAACAGCTGGAACATTACCTTGCATTCCACCACACTCTGATCTGATTCACATGTGACATAGATTTCATCAACTGCCCGTCGGAGGTTGTCAAAGAGAAATGCCCAGTACCGAGCCCGCAGGTCCACCTTTCGAGGCTGCCTGGTTTTGGTTGGGCTTTTGTCAAAGTTTTTGTCTCCAGCTCCTGCTGCTGTTAATTTACAGTCTAAGGCAGTGTTCTGAAAACAAGAAGGTACAAGGGGAAAGGAGAACAAGATACAGAAGTATGGTAAGGAATTGGGTTTCTGCGCAACACACCTTTTATCAACATATTGAAACACCAGTAAACAAGAACTTCTTCAATGAAGACGAAGACATCATTGCATTGACTTCAGTTTTTTAAACACACACTTTCTTAAATATAGGCAACACTTATGTTCAACTAGATTCTGTTTCTTTGACAGTATTTTGACAGTATTTGCAGTTTCTTTGATAGTATTTGCATTCCACAACAGTACGAGATACTCTGCCTCTCAGTGCACTGGAAAGATACATTTTCTAATTACATATCCTGTATTACTCATCCTGACAGATGTGTATATCCAGAGGTGAAAATAGCATTTTAGTAATAAACATAGCAGCAATATTCCACCACAGGGAAATTCTATTACCAAGACATTACATATGACACGATTGTTTTTAAACCCTCATGCTAAGGTGTTAATGCCAGTGAAATGCTGATGTGGCTCACCCTAAAACACAGACTTAACTGACCCTGTACTGCTTTGCTGCACAGGTGCAGGGGACAGCCAACATGCTAAATGGGATGGTTGTGCAGGATATTCCAAAGGGTTCTGGAGCACACCTATTTGGCTAAAAATACCAAATCACCACTTGGTCCCATGACACTGCCCTTACTGAACCTGAAATTCTCTCCCACAGAAGAAAAAAAACTGTAAAATGCTGCTACCATAAGCTCGTGCATTCCATAGCCAGTGGACAAGCACCCTCAGTAAACACCAAGTAACACCCAACTGTGGGCTACTTCGTGATGGAGGTATTAGCTTCCTGTTAAGGTAGTCTGGTTTGGGTTGGCTTTTTTCTTTCATGTATTTAATAGCACCTTTAATGTAGTTTTGATGCACTGGTCCACTGAGGCATGTCTCTCTAGCACATCAATTCTTACTGTAGTACTCTTGCAGGGATTAATGCAAAATCCCATTCTAAATGCTCTGCTTTGGTGACTGAATAAGAACAGTCGAAACCGACACCACATATGACAGTACACAGCGTTTATAATTAGCATATTTAATCACTAACTAAAACAGTGTAATTTTCAAAACAACTGGCTAGGATTCAAGCCTTTTTGTCCTGTACCACACATCATTAAACAAATTCCACTTTGCACTTAGGAAGGGGGAGACAGTGCTGTCAGAATGGTTATGCTCTCACCTGCGTTTGTGCAGAGATGATAATTTTTCTGTAAGAAGCAGAAGAATGGACACCTGATTTACTACAACCCAACCAACATCTCTGCTACCCTTACATACATCTCCAAGTGCTCCAAGTGTACTCCAGATGAACCCCAGTTAATGTATGCACGAGAGTCATGCTCAGAAAGATGCATGGCATAAACAACCAATGAAAAGCAATTTCAGAAGGGTTTCATTTTTTCTTCCATTACATAAGTCACCTTTTAACAAACTGCTGGGAGAAAAGATGCTCCTAGGCTGAGGCTTTGTGTTAAAGCAAAGCTTAAATACTGGCTAATTTACAGCTCCTTGAAACTACAGTTTATAATGACACAAGCACAATTACAGAATCATAAATACCTACATTAAAGTAACAGTGCTACCTGTTGCTGCCTGTATTTATAAAATGTGACCTCAGGAAAGTGATTAGGCTTACAGGCATTCAGACAATTCTGTTGATATAAATGATCAGTTGTTTTGGAAACGTGCATAATTCCCACTATTTCAAAGATACATTTTCAAACCTATCTTTAAAAGACAATGTCATGGAATGTATTTTGATATTTAGCAATAAATGTTATCCATCTGCTGTATTTGACATCTGTTTATCTTCCTTCTTATATGTCAGCCACATGTTAATGAGGAAAACACCATGTCTAAGCTCTGTATGTCACAGCAGTTCCATTATTATCCTGTAAGCAGACTTTCAGGGTCTCAGTAAAACCTAAGCAACATTTACAGCTACCAATGTTCCAGCAGAACACCTTTGAAAGGATAAAACTCTCTAACCTACCTGATTTCTTGTAAACACTATCACACAGCAGGTTCACATTAAATTGGTGATTTTTAACTTGCAGCAATAGTTCAAACCTTCAACTGCAGAAGATGCAAAGCTTATATACCTTTAAAGTCAACAGACATGGGAACACCACTTCTTACATCCCAAGTAACCCAGCATGGATGATGAAAGTGACATTAAAACTCAATCTCTCTTGGTGTTTTTTAATTTGGGTTTTTTTCCCCCTAACAGTTTCAGTAACTTGCCTTGGATTTGTGGAAAGTATGCAATGTATATTTATACTCTTGGGATGCCAAAATTCATTGAATGTATATTTGCCAGCACCCTACTGAAAGGAAAATGAGGTTGGTAAGATAGTATGAAATAGCTCTTGTGGGTTTATTTTCTTGAGATTAGTGGCCCATTTATATGTAAAGGAAAATTAAAAGTGAAAGCTCAACGAAACTAAGCCAAAAAAGGCACCAATTACCACAGTATCCAGTGTCTGAAAAGCAGCAGAAATAAAGGTGCTGAATGCCAAACTGAGATGCCAAGATGTACAGACACCCAGCAGTGTTCAAACCTTAACTGAAGCCACCAGGAACGCACTGTGTCAACAAGAGGTTTAGTACAGCAATCGCACACTGAGTAGCAACCAAGCATTCTCCTGAAAACTCAGTGTTCACATAATCCCCAGGTCAGACAGAACCCAAACTGCACACTGCTCTCCACGCTCACTCCTGCGGGGGCAAACGCTGGCAGGGATCCCCAGCTACACCGCTGACACTCCACCTGCCACACCCAGAGAAGAGCACACACCCTGTTTGTAATGTAGCTCTGTGTGAGGAGAGGGTAACACAAGAGTAACAGCTGCGAAACTGAACTGGGAAAGTAACAGCATGCCTGTGTTTTAAAGATGCAAATACATCTCTATGGAAGAAGAACATTTTTTCTTTTTTCAAAAAAATAACATCTTCCATATGATTTATTACCAAATTCTCAAAACACGAAATGGCTAAAGGTGTACTAATGGTTAAATCCATATATCAAAGAAAAACAGTGGGTAAAAATATTAAACATGAGGAAAGACTGAGGTATTACTTTATTAATGTAATAAAGGTTGTCATTCACAGAGAAAAAAAAACCTGAATAAAAATAAGAGTGGTGTCTTCTTTACAATTCTCATGCAAACTTGCTTTCCAATCCTAACTCTTGGAAATTTTACTCACCTGGACTTGTTTCCAAATTAAGATATACTGACTTGAGCCACTAACATATGAGGTCAAGAAATTTCCTTTAATTAGAAGTTGGGAAGAAAGGCAGCCCTTGTATAAGCAGCATACTTATAGGAAGAATATCCTGTATCATTTTATTGAACAGCACTTTCCTTAAAATGACTTTAATGCCAATAAGTCATGTGTCCAGAGGCTGGGAAGTGCCAAAAGGAAAGGCTGAGGAAGATAACCTAAATTCTGGCAATCTTAACTTCTGAATACTTGACTTTGAAACTGATATGCTTTAAAAATACCATGTATGCACAGCTGTAGAGAAGTATTAATCAGCCACCAATATATCAGTGATCTCACAGAAAAACAGTGTTATGTCACAGTAAGAAATGAGCAGATACCTGTTTTGCAGTCTTGTGTGTTCCTTGAGTCACCCTTTTTGTTTTTCCACCAGAGTGCCATTTCGATTTTCCTGTGAGAGAAGCAACTGTTTTAATCAACAATAATGATTTTAATTAAATAGAGCACTCTAAAATGCACATATCTCATCTTGCAATGTACTGAGAGGGGCACAATTTCTGAGTTAAGAGGTTTGGCAAATTTTATATTCCAAATATATATTCCACTGTTTAGAATGTGGATAATGCCAGAAAACACTGGAATTAAAAAAAAAAAAAAAAAAGGCAAGACATACAGACTTCATTAAACAAAGATAAACTTTGAGTTCTCAGTGCCTCTAAAAATCGTATCATTACAATCTATATGTCAAACACGATACTAGTTTTCTACAAAAATTTTAAGAAGTCTGCTTTTGATTGATTGCTCAATCAGCTATTACAGAATTAAAACAAGAAATATATTTGTTAGGAAAACCAAATTTAATGATTTAGTTCTTCTGGAACTGCTCTGCCAAGAAAGATGGGAAAAAACAGAATTTAGGTCAGGATTTAGTTCATCAACATCTAGGTAGCCAAAGGAAGAGAGAAAAACATTCACAGAAAACAAGTCATTCTCCTTTAGACCTGAAATCCCTTCTCAGACTACCTGTCTTCCTCCACTGTTTATACAAAGTGACTTTAGCAACTATGCTTCCAAAATCAGTTTAAATTCCCCCAGTCAGAAGGAGTGATTCCAGGTCTCAGTGCTGCAGTGGTGGCAATTAACTGATTTAGAGTTATCTTTGCATAGAAAAATCTGTGTTAGCCTAGACCAACCTGATCCGTTTGCACTTAATCTTTGAGATTTGCTATGGGGTAATGTAAAAAGAATTATTCCTCCAAGTATCTAAACTTGCACAGCACAAAAACCATAGGATCCAATTACCAAAAATGTAAGCAAGATAAGATAAAACAGTAACTATGGCCAGAGTTTTCTCCAGCAGAGATTACAACCAAAGAGAAGTTTCAAGATTATTTAGCTAGATGAAGCCAAGCAAATCAATGCATTAGTTGAATATGGTCCTCCCTAGACCATGGAGATCATTCTTAAATTTCAGAATTGTCCAGTTGAGTTTTTAACAGTTGAGGCCAAATTCCCAAACGCAGCCCAGCTGTTTTACATTGCTCTGGTTATGTAAAATAGCTGCAAATCTGTCTTAATCAAGCAGTTGTACAGCTGGTTTGCACAGCTGGTTTGGATCATTGGCTATTCCAGGGAACAAGGCTTTTAATTTAAAACAAATTAAAAATTATTTGCTTGATAATTCATTTTTAAAATGCTACATTAGCCAAAAACCAGGTATAAACTAATATATTCAACTCAATTTAGCAGCATTCAGGAAAAAAAAAAATCATTCAGCTACTACATGTATAAAGCCTTTCTAATCACTAAAAAGCTTCAACTGGGGAATAGTTCCATAGCAGACTTCTGATAACAGAAGTATTTCAATCACCCAAGTCTCTCTTCTGATGTGATTTACGTTCTGCAAAGACCAGGTTTTGAGGGGAATGGCATACAGGACTTGCACAGTGAAAAGGTTTGCCACAAATATGGGTACACTAAATTTAAAAAGGGGCAGAGGAACACATCAAGTTGCAGACTCTTCAGGTTCTATAAAATCCCGAATAACAATCCATCATCTAAGATCTGTGAAATGTCTGAAAAAGTCCCTTCTAAAGACAAAAGCAAGTTTCCAGGCACTGCCTATATAGGGCAGATATTTAGATGCAAACAGCAAGTTTTGCAAACTTAATATAGCGCGTTGCAAGGACTAACATTTTCTTAAGGTGTGTAGGCCAGAAAAGCTTGCATTTCAGCAGCAGCCGCATTTTAAAGCTTCTTTGTTCGTTTTCTTACAATAATGTCTCTGGTAATTAGAAGATTATTTCTGCTTTTGTCCCTCTATACTCCCAAGCAGTGACAGCACTGCTCAATGGCTGTTTGTATGTTCAGGACGACTGGTGTGTAACCGGTGTGTAGTTACTCCATGCTGGCATTGCTAAGAGATGCACAGACTTCAGTGACACCTGAAGGGCATCCCTGCTAGCAATTTACTGAATTGTAAGGAGAGAACAATTGTGACCCAAGAAGATCAACTCCTTTAGCTACTAAGTTGCCCATGTGAAATATATAAAGTATCAAAGTTTTGCAGCATTGGAGGAGGTACAGCCATATTTCACACTAGAAGTCCATTTCCTCCCTGTCTGGTGTTTAAATATGAAGCACACAGGGTTTATGATTTGTGGCCTTCCTGTCCAAAAAGCAGAGGCGCTAATACCTGCCAAAACCCCCCCACTGATAACCTATTTTCAAAGCTATCTTTTACCTAACAACCTCAACAACCATCCCACTCACCTCTCTTTTGGAAAGTTTTACTGGTATGGGAAATGTAGGAATTGCCTTTACATTCAGTAGTTAATTGCAACCTTCATTTCTGTCCTGGCTATGGCAGAGATCAACTGCACATGTTATTTCAATGTCTTTGCCACTGTTCATCATCACAAGCGCAGCAGAAATGATAATTTTCAACTGAGGAAGCATACTAAAGTTTCTAATCCTATTATGAACCACATCTTCTTACAAGTTTGTACAGCAGCAGTACATGCTATTTTTCTAACTGTATTATGCTAAGGATCTGGAGAAATGATTGCCTTCAAGCATGGATATAACCAAAATTCTCCAAGTTTTCCCACATTTCTAATTGAACTACAGCAATATATTTTGCACAAAATTAATTTTATAAGCTACTGTCCGTCTCATCCAGAATATAATGGCTCCGTACTCACCTACCCACACTAGACTGGATACCCATTCATTCCAGTAAAATTCAAGGTTTGAAACTTAGTAGCCTTAAAGAATCCCCTTCCCCCACACTACATTCTGCCAGTTCCCATCAGACCCGGGCTGCAAGGGCTCGCACACAATGTGTGGAGTCAGGGCTCTCGCAGCTCCTCACATGGCTAAAGAAAGCCAACTTTCATTACTTTGACCACATCCCACAAAACTTATTTTCTGTAGCAGTCTCTTGCTAAAACAGTGGAATATGCTGCAGGCTCCCCGAAGTGTGCCAGGTAACTTTCAACCAATAAAATATGTTTCCTTACCCTGAAATGCTTAATCTGCAAATGAATTCTGTATGGCAAGAGCCCAGGTGATTTTAAACAAATAGGAAATAAGAAGAGAACAATCACAAATACAAGATTTTTCATTTTTTTCTACACATCTTGAAGTTCCAAAGATATCTTACCATCTATTAACATTTACAAGTCAAGCCTCTGCAATTTTTTAACTGTTGCTAATATCATACCTAGGATTTTGTAATAAAATTTGTGTGCAGCTGCTTTCATTGCCTCAAATTAAATTCTGCATCCACTGCCTCAAATTGAATTCTAGACATGTGAAAAAATTACAAAGAAAAAAATTCTGAAACCCTCTGTTGCAATGATCACAGCTTTCCAAGGTGGGCAAAAGCCACATGACTGCAGTCGGTGACTGGTGGCCACAGGTTTGGAATGAAAATCCCATTCTGGAGACAATACCAGAAGACTGAACCTTTCCATTTCAAGACTCCTCCTGAGACACCAAGTCAACAATAGTGTTGATTAGCTTATCCAACAGAACCTGCTGTATACCACTGAATTCTGCAAAGGAGTATTTGAATTTCAATGGTTGAAGTGTTACAGTCACTCCCTCTCCTAGACCATCACCACCATGCCTGGGATTTTGTCATGGCATTGATCTGTATGCACAATTAGAATTTCAGATCTGACATAACTGGGGTGCACACTGCTCAAAAACACACAACTGATGTATCACCTGCCACTCCAGAAATCTCCTTCCTTTTTAAGGAAATACTGCTTGCTGGCAGGAACTATGTATTTACAGAATGGAATCAGAAGGCTTTGATTTCTCTTTTATCTATGTATGCTATATGAAATACACAAGTCTTTCAGAGAAAGAGGAAAAAATGGGAACAAGAACACAAGCACACAATTTTTGAAGGAATTAGAAAAAGGATACAAATGGAAAAGGTGAATTCAGCATTTTAATTAATCAACCCTCTATAACACCTTCTATAACCCTAGCAATAAAAAGTGCTCATACCTTCATTGTGTCTGGAAAAAAAAATCCCATTATGAATAACAGTATATAATTTAAAATGTTAAATCACACACTGGTGCTGCCAAATCAATACCTCTGAACATTATGAGCAGAAGAAACTCCCCGAAGACAAAATTCTGCTTTGTACAGAAGGGCGGCAGGATTGGCTCAGGCACCCTGAATCTTTGGCCTGATTTACACAACCCTTGAACAAGTTAGAACTATTCTAATCCATAATATTGCTGTATCATCCCTCAGGGACACAGCACATACGGAAGGATCAGTATAAAATGAACCAGAGCTCAGTGACACCAACATAAACACCCTCCATGCCAGGCAAGGGTCAAGAGATAAAGGATCTGGCTGTGCCAGGCTTTCACTAAACACAAGTTGCTTTCCACAGGGAAATTTTCCATCAGGCAATAATCATCAGATCCTTTGCATTGTGCGAAAAGGTCAGCCTATAATTTAATTTTAAGAAATATTAAACAAGAAAGCACCACTGACAAGGTTTAAAAATTACAATGCAGCTACTACGACCAAAAGAAGGAAACGAATACAGCTACTTCGATTTTAATTACTGTACGTAACTACTATTTATGAAAGCTAAAAATTCACTTTTACATTCATTTATCATGGTTTAGCAGAAATTGTTAGAGCAAACATTCATCTACAACCCACAGTCATTTTTCAGGAAGAAGTCTTAAAGTTCCTAAAGTAATATTACAAGCAAGGTAGTAATAAAAAATAACAGACTCTTTACACAGAAAGTGAATCAACCCACAAGTTCCTCAAAAATACTACTAGAAATACACTGCGTGTTCCTTTACCACACACACATTCATATCACTACCTTCCCCAGAGGTGTAATTTGGAATCTGGAAATACTTTGGGCCCCAATTCTATTCTGCTTAAAGACAGTTGAAACTTTATATCAGACATAGGGTGAATTATCCTGCAATTTAAGACATAACATTTGTTAGAAATATCTTTTCCACTGGAAGAATCACAGAACAGCAGAGGTTGGAAGGAACCTCTAGAGATTGTTTAGCTCAACCTCTAGGCTGCCCAGAGCTATGTCCAGGGAGGTTTTGAGCATCTCCAAGGAAGATGATGCCCACAGTTTTTCAAGGCAACTGGTTCCCTTGTTCAACCACCTTCACAGCATAAAAAAATTGACTTGTAGACACTCAAAAGCTGCAGCAACTGGACAGGGACATGCAGCTACAAAAATATTTGAGATTAAGTTCTCAAAAACAGCATTCAGACATCTGGAACAGCTTGAGTAGAACAAAAATAAAAGTCAATTCCTGGCTCCTTAAGTCATCATACCACAAGAGAGTATTACAACAGTAATAAAACTGTTCTGAGGACTTGCATTACAGAAAGCTGTCCCCACATATCCCCTTCTTTAGAGAGTCTTCACTGGCATCTACCAAAGCTGAAGTGATCCCAAAAGAAACTTCCAAATTTGTTTTAGAAAATAGAGAGCAATTTGTTAGATTGTTCTAAGTCATTCCTACAATTCTGAATTCCCCAGTTACAAGAGATCACTTTAGGACAACATCATTGTGTTACACAACTATCTTGATAGTATCAGCAGAAGAAAACAGTCTTAGATGTTACTTGCAGACAAATTAAAACAGTTTTTAATCTGCCACTAGAAGGTTTTATAAAGTGATCTGACAACTGCAAGGCACATTTTGGAAAAAAACTTCTAAATTATACTATGTGTGCTAAACAGAATATTTTTAAATAGAGAAATTTTACGTAAGGAAAATATTTCCAGATCAGCAACTCCAGTTGACAGAGGAATGGAAGTGCAAAGACCTCGTGGAAGACTGTTAAAGACATACCATCATCTTCCTTGTTTTCCAGTGGGACGCTCCATGCAATCAGGTTTCTTGCTGTCCGTCCCTCTTCTGCCACTATTTTCCTCACTTTGTCATGGCTGTTAGAGCGTTGGAAAGAAGCCTGAAAACAAGAAATACATGGATGGGCACACAAGAAAGAGACATCTTTGGTATGACATGTTAATTTTACCCAGTATGTGGTTACACCATCCAAAGTGAGGTGCACAGGTGCTGAATTTTCCTCAAATATCTGAAACAGGTGTATGCATCCATTTTCATCCCTATCCTTCTGCACAGAAGCAGATTTATTCATCAGCATGTCATGGGAGTCACTACCCAGCCCTCAATATGGGTACATTTAGACCACATCACTTTTATTTAATTGCTTGTCAATGCTGCTGGAGCATCACAGCAGACTTCACGAATGTTTTAATTACCCTGTGTCAATTAGAACTAATTATACAAGCTAAAGGCAGCACGGGACCAAAATACATGTGCTGGCTGATTGGTGAGAGCCTGGAGAAAGGCGAGGTGACCTGTATGGGAACCAGCTGGAACATGTATAAAGCCCAGCTCTCCCACTGAGAAGACAAGAACCTAGAAAGTATTTCCTGGCAACTGTGATGGGCTGTTACTGCAAAGCTTCAACCACTCAAAGACAGAATAAGAGACACTGGGGATGCACTTCATTTACCTAATAAACACAGTTCTTTGCACTTGTGAGACGCACAAGACATTTGAAACCAAATACATTAAGAAGTATCTGTCAGTATCAATTGATGGATGTCAATCAGATAAAATCTTGCCTCTCCTACAGTGTAGGAAAGTTAATCCTCAGAAAATAATTTGCAACAAAGCCAAACTATCTATGGTGACAACAAACTTACGTACCGTGATAGCATAAAACTGCTGACCACGTTAGCTTTAAATGCTGAAAAACTTAACCATAAAGCAGTTAAATAAACCTAGAATTATTTTAGGCATGAACAGACTGATTTTCTATAGGACTAATCAGGAGATACATTTTTCCTCTTTTCATTCTTACCATCACGTGGCTCAAGCCTGCAACCACTTCTACCTTTTTAGAAAGAAAATACAGCAAAATTACACTAAAAACAAATATAGAAGATGAGCAGCTAGAATTTTTTAAGGCAGCAGGAAACACAACACAAATGAGAAACCCCTTTTACTTTAATGCTAATCTAATAGTTTTTAACTTGGGTTTCTCTCATCCAGATGTCTTCAGCTGCCTGTTTGGAAGTCACAGTGTGCCATCTAGTGCTTCGCTGACCTGCCCAGAGACATGACCAGGCAACACAACAGGGCAAAAAATATCACTGCTTTACCTGTGAACTTTTGGAAAACAGAGCAAACTACATACCTTGGCCCAAAGCAACTCAAATTAAGCACATAAAAACCCCAGAACCTGGACAGAACTGGTTATAGTCTATCCTTATTCTATACAACTAATTGCCTATGCTTGCTAGGAGTTTTTAGTAAGAGTGACAATTTCTGCTGTAGCAAGTTTGGTTTGGGTTTTAATCCCTTGTTGCTTAATGACGTGAGGGTAAAACTTTGCATCAGTCCAAAACAAACTAACTTTCTGAATTATTTATTTTTATACAAGCCAGAAAAGTTTAAAAGGAAACAATAAGTATGTCATCAGGACATTTCAAGGTATTTTGTATAATGAAACTAGAGCCTAACTTAAAATTCTCATCTCCGTTACTTGGACATCAGTCAAAAGAAATCAACAAACCCTTGAGGGAGGCCCAAACAGGAGTCAGCGATGAGGAACTGCACAGCCCCCGAGAAGTGAAAATCGTTGTGCCAAAGGCCAGAGTGGGTATGAACAGCCCTTGCATTTGACAAGAGCTCACTGTAGTCCCCTCCCTCATATACTGACACCTGGTTTTTGACTGCTCCCTCAACCTGAATCCCTGCTATTTGCTACTCAGCTATGGAAAGAAGTTACCTTCTGCCACGTGCTCTGGATACAATCAGCCCTTAGGCCAAAGGAGGGACCAGAAACTGCTCAGCCTTAAATAGCAAATGTTTGTTATTTAGTCTGTACTGCTTCTTCTCATAGCTATAAATACTAAGGGACCTTTTATAAGGATTCTTTTTTTAACAATGTTCATAGATGTAAACAAACCGACCAGTTTCATCCACTGCATTCCCAAAGAAAATTAATTCAGCTCTAACCTCAGCTCCTTCTAAGAACACCACACTGTTAAGTGTAACCAAACATTAAGGTCTTACATTACAGCACAGGTTGGATGAAAGCAGCTTAAAATGGGAGTCAGCTGAAAAAGAATGAATGCAAAAAACCCCATATACTAACACAACTAGAAATTATGCAAAACAGAAGAAATGCTCAAATTTATTCTACCATAAAATTTCTTTTTGAAGGTTCCTCTCTACAGTGTTACTGAATAACACTGCAATTTATTAAGCTCCTAGAATCAATACTTTCACAGATGGCACAAACAAACTGATTTACGAATGAATCCCAACACGAAAAATTAGTTTTACTTGTCGTTGAAAAAATACTCTACCGTACAGTGTTATAGCTACTGAATGTCTTACCATCATGTTATAGCCTTCCTCAGCATCAACAGGCTCACTTATTACATTTTTGGATGACCCCATTGAGCTTTCATACCTGTGTCGAAAAAATACAATTAATTGTTTTACCTTAAACCACTTCTAAAACTACTTTTTGCTTGCTGGCAGAATTTAAGTCATGGACATCAGACGAACACACTAAGATTGTCAGAAGACAATTTTATTTGTAAAGTATTTGCATTGCTCCTTAATAAAAGCAGCCAAAAGTCCAAGAAGAAAACAAAACGAAACTGACGCTACAGAAAAACGTATTTTTCTATGTGGTTAGACAGTAAACAGTACAAGGACTATTAAAACTTTCAAACAAATCATTGCATGGACTGCTCCAGAATAGTGATGCAAACAGAATAATCTTTCCCGTGACAGAGAACTGGGCAAGTAGGTTATCAGTTCAGAAAGAAAAATGAATCAGAGATGCACTACCAATCAGCATCAGCTAATTAATGACAAAGTAAAATAAAAGGGAAACTTCTGTCCTCATTTAACTATAAGATGTGAAGGCTCCTGTACAAGTCAGCTCTGACAAAGTGAATACTTTATGCAGCTGTAACACAGAACCATTGCCACAAATGAAGAAAGTACGCAGCGATAAATACTTCTAGGTTTATCAAGAATTCCCAGAACAGTGTTAACAATTCTGAAATAAAGTTAAATCCTTGGCTTCAAGGCTGATAAAATCTAAACAGCTGCTGATCTGAGTGCAAACAGTCTAATCTTACCTGTCTGAAGAATCAGACACTAAATGGAAATTAAAGACACTTCTAAATTATCTGAAATTAGGTGTAAAACCAAGATTAACATTTAATCAGATCCAAAGTCCAATTTCGTTGGCCTTTACCATGCATGACACTGCATTAAGCAGGCTGTTCACTTGTTCTCACCTCACATAAATAGCTGAATTTTCTAAAAGGATATAGCCCAGCCTGTGTCAAGCCCACAGATGCCTGTGTGCCTTAAGACAACCTACTAAACCCATACAAATCAAAATGTTCTGCAGTTGGATGAAGGGAGTTTTTGAAAACAAAGATTGCATTTCTGCATCACTTCAGCCATCAGAACAGACCCACCGCTGAGTCTTCAAACACTGCCACATCTTAGAAAACATCTTTTGTACACCCAGCTGACTTGATTGTAATCGAGGGATAATAAAAGCTCATTAAACCGACATATGTATTTGAAGAGAAAACATGAGGATCCACGTACTTTCCCAATACTGCAGTTCATTTGGAAAAAACGCAGAAATAAGAATCTGTATTTAGAGAACGGCACAGAGAAAACAGACCCTGCGTACACCACGAGACCTTCTGTGCTGTCAGCTGTGATTTTGTCTCTGACAGCAAAGGAAGACCACGAGTTTATGCTAGGAACGACATCAGCAGTTTCTAAGGTGCAAACAGTCATAGAGCATGTGGCATTTTACACGAGTTCACAGTGGATTTCCTCAGCGCGGGTGTCTCTCCCCCCACACACAACTCCCACTCTGGACAGCTGGGCCTGTACAGCCTAAAGGACCGGCGGGGTCACAAGCGCCGGGATCCCCCTCAGGCTGAATCCGAGTCTCCCCACAGGCAGTGCGGGAACGACGGGAGAGGCTGCCTCAGACGGACAGCCCGCTTCCCCCTCAAGGCACGGCCTGACCCACACCCACCGCTCCCTGTCGCNTGTAAAATAGTTCCTGGAATATGTAAACTAGTTTATGGATATGCATAAGAACCTATGAATATGCAACAGGCTGATGTACTAGAAATGGTATAAAAATGGTGTTTCCCAAACTAGCAGGTGTGCTGTTGGCTGAGTGCCAAGATGCACCTGGCCGTAATCTCTGCTTTACTGTCTCTGTCTCCTATTGTCCTTTATTAAACTATTACATTTTAACAGGAAAGTGAACCGTGTTTTTCACAACCTCCAGGGACAGTGACTCCATCACCTCCCTGGGCAGCCTGTTCCAGGGTCTGATCACTGTTTCTGTGAAGAAATTCCTCCAGATGTCCAGCCTAAGTCTCCACTGGTGCAGTGAAGGCCGTTCCCTCTCATCCTGTCACCATTGCCTGGGAGATCAACCCTTACCTCCTGTTGGTAAGTTGTGGAGATCGAGACAGTCCCCCCAAGCCTCCTTTCCTCCAGGCTGAGCCTCTGCAGCTCCCTTGGCTGCTCCTGGTGCTCCGGACCCTTCCCCAGCTCTGTTCCCTCCTCTGGACATGCTCCATCCCCTCCATGTCTTCCTTGTCGTGAGGGGCCCAAAACTGATCCCAGGATTTGAGCTGTGGCTTCAGCAGTGCCCAGTACAAGGGGATGGTCACTGCCCTGATGCTGCTGCCACAGCATTGCTGGTACAGCCCAAGTGCCATCAGCCTTTTTGCCTACCTGGGCTCATGTTCAGCTGCTGTCAGCCTGACATGGCTTCCTGTGCCGGTGTGACCACTGAGGTCATGGCAGTCAGCCCCTCAGCATCCAGCCCTTCCCCAGTGCTGGGAGCTGGGAAAAATGGAACAGTAAATAACTGTGTGCAATACATGGGGTATAGGTATAATACAGGCACCTAATCCTGGGGTGTAACACTGAGGTGTGATTTGGGCTACTGCGTCCAGCTTGCGCACCCCACCTGGGGACAGGTGGGGCTTGTGAAGAGGCCAGCCTTCCTCATGGGGTCTGAGGCCTGGGAAATGTGATTTGTGAGGAAACACAGGACAAGTGGAATCTATTAAGCCGAAAGAAGACAAAAGGGGATGTGGTAGGAGTGTTCAAGCACGTAAAAGCATGATGTGAAGAGAATAACCCGTTTCCCTCAGTGTGACAGGAATAGCGAGAAGAAAGAGGCCCAAATGATAACCTGAACAGTTCAGGTTGTCATCTCTAAAACATTAAAGGTCCTGCAAGGGTAGGAATAGATGGCTTGGGAGATCATACATGCTTCAGTTGGATATGCAGCAGCAACAACATCTCTCAGAAATGATACATCACTCACCCATGGTTCAGAGCAGAGAGCTGAGCCAAATCCCTCACAGTGCCATCCTTTGATAATGCACTTATTATTTATCCATCAGAGTTCTTGCAGCTGCCTCTCAGTGTGTGGCTGAGCTGAGTGCCCTGATACTGTGTCGCATCAAATCCTGCTGTTCTGGTTTGATGCCAAATCAGATACAGCATCAGAAGAATCTCCTTTTATAGCCTATTTCCTCAGATATTAATAACTGCACTAAATGCAAAGAACTAGAAAAACAGGTCAGTAATGTCTGCAGAGTATAAAATATTTTCTGCAAATTCTTATGAAACAATTAGAACATGCAAGAAGTCATATTTGGGTGCTACTAAAGCAAATGACTGTCACTTTGAAATCCAAACACAGGTTATTAAAATGTGATGATATTTATAAATTAATTGCTGCTCAGTTTTTTCCCTTACTTAAATCTAAAATCAACAACTTTTACAATGGAAAAAGGAAGGATAATCTTTGCATGCAAGTCTTAGATAAACCATCTCATATGCAGCTTGAAATGCTGACACGTGATAATAAGGGGAATATGTCAAAATGGAAGCCTATCTAAATAAAGCTACTGTCAATCCATTTATTCTGACAGTGTATAAATGACATACATTAGAATAAAATGAATTAAGGCTTATTCAAGTTCGGCAGTGATTTATAAAACTGAAATGTAGAAATGTCAAAAACTTACAGTGAACACCAGATGGGTAACTTGACTACTTAGAAATAATTATTCAGGTTATGCTGCTGGACAACTCTTCTCATGCTGGCAGTCCAACAGACCCAATTTACACTTGCAGATCTCACAGAGAAGTTGTGTTGAACATGACCTTCTAACATTCTTTTTATTTGTGACCAGAAGAATGGCTCCAAGTAGATTTGTGGCACACTGCATGTGATTTGGCTTGAGGGAAGGGCAGATTTTCCAGAAAAGTCAGGAAGTTCACCACATAAAGAAGTTTTTATATAGCATGACATGTATTCTGATTTTAAAATAGCTTCACATGTACTCCTTTTTAACTTACAATAGTGATGCATTTGCTATGCACGTGGTTAAAATAATGGAGGGAACAGAAAAACCTCTCTCTTTTTCCCCCCTGCATTCATACCAGAATGATCTTGAATTTTATTATTCAACTAGTTTAACTGTGTGCTGGGAAGGGTCTGGATTGTATTTTGACATGGAGAAGAATATGGTTTCCTCTGCTTTCCCTCTTGCTGAGATCCAGACTTTTTTTCCTAATGTATAGGATATAATGAATTTCATAATAATAAATGTGGTCTTGCAAGTTGTGTAGGCACTGAAATGTCCAATCTGATACTTGTCAACCCTTGAGATATGCAGCGAAGAGATTTTTTACGGTGTTAGTAATGCATCAGACAAAGAAAACAAAGCATCCTGAGTGCTATTTCAGAAACTAATCAAATCATACTCCTGTTTTGATTGCTCATAGGATTTGCTTTATCTACCATCTATACTATCATGCCACAATTAGTAGGACTTAATTCACATTTTGTATATGTGATTTATTAAATACTGATGGGAAATTTGACACTTAAACCAATAAAAGATACTAGACTTAACTCACTATTAGATTTTTTAATGGAAAGACATTTCTTATACGGGCAGGAAATTGCAATAACACATTTACTGATTTATTGCAATATTTTACTCTTGGATCTTCAGAACAAACTGTCACAGCTCTTCACAGTTAATAGAATTGGAGGTGAACCAGGATCAGTCCATTGCTGTCACCATGGAAGGGACTGGACAGTGCAGCAACTTCCATTACCCTGGGGCTCTGTCTAAACAATGTTTGTGGAAACACAGGTAGGACAATTTCACTTCCTTCTGGTTAAAGGAGGAATTTTGAAAATACCCTTGTATTGAGAGGAGAAACAACAAATCTAACGATGGTTCTACATAAATCTCAACTCAGTGACAATGATTAATTTGACTGCAGTGGGGTCGGGATCAGAGCAATCTCAATTTCATGTGACAGCTGTTAGGAATTATATTCTTGGGGAGGCCCCTGCTCATTTACTCGATGTATTTTCAGTTTGTCTCAATGGTCAATGAGGCTAAATTTATTTTACAGCTTTCTATTATCTGTGTTGAACAGTTATTAAAACTTGTATTGATCCACCTTATTAATAACTCTTACAAAGCCTCGCTTCCGTTTTTCATTGCCTCAGAAGCGTTACTTGTGAGTTGCGCCCTTAAGCAAGACTAATGCTTTTTCCTTTTTGGTATAATGCTTTTGCACACTTCGTTTCCTGATCATCTTCCCCTTGCAGGGTTTGTTGATGCTTGCCTGAAATTCTGGTAATCATAGAATCACAGAATATGCTGAGTTGGAGGGGATCCATCAGGATCATCCAGCCCAACTCTTTGTCCTATGCAGGGCATCTCCGCGAGTTGCTCCTACCATATCCAAACGCTCCTCGAACTCAGACTGTGGAAAGTCTCTTCAGTCTGCCAGGCCTCACTGATGTCTAAAAGTTGGATAATTCTCAGCATATCCTGACAGTATTTGGTGCCTTTCCCTGGTAGACCAGAAAGGCCTAGGCGAGAGACGCCCGTTCCCGATCCCGAATCACAAGCACTACAAACAAGCGACACCGCCGGCCGACTGCGGCCGCGG
>VXAX01003392.1:0-105521 GCA_013399835.1 Leptocoma aspasia | reverse complement strand
GGAGGAAGCGGAGGAGTACGCGCGGCTCAGCCCGGAGGAGCAGCAGCGGCGGCTGAGGAACATCGTGAAGAAGATCGACGCGGACGCGGACGGGCTGCTCAGCGAGGGTAACGTCAGGGGCCGGGCGGGCCGGGTTGCCTCGGGAGGAAAACGCGCTCTACCCGTGACACAGCCCGTGGCTCTTGTGCTGGGGAGAATACCCATGGAAAACATCACGATCCCTTGCACAGTGAGTTAGAAACACCGACAGGCTCATACAGAGGCTATCTCAGTGGCTAAAGTTTCTGTTTGACGCGAGAAGAGACCACTGAGAGGGGACACACTGATGTGTATAGATACCTAAAGGAAGGGTGCCAAGAAGATGGAGGCAGTCTCTGCTCGGTGGTGCCAACTACTTGGACAGGAGGCAATGAACAGAAACTCATGCTCAGGAAATTCCACGGGAATGTGAAGCAGAACTTCTTTCCTGTGCAGAGATTGCGCATTGGCACAGGTTGCCCAGAGAGATTGTGGAGTCTCACTCACTGGAGGTACTCAAGAACCTTCTGGACACAATCCTGTGCCATGTGCTCTGGGATGACCCTGCTTCAGCAGGGAGGTTGGACCAGATGACCCACTGTGGTCACTTCCAACCTGACCCATTCTGTGATGGAAGGAGTGTGGCCAGCAGTGTAGGTCAGAGCAGTATCAAGTTGAAGGTACCTCCTTTGCACTTGTACCTGCTCCTTGCATGTCTGAAGCTACTTGGAATCAAGTTGGTTTCCATGTTTGTAATCCTGTTGTGTGCAAATCAGAGAGCAGGTTTGAGATGGAAAGAAAGTACTGCAGCCATAATACTACATAGGTGTCCTTCAGTACCTAGTGACACCAAGTGACATTAAGGATCATATTTCATCATAATATGGTATCAAATGGCTCTTCCCAGACAGAAGACTTAATTCACATTTTGTCAGTCAGACTTAGGAACTCTATGGTAATCTCAGGTCCTTTCTTTCAGTACATCATTATAATAATGTTAATTTAATTTTAAACCTTGTTATGAACTTTTGTTTTTTTCTGCTGTGATTTTGACAAAAAAGTCTCTCGTGTGCACACACAAAGCAGACAGAATCCTTGGTCAAACGCTAGAATGTTATTTCATTAAAATGACACTAAACATGCAGGAAGCTTTCTAGGTGAGAAAACAAAATGCAGTTTTAAAGACAAGATTGTCTTTTGAACGCTTTTCACTTTATAAGCTGAATTTAATCAACTGCACCCTTATTCCAGTGTTCCTGCATGGGCTGTGTAGAGGTGAGATAGTCTATAGCTTCAGTGGGATGGCTAATCCCTGTCATACACCACAGGCAGCTCACAACATGAAGGCTTTAAGGAAAAAAGTCTATATAAAAGTATAGGAATTCCACCTGTACTCAGTCCTCGTGGTGTATATACTGCATCTGATCCTCAGTCTAATGAAAACTTGCCTTCTTTTCACTTCCAAAAGGTAAAACTCACAGTGGAATGTGTTTTTACAGTAAGAAACTTAGGGTACTGAAGCTTTTTGAGCTCAGTTATTCCTCAGTGTATTGCAAAACTCTTGAGGACATTTTCCTTATTAGTGTGCCTCCATTTGGAGGCTGACAGTGAGAAAAGATGAAATATATTAACGCTGCTTCTCTAATGTTGGAGTGTTAAGTATTTCTGATTCATGGCACTGGACATTATGGGGTCACATGGCTGTGCCTCACACCTTAAATGCTGGGAAATAAACCATTAATTAGTGGTGCCCATCTTTAAGAAATCATGTTGCAGTTTCTTGTAAGGCAGTGCTGGTTTGTGCAGAAGCCTTGCTGGCACGCACACCTCTGCGTGTTCAATCAATTCACAGAATCTGTTAGCAAGCTGGTCCCTTTGCTAATATAAATTCAGTACTCAAAATGTATTTTTAAAAATCCCTTGCTGCTTTTCAAGGATATTTAAATAAACCTAATAAAGGTGTATTGACGCCTCTGTGAAGAAGGACAGGATAAGATACTTTAGTATTTAAAAAACGTGGTAAAAATCTTTTCTGCGTCAAAGTAGTGATTTCTATAGGACTTTTTTAGTCATCATGACTCTTCAGAGTAGGATTTCAGTTGAGTTGATTAGGATATATAATCTTTGCAATGCAGAGGAAAATGTTTTTCCCTTCCAGGCATCTGAAAATAACTGAGAGATACTGGGAGAATATGTTCTCCCAATCTTCTCTAAATGAAGTTACTTTATTGTATTTCTGTCAGTTCATTGGTATATTAAGTTTTATTTCTTTTAGCTACATTTCTATAAAAACAAGCAGCTAAAAAACCTCTCCAAACTATGTGAGGCTTGATTTCAGCCCCAAGTAAAGGGAAAATAGCGCTACATAAGTAGTTAATATTTTATTTTGGGTAATTAAGACAATGACACTAAATAAAGTGGTTTTTATTTCAGTTTGTGGATTTTTCAAAAGAAACCCCAGAGTGATGGGAACAATGTTTTTTTTTGGGCTGAAAATTACATTTAGAGTTGTCTGTCTAAACCATACTCAGCATCATTTTCATAAAGCTCTGGAGAAAAAAGAAATGATGCTATGGTGTTGATTTCCTTCAGATTTGAAAAGACAAGGCCACATAACCATTAACAAACCCCCTGAAGTCTGTAGCTGTGATCTATTCCCTCATTCAGGTACCTTGGAAAAAGCCACAGCATGGAGCAAACAGACTGGTTTGCTTTAAGTAACCTCTTTGCCTATATGCTTTCATCTGAATTGCGAAGTATATTCCAGACAGAATAGATCTGTGGGATCTTCACCATTCTTATAGTGCAGATGATTTTGATTTTCTTTATTTTATTATATTTTTAATGTTTTTTCACAGATGAGCTCAGCTCCTGGATACAGCAGTCTTTTAAGCATTATGTTACACAAGAAGCTAAGCAACACTTCGGTGACTATGACAAAGATGGTGATGGATTGGTGTCTTGGAAGGAGTATAACTTGCAAATGTATGATCGTGTAATTGATTTTGATGAGAACACTGTCCTAGAGGATCAAGAAGAAGAATCATTTCGCCAGGTAAAATGTTTCAGCAGCAGCTCCTGTGAGCTGTTGGCCAAAGGCAGCAATATTTGTTTATTGTGACAGAACAAGATGGGTAGAGAAAGCAGAGCAGCTGGCATATGGTTAACACTTTATGCTATCTGAGATAGGGGAGTAATTAAAGGAAAGTAGTGGAGTATTAAAGCTGCTACTGACAAAATAAAGACACCGTGAAATGGTAGCTCCTGAGTGTATTTTGCTGGCTGAGAGGAGCATAAGTCTGTTGACAATCTTACAGCAGAGCATGGTCTCCAGCCACCGTCTTAAACCCAGGCTGGGTGAGGTCTGCAGCTCAACAGGGTCCTACCCTCAGCAGGGGCCAGCACCACTGGGGCTGGAGCAGAAGGAAGCTCTTTAACCCCTTAGTTGCAGTGTTTCAGCCATTCTTTTAGTTACTGCTCAAGCACTCAGTGTGGGCTGTCAGTATTGCCTGCTGTAACATTGCCTGTCCATTAGAGACCCACCCACAGAGAAAACAATAGCAATTCAAACAGTTTTAGGCAATAAAAATGCAATTCTCATAGCTAAAAATGGATGTTTAAACACAGAAGTTGTGTGTGACTCACGTCTATGAAAACGGATGCTTAAGCAGGGAAAGAGGCAAGAGAGGCAGGGAGAGAAGGTTCACCAAGAACCATCACATAGCAAAACTTGTTTCCTTTCAAGTTCCACATTTATAAGTATATATAAATGTTTCCCAGAAAGAGAATAAGTCTGTTTTTAGACTGTTCTGGCCAGAGGTTTATTTTTTCAGTGAGGATTGCTTTGTCTGCTTTTTGTAAAGTAGTAGTAGATAATATCGGATGTTAGCAGAAGTGAAACTAATATAGTGAACAGAGGATTTTACACACGGAAGAAACAAACTGTAAAGCTTGGAATGTCACATAACTGAATAATTACATAGCTTTTAAATACCACAAGACTTCTAGAGGAACTTCCAGTCAAAATATTGATACCATGTTTGAGACATTGTCATCACAGATACATAGAGAGCTATAGATCTGTCAGCTGGGATAGAACTGCTTGCTTATGTTATGACTTGACTGCTTGCTGGGTTTTCCTGCCTGCTGACTTCTCCAACATAGATTGTAAATGAGCAGCATTGTACAAGCATCACAGGTCAGGCACCTTCAGCATTTTCCTTACGTTCAAATTAGTGGTCCTGCTCTGATAAAGATGGAAGAGTGGGATACAGTTTAGGATTGACATCAGGTAACCACAGGAATTTACCAGAAGGTGGCGGCCTCGTTCATCACTTCCCAAAAAACACTGGATAACTTAATTTCTCCCTCACTGGTTCAAGCTTTCATTGCAGTATAGTACTTTTCTGTAATCCTTCTGGATTGCCTTCCTAGTTAAACTCCCACCTAAGGTCAGCTTATCTCTAAGAGGACATCTAACTATTTTGCAGAATAGTTAAGATCTTACACTTCATTTGTTACATGTTATGCTCTGGGTTCATCAACTTTGCCTAATTTTGAGAGAAGTGTCAGTAGGTAGGACATAAACCAGAAGCACAATTTCAAGTGGTTATTTGTAAAGTGTTTATGATCTCTGATTTGCTGGCTACTCCTGTACCCAGATCATTCACACTGATAGCAAAGTACACCTAAGGATGGGATTCCAAGATTTTTATAGTTAACATCATGTGCAGTTTGAGTAGAGATCAGTTGTCAATGGTGTGGGTATTTTGTCTAAACAGATTGTAAAAACTGAACAAGAAAAAAATAGGAAATTGTTGCACATCTGGAAGACAGAAATAGGAAGTGCAAGACATTCAGAAATAAGAACTTGCCTGCTTATGTCAGATATTATTTCTTTTTTAATGGCATGCTAATACGTATACGTAAAACAGGCTATAGAAGTGACTTCTGTTTAAAATGATCATGTGTAATGGACAGCAGTCCTGTAGTAAAGGAGTCTGGCCTTAAAATGGCTTCAGAAAAGACATTTTACATACCTGATCTTTCAAGACCTTCTCTGAACTACAGACAGCCCTTAACATAAATAAGATGTAGATCCAGAAGGTTAAGTGTCCTTAAAATGTAAATTTTGGAATTTGCAATGGCTACTATTAATTATAACCATTGTACTCCACTTTGTTATTTTGGAAATTGGTGACTTTTAGAAGAGGATGCACATATCAAAATGAGAATTCTTGGTCTTTTCATTATCTCTCCTTGGTTAGTTTTAAATGGCTCCTTAAATTGAAGAAAGGGGGTTTTGCGATTCTTAGAATAAAACCACCTCAATTAAAAGTGTTGTTCTTATTGCTCTCAATGAGCTGTTTTTAGTGAAAATTTAACATCAGTATAGTATGAGTAGGTAATGTGAAACCATTAATATCCTGATGAGCTTACAGCCAGCTAGTATTATGTTGTTTCTCCTTTCCAGTAAGAGCTCTAACTAAATCTATTTTCTAAGCTTCATTTAAAGGAGAAAAAACGTTTTGAGAAAGCTAATAGAGATGATGTTCCTGCTCTAAATGTGGATGAATATATTGCGTTTGAGCATCCCGAAGAAGTGGAGTACATGACGGTAAGATTTTGGGGAGCATCTTTATCAGTCTATGTGTGTAGGTCTTTTCAATGTGTGTCCTTAGCCTCAGTACCACAGGAAGTGGAGCAGTTATGGATATGGCTTGGACAGCCCAAATTAAAAATCAGGTAATGTCTTGTGGATCCAGTGCTGGAGGTCAGGAGCTGGAGCAGGAGTTCAGTGCTTTGCTTTGAATTCTGTTTCAAGAACTAGGATTGCACAAGTATCCCCAGTTTGAGGAACTGGAATGACTTAGCTACCTCTCAGCTCTGTTAGGCTGCAAATCCATCAGTGAGATTTTAGCTTTCAGTTTTAGCTCTCTGGTAGACAAAAGACCAACCAGTTCTCCTAACAATTCAATTAAGTTGCAAAAATGCATATTAGTGAATCCACCAGATGAGAAAATAAAAGTTAAATTAGATGATAGAGCTTTGTACATATTAGTATTTCTCAGCTGCTTTTGCAGTTTTGAATTGTGTTGAAGGATTCTAGCTCTATGGGCATCTTTCAGATTTGGTTTTCATGAAATCTGACATTCTAAACTCTTAAGGACAGATCTGTTTTATTGCACAGGAAGCAATTACTGCACTAGTTTGCAGAAAACAAAAAAAGAGATTTGAAATGAGGGAGTCTTTCATTTAAGGAAGACGTCATTGCTCTAAAATGATTCAGTGCTGTTTCTCTTGATCATGAGTTGCTAATTTTGCTCTTTGTATGTATACAAAAGGACTTTGTCATTCAGGAGGCTTTAGAAGAACATGATAAAGATGGTGATGGATTTGTTAGCCTGGAAGAATTCCTTGGTGATTACAGAAGAGACCCAAGTAAGGAAAAAAGGGAAGGGGCATGAAAGAGGGAAGTAACAAAAGCTTTTGGAATGGGGAGAATTGGATGCGCCTTTATTTTCAGCTTTTCACACTTACACCTACAGATCCTGAGGAAAATTTTCTGTCTTGGAATAATTCTGTTTTCTGGAACAGGACATAGTAGACTCCTTATTTCAGTCTGCCCCGTGTGTATTTGGTGGTGGTTTGTGTTTAGCCCATTCCACAGTTTCCTTGCAAGCTGCTTCATGTTTTCTGGAAGACTGAAGCGAATTCCTGGCCACAAAGGATGCAGCTGAAACAAGGTGCAGCAGTGTTTGCCAGCTGAACACATCTGCAGATCCAGCTAGCAGGAATGTAAGGGTAAACTGCCCTGGCCTTGATCAGCCTGAGTAGGCAGCTGCCAGCCTTGCTTTGGAAGGACTGAGCTGAGTGTGTTCTTAGAGGGATGGAGGGAAAGTGTGAGGAGTCACTTCACTGTTCCAGCTATCAGAAACCTGATTGCTGCTTTCACTCTTCGGTTTGTTTGGGTTTTTTTTTTCCAATCTTGCCCTTCCTTAAACTTGATCTGTTCGTTCTTTAACAAGAAGGAGGACACTTACCTGATGCTTAGCAGTATTTCTCAATGACTGTTTTACACACTGTATTTGATTTGCTAAAAGCTAGGGCAAATAATTCTTCTCATTCCAAAAAGCCGAGTAACTTCAGTTTTGTGGAAAGTCTTCTTTCCCCAAAGGAGTGCTAATTTTGAATGGCATCCTAGCTGGGGAGAATTGTGTAAGCCACATGAGGATGCGGAGAACCAGGGGAATAATCTGGTTTTCTTCACTCTAATCAGCCACCTGGAATTTCATGTTTTATAACCATCTTTGTTTGTCAGAGCCAGTAAAAACAACAGATCTCTGATGCAACTACAGGGTTCTTTACCTTTTCCTGCTCTAACATGAAAAAAAGTTTTGCCAAGCCAGTCTAGAAAAAGGAGTGAAATTGTTGCAGTAATAGAGAAGATAACAGCTTTGTCATTACAACTTGTTAGTAAGACTTGAGAATCAGCTGTGATTGTACAAACTACTTCAGCTTTTCTCTCCTGCAGACAGTGTTCCTGCAACACTCTTTAAAATTACTAATGGGCTGCATGGAGGCTCTGATTTCATAATTAGCTTGTGGTTTGGGGCAACAGTGTTTGGTGAATTGTGACATAATGGGAAAATCTCCCTGAAAATGTAATGTTAGAAAGGAAGGAGAGACTTCGCTTTTTCTTCTTTAATAATAGAATTGTAATTATATTGGAACTGTTACTTACCTGCTTGTGATACCTGCTACTTTTGACTTTCATAAGGCTTAGAAACCCAGTTCATGCTTGTCTGCAGTGTTTATAATTTTGATGAATTACTTCTCAATTCCTTGAAGAGTTAAGGACAAGTTTAAGGTTGCTGTAGGCTGCAGGATGCAATACCTGTACATTGGGTAAGTATAAAACAATCGTGCAAATAAATACTGACAGTAAATGAAATTGCTTTCCCTACTTTCCTCTGCCCATTAAGGTTTGTTTTTATTTAGTGACATCGTTTTAGGTTATGTTTTATGAGAATAAGTCTATTTCCTTAGGAGAAAAGATGAAAACCTCTGCTTTAAAGTGAAGAGCAGCTTTAAACTTGACGATTGTGTCTTACTAGCTGCAAGGGAAGATCCAGAATGGATACTGGTTGAGAAGGACCGGTTTGTGAATGACTATGACAAGGATCATGATGGAAAACTCAACCCTCAAGAGCTGCTGTCTTGGATAGTACCCAACAATCAGGGTATTGCACAAGAGGAGGTTCGTGGTTTGACTGCTGGTTAGGTTTTAATTACTGCAGGGGAATTTTGAAGGATCACAGCAAAATGAGAGAAGCATTCAGATTTATCGTGTCTTAGTTATTGAAAAAGAATATCAGTAGATCTTTGCATGTATTTTTAACTTCTTTTCGCTTTGACAAGGAATGCAGGTTCTTTAACTGCATTAGGCAAATGTGAAATTCCTATTAATTGTGTACGTGTTTGTAAATTAACGAAGTGCTTTTGTATATGTTTAAATAACTTACCTGCTTTGACTCAAGGGTACAGAATCTTAATAAGTAATTTTTTAGTTGTTGTAGGTAAATCTAGTAAGATGCATAATTTTGAAATAAGAAATTGATTGTAGTTCTTCTAACTGGATGAATCATCATAATTGTAAATCTAAAATTTTAAGTACAAGAAAATGGAAGTACTCTGTGATTCAAGATGGTGTAAAGCAAACTTTGATGATGCTAATTAAAATGGTTTAATCAGGGGTAGAACAACATAACAGCTTTTAAGTGGATTCTCATTTTAGCTTTTTTTTTTTTGTGGCAGTTTCCAGTCCCTGGCTGCAGTAGAGAGGATTTCTGCCTTTCTTCTAGTAACTTCTCAGCTAAATTTTCCATCTCTTTGCTTTACCCTGGAGGATTTTGGTTTTCAGAATGGCAGAAACACCAGGTCTCCCCATGGTCTCATGTTCCTGGGGAAGAGAGGCACCTCCCTGTGTCAGACTGGGAGAGACTCAGACTCTCAGCCCATGTGCTCCTCCCTGAGCTGCCACCTGTGCCCTGCTGGGCTCTGGGGACAGGAGAAGCCCTGTGGCAGCAGCAGCAGCAGCAGCAGGTGCCCTGGGTGCTGCTGTGGGACACTGAGCTGTTCTCGGAGTATTGCTGTAAACGAGGCTCTGTGAGCCTTTGCATGGTCTTGTCTGGCTGTGGTCAGGTCTTAGTTCACAGAAATAGCACTGTTCTGACATGAACTCTGTGTGCTGCTGAGTCTGTTCATACCTGTGTTGGCTTCCTTAGTCTGAGGGGTTTTTTAGCTCTTCTTAGCTATCTTTCAAATTTTGGCCTACAGCAAGGCCATGCTATAGTACTAGCTCAATTCTGCAGCTAATAATTTGTTTTATTTGTTTCTGTAATGCGCTAGTTTTTTCCTTTGGCTAATATAGAGGCTTAGCAAAGTCACCTGTTCTAAAGAGAAGGTAGCATTTGTTTAACTCATAAACTGCTGTTTGAAGTCAGAGTATCACACTTCAATTTCAGCATTTCAAAATGACTTGAGAAACCCAGTAGCTAAATAACATAAAAATAGAAAAAATACTATATATTCCATTTGCAGGAATTGACATGTGTTGGCAAGATGTATTAATCTTTCAGCTTTTGCCATGCAGAGTGCTTTTAAAATCCCCTTGGCTGATGTTAGTCCCCATTATTTTTGGCTCTGTTACATTGAGCCAAACCAATCAGGAAAAGTAGGAACAGAAGGATTCTCTAAATCACTCTATTTGTAGATGTTCAGCAAATGAAAACAAAGCCCATGTAATACCAGGACTCCTATTTCTCAGAAATAAGAAGTGCAGTAGAGCTGCTGCACAACCTGTTAGCTTTGAACTATGAAATACTGTGAATGATCTACAAGTAAAATTGTCTGCAGTTAGTTCTTCATTTTACTGCTAAGCTTACCTCTTTTTATGATATATAAATAAGCAAAAATTGGGATTGTTTTAACTTGGTGCATGTGGTGGTCTGTTTCTTTCACAGGCTCTGCACCTCATTGAAGAGATGGACTTGAATGATGATAAAAAACTTTCTGAAGCAGAAATTCTTAAGAACCAGGATTTGTTTCTTAACAGTGAAGCAACAGATTATGGTAGGCAGCTTCATGACAAACGTTTCTACCATGAAGAACTTTAGATTATTTATTTTGTAATCTTTTTTTCTTCCCTTTCTTTCATTTGAAGCTTTTGTTAAAAGCACTCAAAAGCTGCGTTGCAAGTTTTATGCTGTAATTACAGTACACTAATGTTTGTGTAAATAATTTGCATTCAAAATTAAATTGTCCTTCTGCAAACTTCCTGGGCCTCTTCTAGCCTTCAAAATTAATCTGTCACTCTTGCTATCAAAATTCTGTAGTGTTGGGAAATAAATTACTTCAGGGTAGTACTGTATTGTGAAGAGTTGTTCTACTGTACCTGAAGAAAATTGAGAATCTAGATGGTTCTGAAAGAATGCAAAATATAATAACTGAGACTACTGTTTTTCTAATCAATTGAATTAGGGCAGAGTGTGGGGAAGGTGGGAGAATGTTTAGACTTAGTGTTAACTGTGTTTTGTTTAATACCTTTGGAGAAATACTTACATTAATGCCTCAGTTGTTTAAGAGGTTTCTACTTGATTTTCAATGGTTTCTATACTGTGTTTTACTCTATCATAAAACTTGCTATTTTTACATCAATAGACAAGAATTATTTTTAATGTACAGTTGTAGAGCAATATGCAGTGGTATTTTACTGTGTCGAGACCCTCTTAATTTGTTGGATTAAAACTTAAAATGTTCTATCTTTCTGTGTTTTGTACATTTATTTCTCATCTTGGGTCACCCATAGCAGCTCCTGGAGATGTGAGCCATGTGCGTAATGTCCAGTGGCAGCATTCTTGACTTTATTAACCAGAGGTGTGTCATCTTATCTGGCTGATAAAGAAGAGTAAAAAAAACCAAGGTGTGCATTTAGCATTTTCTGGACAAGTTTGCAAAAGCAATTGTGTTTATTTTTTGATTTGTGGTATATGGAAGGCTAAAGCATCAGGGCATTACATAAATAATATTTATAGTAGTAACCTCTAAAAGTTAACCTCAGCTGAAAGCTCCACAAGTGAGTGCTGTCCCATTTTGTGATTATTTGAAATAAGGGTTTATGAAGGGTTAATGGCACTACAGGTTCAGTGTAGGAAAGTTCAGATATTCACTTCTGTCTCCTGGAAAGAAATGAGCTGAGTATTCCAGACAAAGACAAAGCCTCACAGAACAGCTTGTGTGGAGTGTGTTAGGGTTTTTTAATTTCTTAAAAATAACTCTTGTAATGCTCTCACAGTGTTCTCCTTGACTAATGTTTTCCATCCTCCCAGCTCTATGGAGTAAAAGCAGCTAGTCTGCCTTGTTTTTTACCCAGGATACCACCTCTTAATTATGCTCAGAGCAAATGGAATTCCTTTTGGGGTAAGTGCTGATGTAGAGGGTTAGAAATTTTGATTCAGAGCAAAACCAAGTACACTATATTTTTAGATACCATAGTAATAGAAATTCAAACCACTTTTTCTATTTTAGTGGTTGGATTTTTTTCTACCCATATTTTTTTTATGTCAGTTCCTTAGGAATATGAGTACAGGTCTTGCCATAGGGGTGGTGAGATCTGATTTTAAAAAAAATGAAGTCTAATACATCCAGTGTGCCCAGGAACATTAAAACAAAAAAAAAATATTATAAACTGACTGGTGATGTTTCTAAATGAGCACATATGCAGCGTATTGGCTAAAATATGCTGAAGGAAACTAAATTGTTCCCTCCCATGGTGCTAAACAAGTCGCTACTGCTGAAGAAGGGACATTTGGTCCAGAGGCAGACCTGCTGCAGATGATATGTTTGGGACACAGATCCAAGGGCCCTTTTGAGCCATAGAAACCTTCTCAGCAGCACCAGCATTGCCTGCTTGGCTAATGAATGTGCAGTACTTGCAAATGAGTAGTGATTGGCTTTGAATTAAGGCATGGAGAAAGTGTGTTCAAAACATGTCAGAGAAATTAAAAACATCTTTTAGCGGGTACCTGAATTTATGACAAGAGGGGGGTAAAAACCCAAATGATTTAATTTTCTCTTTCACAAAGTACTTCTACTTTTCTCCCAAGAACAACCCAATCCTGTTTGTGCTATTCAAGGTCCCAATGACATGGCACTTTTCGACAGTTGGGTTTTTTTTTGCCTTTGAAACATTTTTGGGAGTAATGATAATTTCAACCCATACTAAGCACAAAAAGACCCCACATTTCTATGATACAAACAATTGTATTATATACAAAGTATCACAGTGTTAATTCTAGAGGAAATCCACTCATGTTCTTTATGATTATGGCAAAGGCTGATGATCTTTCTCTTGGGTAAAACAGAACAGCGTCCGCCTTTCAGTGACGGCCTCTATTAGAAACTGCTGTGAAATGTTAGAGAAGAGGTAAGAACAGAACCTGTGCAACCAAGCTTTTTATTAAGTATGGATTTTACTGAAGCAGAACACCAGCAGGACTGTCTTGCACTGTGAGACTGCTTTTGGAAGGCTGTTCCAGCAGTTCCCTCTGACAGGAGCAGAGGGAGTTGAGCCCTGGTGTGAGGTCTGGGCCGTGCTGGAGCAGCCTCCAGCCGCAGCCATGATGGCCCAGAGCAGCTGGAGCAAACCAAGCCAGGTGTTCAGAGGCTGCAGTTTCAATTTCCATGGGAACAGAGACTGGCTCCTCACAGAAGGCAAGGTGATTTCAACATTTTTAATGGGTATGACTGGGGATAATTTGCAAGCCCCTGACATTTCCTGCATGGAAATTCGGAGATCCATTTGTATGGAATTAGAATGTTGGGCACAGCTCAGCAGCTGAATCGTGTCTATTTTAGCCATGGTTTTCCTCTGGCAGTGGTTTCCTTGCTGCTGCTGTACCCAGGCCGTGGGGCTCAGATAGACACCAGAGGCTGGGCTGTTGGAGTTTGGACATGGCTGCACTGCAGCAGTTGTTCGGAAGCCATATCTCAGATGTTATGGTTCTCAAGGCTGGGAAGGACTGCACCAGTGCCTTCCAGTCTCCATTGGCATTTCCCAAACCACCATTCCAAGGGACCACAATACACCCGAGGACCCGAGGACTTCTGAAAATTACAACCAGCTCAAAACTGGGATTATCTGAGTATTCAGCATTTCTTTGTCTTCTGCCTTAATACTTTTCATGGACTCCATCATCCTCTTGCTATGTAGAATAAAAGGTTTACTCTCTACTTGATCAGACTCCCCAAAATCAGAAACATTTCCTCTGAAGAATGTCTTGCTTGGCATCCTGCATGAGCACAAAAATGTTTGTAGGTGCTATTTTCATATTTTGCCTACTGTCAAATCCGAACCTGCCACCCAAATCCCTGATAAAAAGCTTTGCTCAAAGTAGTATATAGTTAAAAATTAAACTTCCATTCTAAAGAATGAGAAAATTTGAGGGCTTTTAAAACTTTTTTTTTTTTAAATCAGACGTAGCCTCACTTTTTACTACAGAATGGATTCAAATGGTACATTCTGCTGCCAAACAATTTAATTACTGGGGAAGAAAACCTCAGGAACTGTGTTCTAGGCACAAACAGCACACCTGATTTTTAACCTCTAAGAGCAGTGGTGGAAGGAGGTGCAGTGGCTGTCAGGGAAGAGTTCCACTTAAGGCTCCTTGTTGAGACTGCTGAATTTCCGAGTAAGCCTGTCAGGTCAGGCTAAAATCCCCTTTGCTGTTGGAGGCAGGAATATGACAAAACACCAAGGTTCATGCACAACAGCCGACTTTGAGTACAGCTCTCCTCACACAGCTTTGGAGGTCTGCGTGGTTAATCCTGACTGGCCCAAAAACCAGTTGCCGCCCGGCCAGCCAGGCAGTAGCTGCTCGTGTCCTCAATGGCCTAGGCCTGCTCTCCAAGGGTCCACAGCAGTGGAGATACATAATTAACGTAATTAGTTATGTTTCAGTTACAAGATTGGGATTGTTTCAAACTGTGAGGCCTTCAGGCCAGCTGTGAGCCACCACAGCCTTGATGTCCTGTTCCTATTTAGTGCAGAGGGGAATGCAGAATTGTGTTCCTCTTCTAAGGCCCTGCAAAGCCTGGCTACCCTGCACGGCACAGCGCCCTATGGACGTAACCCAGCGCTACCAGGACCTGAGAGCTGGGACCCAAATCCACCCAAATCTGCTTCATCAGTGCTGGGGCTGGGGCTCACACCTCCTGCTCTCTGACAGCTCATCAAAGTACCTGAACTGGAGACCTGCTCTGGGCTGTTCTGAGGAGCTCACCCACAGCACAGAGTGAACTGCCCGTGCTGATGGCGTTGGAGAGAGAGCATCCCTGGGAGCTGCTGGAGAGGTGACTGTGCTACACCACAGCTCCTGGGTGGGATGGATGCAGGCACAGAGCCCAGCCTGAGGTTCAGTCAAATAATTGGCCTTGTGGGTGGAGGCCAAACTAAAAATAACAGGAAAGTAGCATATCGTTTTAGAGGGCTAAAACACACTCAGTGCATTTTTATGAACACCAACAGCAGCAAAGATGGTTTCAAAACACAGCTGTAACTTGGAAATAGTAACAGGAAACATTTAGGTTTGGAAGGACTGAGATAAAACACTCTAAAAAAGATCCTTTTCTTTTTGTATACAGATAAAGTATGGCTAGTGCCCATGCCCTCAAAATACAATTTTTCAAGGAATTTTCCCTTCTGGAAGAAAGCTTCAGTCCCTTCTCAACACTGTCTGCAAGTGAATTCTCACATTTCTCCTTCTCCCCGGCTCATGCAATGATGCTTTCTTCCTCCTATGCCTCTGACCCTCCAGTCTCTCGTCTGCCCTCCTCTGCTTGCACTTCATTTTCCCTCAAAAAGTCCCTGCACATTCCCTGTCTTCTTCAGACCATCAGGAAAGAACCTTGCAAATTCTTTAAAACACCAGCTACAAATTGCCCATGGAGTGAGTAGGGGTAACTGCAGCCCCCAGCAGCTGCAGAGCTCTCTGAGCAGAGCCCCGAGTCCCGCTGTAGCCCAGGGAAGTTGCAAGACTTCCACTCTGGAATGATCTGCCCAGGGGCTGCTGCTGTGGGGCAGCAGGAAAACAGCAACACCCAGAGCAGCATCAGTCAGTTGGTTGGAGATCAGTAAGTCCTAATGTGTTCTTGGTGTGGACAGCTTTTGCATAGGCAACCACCACAGGACCATTTTTCTTTTCTTTTCTTTTTTCCTACACCCCAAAAATGCCAGCGAGTATTTAAAAACAGGTATTTAAGAATGCTTAAAACATCCTAAGGAGGTGAACAGAGGCAACCTCACCTGGAGGACAGGTGCTTTGGAGGGGGTTTCAGGGAAACTTTAGCAGTGTTGCCCTGTGCTCAGGTATTTGTAGCTGTGTTATAACAACTGGAGGAGCTGATTTGGGGAGCTGCCTGAAATACCTGGTGTCAGCAGGGTGCTGAGTGTGGTCTGGGTGCTGCTGCTTCACTGGTCTGTGAGGTTTCACTCAGGTCCTGGTGCTAACAAACTCTTAGCTCTCTTCTTTTTCAAGACTTTGGGTTTTACTTCTAAATTTCACATATCTTGCATATTCATATGAACATTTATTTGAGGGCATGCAATCAGGAGTGTTCTCTCCATTGATACGCAGGTATCTAAATGTATGCAGACACCTGCACACTTCTCAGGGTTCTTAATTTAACCTGAGTCCTGAAAAGCCTTTTCAGCTGCAAAATGCAGCTTTGAGCTAAGCTTCCTGTGTGCAAAGGCATGGGCCTCTGCCAGCCCCAGAAGGTGCTGCAGAAATGGGGCACCTCTGTTTTCTTTTGCTTCTTTTTCTTTGCAAGACCACAGCATTAGAGAATAGCTTGTCTCTTAGTATTGTGCTGGTTTCTTTTGCACTGTAATTGTTCTCTCTCTTCCTGCAGCTGATCAAATCATATCACTGAACTTAGTGCCTTTTTTTTTCCCCTCTCTTTTTTCCTGTCCGCTCACACGCAGCCATGGTAAGGAGCAGCCTGACACCACTTGACATCTCCTTGCTTCCTCATTTCAATATTAACTGTTTACCAGAAGAGAAACAGGTTTGGGGTGCGGGTGCTGAGCACTTGCATGTCTCTCTGTGTGAGCAACAGCTCTTTTCCCTCTGTCCCTCACAGCCACAGGTCATTTCTCCAAGCTGCCTGGAACAGTCCCATGCTGTTGGCGCCAGCCTGACTTCAGGAGGGACAGGTCTGTGGATGTGCTGCACTCCCTGCTTGGGCTGGGGTGCAGTGACAAGGCTCAGAGCTGTGCCTGCTGCCACTCTCACCCCACAACGGACTTGTTGAAGGATTCCCACCTCTCCACAGAGCAATAATAATGACCCAGCTGCAGTTTAAAGATGCTTTTTGGGTAAGTGAGCATTTACTATGTGTTTCCTATAGTCAATGTATCTGTATTTTAAAATTTTTTGAAGTACAGCTTGGTTCTTTATATAGTTTAAAACTAATTTAATGCTGTTCTGCGTTCTCAGTTTAGTAAAAATCCAAAATTTAGTAAAAATCCAAAAACATAGTGTTTGGTAGTGTAAGTGTTTGATCCTGGACAGAAGGATGCAGTGTAAAGAATATATCCAGTCCCCATAAAACCACTGACATTCCCAGCTCCTGTGCTAGGGCCAGAAACCTTTTGAAAGGGTCATGGATTTGTCTGTCTCACAGTGCTAAGAACCTGCTTGCAGTGAGTGTCCTTAGCCCTATGAGTGGCTCCTGGAGCAGGTGAGCCATTGCTAATTGTAGGCTGAATTCTCTCCTGTTTGGTGAAGAGCAGAGCCAGCAGCTGCCAGCAAAATGCTCCTGCTCAGCTCCCTCCAGGCTCCCACCCTGCTGCCAGGAGCTTTCCCAGGCATGCAGAGCCCAGGAGCTGTTAGAAAGGACCACCAGTGACACTCCACAGCTAAGACCAAACACTCACAGATGACCTAAAACCAGTAAATACTGAAACGAGGAGATCCACTCCATACTTGTTATTTGACTTTTGTTTGAAAATCCTTTTGGTCTCCTGTTTTCAAGCTCTTTCCCTGCAATTATAAGGTAAAAGGACCTTAGTAATTTCTCTCCCTATGATAATCCGAGGTTCTCTTGCAATTGGAGAATGACAGTTCAAAATCAAAATTCTAACGTTGCAAAGTTGAGTAAACAGGATGTTATGTGGTTGCCTCTTTTCTGGGCAATCATTTATCCAGCATCTAGGACTGACTTAAAGAAAGACACGAAGCCATATGAATTCTTCCTGCCATTGCCTGGCTGTTCTTTCTGCTTGTGCTCTTTCTCTCCACCCATGCTTCAGGGTAAACCCTCTTTTAGTAGAAAACAGAAGGGCAGAGGCAAAAACACATTTCAGTGAAACACCATGCTCCAGGCACTTCCAGGAAGTGCCCTCCCCACCCCCATTGCACTACTAGATTGGAACAGTTAAAAAGAATAAAAATACAATGAGGAAATACGAAAGTCAGTGTTGATGCTAGGACTAACTGTGCATGACCACACCTACATGAGATTCTCCTCATTTGTGTACCCACTGACTGCACAGTGCAGTGCACAGGGTGGGACACAGCTATGGGCCAGTGCTACCCTGGGAGCTTCAGCCCTTGCATTGCTCAACTTCCTTGGAAAACAAGCCACCTGACTTTTAGAGCTGGTACATTTGGTATAGTTACTTTTCAATGCCTTGGTCTTTAGGGAGAATAAATCGAGCTATGGGAGTAGTGTGAGAGTGACTAATGCCAGCTGAAAATCTGGCCAGGCTGGTTCTTCGTGGCTCTTCCTCCCTAAACTTCTCTCCTGTGCTTAGTCACATTACCATGACTCAAGTCCTTGCTTAGCTTTGAAGCTAACACCTTATTTAAAGGAAAGAATCTTTGGATTTAATATTTTTTGGCTGGAAATGTATTGCCCAGCTTGATTAAGAGGGCAGGAATATATGTGGTTGCAGGATGGAAGCTTTAGCTATGCAATAAGTCTTTTAAAGTGAAAACTTACAGGATATTGCACAACACAGCACAAGTGTGCAGCATGCCCCCCAGATCACAAGATCAGCAATTATTTTTGCATTCATAAGATTCTGTTGTGAGAGGAAAATGCATTAATGTGGTTTGCTTCAGCAAGCAATTATCTCCTGTACACTGAACAGAAACTGCCTTTCTGATTGACACACAAAAGGTGTTTGCCCCGTGGTAGGTGCCTCAACACAGAGCCCTGATCTCTGATTGCTGCATCCCCTCCCTGTGCTTCACCCTGACCAGAGGTGTCCCTGAGCAACAGCTCCCTGCTCCACCATCAGGAATCTTTTGGATAAGCAGGGGTTTCCTCAGGACCCACCTCAATGTAAAATATGTAAAGAAACCCTAAAAGCAGGAGATCTCCCCCAACTCAGAGAAAAGAGAAAAAGCACCATTCATCCCTCCCCAAAGTTCTCCAGATTTCATAGAACAGGGTGTGCTGTCTTCCAGGAAAATGCAACTTGTTCCTCGTAACAGGTTTAAGTTTTATGCTCTCTTTTCCAAATAAATGTAGCAGTGATAGTACTATACTAAAACTTCCACACTTAGTTCAATTTTATTTTCTTTCTAACATGGCCTGAGCAAAAACCCATGTATTTTTTATTTCTATATGCTCCACACTCTCTGTAACGGTTTAAGGGACAGTTGCTCAAAGTCTGCACTAAAATGTGCTTCTTAGCAGAAGTTTTCTATCCTCTGATAATATTTTTTGGAAAATGTTAATGAGATGAAAATTCAGATCGGGTTTGATAGCCAGTGCAGACCAGTTGCTGATGGATTAATATTCTGCTGGGCTGCTGTACAAGCCTGACAGATGTTACCTGTCTTCTCTAGCATCATGTGAGACAGGTAGGGAAATTCCCATGTTAGTTGGGAGTGCGTGTGTGGCACCAGCCAGAGTTCCATGGTAGTGGGGGTATGTTAACAGGCAGAGCAACAATAATTTTTTTTGTTAGAAAAACCACTATCCAAGAAAATCTTTCCCCCTCAGTCAGAGTGTCTGAGTCTCATTCTGTGTTCTTGCACTCATTGTTGCTTTTCCTTTGCAATTCCTGTCATTGCCTTTTCCTTCTCTTTAGTCTCCCTCCAACCTGCTGCTCAAAACTGCAGCTGCAGCCCCTGAAATGCAGCTATTTCTGGCCAAGAGGTAGAAGGGTACTGGCACCACTTCCTGGCTTTGCCATACCCACCTGGAAACAGGGAATAAGGAAAACTTCCAAAGGAGCTGGTTGGTTTTGGGGCAGACTCCAAAGTGCCCAGAGTTGAGTGGGAGCAAATCTATTTCCTCGTGCAGCTTTGAATCAAACTCAAGCAGCCAAGTCAATTCTGAAAATGTGTCATGGGCTCCTAAGGTACTTAGGATCTAAAAATAAACCCTTGAAGTGTGAAATGCTTGTTCCTTCTAGCTGTGGGATGAGTCCAGGGCATGTGAATTCCCAGAGCTCACATTTAAAAGTGTGGGGGAGATGCAGGCTAGCAAATATGAAGCAGGCCTTGAACACAAGCTGGCAGGATTTGCTCTCCTGGCCCACTGTGGGCTGGTCCTTTCATATCTCTGCCTGTGGAGCCGTGGTTGTGGTCAGACACTGCAGCAGTGGGAGCCATGGAAGTGCTCCAGGAACAGGGACTGTTACAAAGGTGCTTAATGTCTCTTGCTTTGACTTCAGGCTGCGTTCAGCCTCAGGTTCAGTGCGAAGTTGGCTTTGTAGGTGAGCCTCTCAACTCCTACTGTAGCTTTTTCACACAATGGTCTGTTACATATGCCAAAAAAGATGTAATTAGTTTCACAAATAATTTAGCTTCTAATGAGACTCCTAACTGTAGAACAAGAGCTCCGTGGTGATAAAAGTCACAGTAAAGCTATTTCCTAAACTTATTTAGCAACGTGCTGAAGAAATACAACATCAATTGTTTTACTCAATATAGGAAGTTTTTTTTATACCAGGAGCTACCCTGCTTTCCTGTAGAGGTTGAGCTTTGCAGGGCCCATTGTTTTGCAGCAGGTATGTGAGGAGGAAGTGAGACTGGGCAGGTTTGTTAGGAGGAACTGGAGCTAGGGAGGCTCCTCCAGCCCAGCACCCCAAGGCTGAGCTCAGACAGGCAGGGATAAGGCTGGCAAACCTTCCAGCCTGGCATCCCAGCTTTGCAAGTGGGTCCCACTGAGTTTGATTTGAATGGCATGGCACCAGTTGCATCTGACCCTACTGACACAAGGCAGGTTAAGATAAAACATCTCCCTGCACAACAGCACACAGGTGGGCTCTGCTGTCAGCATGTCCTGCACCTCCCTGGCTCCAGAGGTATGGCCATGGTCCTGCACCTCCCTGAGCTCCAGAGGTATGGCCATGGTCCTGCACCTCCCTGGCTCCAGAGGTATGGCCATGGTCCTGCACCTCCCTGGCTCCAGAGGTATGGCCATGGTCCTGCATCTCCCTGAGCTCCAGAGGCAGAGCCATGGCCACAGGGCTGATCACATCCAGGCCAAGTCATCTCTGCAGGATGTGTGTGGAAATGGGGAATAAAGGGGGAACCAACTTGGAAAAGTTGAACTGGTTGCCCAGCTGATGTCTGTGTTTGTTGTGAGGTCAACTTCATCTCCACAGAAGAGGCTGCTCTACTCTTTTTTTACATGTAATTTCTTCCTCCATTTTCCCAGCTGCTCTGGGAAGGACACTTGGCTCACTGAGGCAATGAAAAGCACCCGTGGAGGGTGGAGGGGGGGTAATCACAACAGTCATTGAAACCAGAGGAAATCACAAGTAGAAAACCTGAGCAGTCATTGTGGCTATGGAAACACTGGTGCTTCACAAGTCACTTCTCAGCAGAGCACAACAGCTAAAATTAAGCTCAAATGAACTAACACTAGATGAATGGATTTACAGAGTGTTCATTTTGGGTCAGTGACTGAAATAATTAGACAGTTAAATACACTTTATTACAATTTTCTGATGACCATGTTGCACCTGAGGGCTTTGACTATTAAAATTGATTGATCGATGAAGTAAGTCACTGTGACAACTTTGTTAATATTTTTACACAGATGTATCTGGTTTATTTTGATCCGTCCTGCTCTGCAAAAGTTGGTTGGTTTTACCTGGGCTCAGAGAAGGGGAGGATTCTTATTTCTGCCCATTTTAAGTGTGCCATGAGTCTGTATTTTAAATATGGAATAGGTGAGTCATGTAGCCCACATGTACATGGCTATGTCTAACCAACACCACTTAAAGAGTGTTTGTTGCACACAGCTTGAAATGGAGCCTCACACAGACATCAGAGGGTGTCCTCTGGCTTGTTAGAGCAGCCCACTGAGGTGCATTTTCTGAGGCAGAGTCACAGAATAGGCGAGGTTGAAAGGGGATTCTGGACATCTCCAGCCAACCCTTGCCCAGCACAGGGCCAGTCTCAGCACTGAGCTCAGAGTATCTCCACAGATGGAGACTCTGCAGGCTCTCTGGGCAAACTGATACCCTGTCTCACCACCCTCTCAGGGTGCTTAAACCTTCTTGAGCTTAAACGGGACTTCTTGAATTTCCACAGGTGCCCATTGCCTCTTGCCCTGTCACTGGGTGCCCCTGCAAAGCCCTGGCTCCATCTCCCCTGCTCCCTCTCACAGGAATTTAAACACACTGAGCATGTTTCTGCAGGCTGAGCAGTGCCAGCCCTCAGCCTCTCCTCCCACCACAGCTTCTCCAGGGTGAATCTCAGAGTGTCCCTACCAATCTCATTTCAACAGATGTTTCCCCAGCAGGACTGGGTGATTCACGCCCGTCCCTTTCCTCCCTCAAGGCTGACACTCCTGCAATGCAGCAGAGCTGCCTCTCTTTCTTCAGTCGCTGGCTGGAGGCACTGAACATGTGCTGCTTCGTAGGCACAGAGGAACACCTGGAATTTCAATCCAGTTACACTCGTTGCATGCTTGTATGGAAGGCAAGTTAGGCTGCTTGGTTGTATTTCAGCTCCTATAGCTCAAGAACACCTTTTTCTGATTTCATTTTCCTGCCTTGCCACAGCAAGGTAAATTCCAGTGGGCATATGGCACAGAAAACACTAGTTTAATCTCTGGTTTAATCTAGGTTTTGTAATAAAACTTTTCTCAGCAGCCATAGTTCAATAATGTACAAAGTTTGCTGTGTTGTTCAGTAAGAGTTTGGGGATTTGGGGCTGGGATGAGGTGACTGGGGGAGCAGCTCTGCATGGAGATTACTCAGCCTTGCTCAGGGTGTTAAGGTGAAGAAAAAAACTCATATTGAAAATATGCATCTGGATCCCAACAGCTTTTCAGTTCCCCAGAGAATTATTCTCTTACTGTACATGGAGTTTAGTACTTCTTTAAAGTGGTGGAAAAATGTCACTGAACAAGACGGAGGAATAGAAAAGTTACATAGCTCCTCATGCAACTTTATCTTTGCTTGAAATGAGAAGCAACAGTCTTGGGAATTAAGTGAAAATGTACCAGCTCAGGCTAGCTTAGAGATACCAACTCCTGTGGTTCCATTCAGAGCAAATAAATAAATAAACACAATTTGTTTTCAAATAGTTTTTCAAATCAATAAGCTATTTTGTGCTGCTCTCAATTTGTCCAGGCCTATTGTATTCCTAATATGGAAGAAAAATAAAAAAGAAAGGGGTGGGACAAAGACAAAAAGGAAAATAGGTGGTCAGCAGCCCTGAGGTCTGAGTCTCATCACTTCATGCTCCTTGCAGTAGGTGCTGTAATTACTGAAGGGTTATTAACAAGTCACGACTGACAGTCCTGGGGCTGCTGCTCAGCAGGATGGAAATCCCCAGGAGCACCAGGAGAAAGAAAGGACGGCCTTGCCATTGAAAGACCCTGGATGAACATTTGGTTAGGACATGGGTTTCTGACAGAATCTTTTTTGTGGGAAAACACGGTTTTACTGGAAGTAGGAGTGCTGTTTTGGAAGATAAAGCTGGGCTTTGATGAAAAAGTTCACACCTGGTAAAGGCTTTCCCTGGCAATGGAGAGTTAAGGTGCACTTGCTAACCAAAGAGGAGGAGACCAGGCTCATAAAAGCCCTCTGTGGTCCTGGGAGCTCTGCAGGGGGAAGGCACACTCTGGAACAGGAACTGGAGCTTTCCTTGCCCACAGCCACTGCCTGCAGCCTGGAGTCCAGGCGTGCCTTCCCTTGTGCCACGAGGGTCACCCCCACATAAAACAGCTGGAGAAAGAGGTTGAAATGAAATTCCCCTTCCCTGTACAGGCAGCAGATGGGGGGGGTGGTGTGGCAGCTGTGGCAGGGGGGTGTCTCAATCAGATACTAATGGAGTGTAAGAATGTTGCATCATATTGAGTAACCGGATATGTTGAAAATTATTATTTAAGTGGCAAAGATCTCTTGTGAAATGGAATTGGTAACATGTAGCTATTGAAATAATCTTTACTAAGAAGTGAAGTAAATCTTTAATTCATTCCCCTTGTACAGCAAGACTCTGGGAATATTTCCTGAAGTTTTACCCTTCCTCATGTGACAGGAGACACCAGTAACAAAGACAGCATGGGTTCAGCAGTGGCTTTTATGAAGTGCCTTTTTCAGGACTGGCATGAAACAATTCTAAGCATTTTAAGACAAGGAGGAGGAAGACACATAGTTTTTTTTATAATTTAATGTACTAACTATCCAGTGGCTCTGTAAGATCTGGTGGATGGTTGTCTCTGTGCTTGAGCAAGTCAGGGCTGTTTCAGGTTGTTTCACTCACCATGGTCTGGGAATGAGCCCACAGTGCTTGTAGAAGGAGAGGAGCCCTCTTATAACAGAGAAGGAAACTGGAAGTGGATGAACTAAAGAGGAATAGAAACAAAAGTAATCTCTGACCATTATTTTGTGTAAAACAGAAGTATCCTCTACTTGTAAGATTCTATTTCTTCTCATTTTTCTTCCAGTTTCGCTTGTGTAGCTAATGTTACTCAGTAGGAGACTGAAGGAACATCTGATTTCACCATTGACATGTTTATCTGTCATGTTTCAGAAGGACCATGGCAACAGTGCTATGCCTTCTGAAAGTCACTTCTGGCCTTTCTGTTGGCTCCCAATGAGAAGCCACTTTAATTTGTGGATTTAGCTGTTGTCTGAAGTCATACAGAGAAAATACAAAGGGACGCTGCCACCTCAAACCTGTGTCATGTCAAATCAAGCTCCTATTAAAAACTGGTGAGGGATTCTGCTGCCTCCTGTCCCATTTCCTACTATCCCTATCACAGAGGTGTTCCAAAAGTTAGTTCTATATGGATTCCTGAATGGATTCGTAGTTTTTTGTCACGCTTTTTGTTGTGATGCATATGTCTTCTGGCTCCTTTCTCCTTCTGCTAGCACAGGAGCACTGGGGCTCTGAATTGCACTCAGAATAATGTTTAATCAAATTATTAAGAAGGCAACCTAAAACAGAGATAATAAGCACAAGCAGAGTCCTTTTAGTAGACTGGAATTGAGACTTTCCAAGGCTGTTCCCTGTGTGCCATGAGTCTGCCAGCCAGCACACCACCTTCCAAAGTAAGGCAGGCTTTTGTGCAGCCATCACTTTGGAAACGTGCAAATCAGGGGGTGATCAAAACATGAAGAGAGCCAAACAATATGCTGTGACTGTAAGAATGCCTAATACATAACACATGAGCAGTCCAGGGTGCCAGTGAGGAGGGTGAGCGCTCAGGAAGCTGAGGAGCGAATTCCTCTGTCAGCAGAACTCTAAATCAACCATTTCCTTCTCAGAGAAAACCCACAGGATCAAGAGCAAAAGACCACTGGGGAGCTACCGTTTTGCTCAGTGTCATTTGCAGGGCTATTGTATAGTTTGTGAATCTCAATTTCAATTTTATCTCTGACTATCCTAGCTGCTGCAGGTTTGAAGTCTGATGAGAATCTCGCTGTAGGGGCAGTGGGAGAGGCTGTCTAGCAGCCCAGTAATTTCAATGCTGCAGAGGCAGTGTTTTTTCCCTTCTGATTTTTGAAGGTCCCATTCAAGGTTCACCTCTATGCTATTGCCTGGCAATAAATACCATTTGCTCCCCATGAAAGGTACTGCATGTCAGATTTAGGTAACAGGCTGTAGCAAAACTGCAAACTAAGCCTCCTGTGGAAAATGCCCAAGTCATCTCCTGGAATTATCACCAAAATGTCCCTACCTACATCCTGAGAAAACATTTATGTTTCTGATACACAAAGAGTGAATTCACAAGAAGTGACAGAAATCTTATACAGCCAGCTTCAACCCACCTACTCTTCCTTGCTTTTTCTGGTTTTGTGTGAAAAAAATCAATACTTAAAAAAAAAAGATTTTTAAAGCTCATATAAATTCTGTCTTGGAAAGCACAAGCAACCATCACATTCCCATCCATTCCAACTGATTTCAGCCAGTAGGAAAAAGGAGCTCTTACACAGTACAGCATGAGCAAATGCTTTTAAACCCACTAAGCAGTTGATTGTGACATGAACATGTCTGGAAAAGGTCTCATATCACACCCAGCACTGGTCAGAGGAGAACATTTTGGTCAGAGGTTTCCAATGTGACACCGCTCTGTTCCGGGCATGGTGACTTTCCCCCCTGTGTGTGCTCAGCTCAGAATGGGGTTGCTGAGCTGCCTTTTTGGCTGCTGGCACATTGCCAGGGCCAGGCAGCCGAGGGCCAGGCTGAAAAGCTGGGGTTGGTTTTGAAAAAGGGCTCTTTCACGTGCCCCTGCAGTGGAGCAGAGCGGGACAGCAGCCGTGGAACAGGAAGCAGCAGCAAAACAGTTCTTATCACAGCAGGGCCACGCCAGGCAGCCCTGAGATATGAGCTGGGCAGGGGATTTCAGCACACACAGAGCAGTGGTGCTCACTGCTGTCCTGTTTATTCCAGGAGAGTGGGAGTGGTGCAGAAAGACAGCAGTAAACTTCCTGAAACACTTTGTATCAGGAATATATTTCTAGAAACACTAGGAAATTTTAAAGTGTACCAGGGGAAAAACCACGAAACATAAAGCAAGTGATTGAATTACAGTCAACGGCCATGGCATGACAGAAAATATCTAGTCTAATGTACCTGGAGATTCTAAATCATGTTTGGCTGTTAGGTTTGTTTGCTGCTCATCTACACATATAAAGCCCTTGGCAGAGCACTTGACAAGGAGACTGGCAGATCAAGGGGACGAGATTTGAAACACTCAGGGCCAGTAACCCGTGGTATGATGCAAGAATACAATTAATTGGTTTAACTCAGTCAGAACTACTTACTTTCAGTCCATGACTGAGATACGACATGTGATACCACTGTGGACAAAAAGGATTTCTTTCTGACAGTTGAAAAAGATGTTGTTGAAATGATGCTTGTTCAAAACTTCACTGTGCCTTGTTCTCTCTAAACTTCCTCCTCATACCAGTAGTTATTTCCTTTTTAACTCTGGAAAGGTGGATCTTAAGTTTTTATTTTACTAAAACTGTTATAAGCTTACCTAAACTAAACAAGAAATGAATGCAAAAAAAGTTTGATTTAGAGAAAAATTCCAAAGATACCTGTAACAGATTCAGTTTCAATTATTTTTCTCTTTGAAAATCTGTATTAATCGTTTATTTGGATCAGGTAGCAACATTTAGCATTTTCAGTCCACAATCATGTGAGAACACTTCTGATACAAGCTTTGGAAAAATATCATTAGGAACCAAGACGAGGAGTGAACTTCTATAACTAAATACTTTCAAACTTAAGAGAAAGTGGGGGGAGTTTAAAAGATTTTTTTTTTTTAATATTAGCAGATAATACATTTCAAATCATTCCTAAATGAGGCAGATTAGGCTGAAGGAACCCCTGAGAGCTCTGCTATGGCTGTCATTGCTCGAGGCCCCCCTGAGAGGCAGAGCAGGTACTGTGTGTGAATTTTGGTGCTGTGTTTATCACAACAGCTCAGCACTGTCCTGCTGGGTACTGAGCAATGCACCCAGTGTCTGCTGTGGAGATTTTCCTTTTCTAGCCCTTCCTCCACATCAGGGTGGTGCCACTGCCCTGCTGTACTCTGGGGTTACTGTCCCTGTTACCTCCTGGACCTGGTTCCTTACAGAAAGCAGGTGAGCAGGCATTGCAGCTGGGATGAGACCTTTCCTGATCAGAGGCAGAGCTGCAGCTTCCAGAGCCCTGCAGCAAGCACAGGTGGAGCTCTGGCACTCCCCAAACAGGACACACGGCTTCAGCAGCAGAGGCTGCCCTGGGGGAGATGCTAAGGTGCTGCCAAGCCGGCTAATCCTGCAGGAGCAGAGAGAGGTCTGACTTGTGGTATGTAAACTACCTCTAAACAAAGTCCTGGATGGGCAAGCCAGGTGCCAGCATGGTTAGAAAATGCTCCAAGGAAAGCAGCCACAGCAGAAAAGCCCAGAGTTGCCATGGCACAGCCACAATGACCTGATGAGCTCACATCACTGTGACCATCACCAGCTGGACGTGCAGGGTGTACCGTGAGTGCTTTGTACCTGAGTTTGGATGGTTGTGCTTCAGTCCAGTCCATTGCAAAAGCTATTTACTGAAAGCTGCTTCAGTAATGAGCACAGCATTTTAGTCTTTCCTCCTTGATATTATTGCAATAGTAGCCTTTTCACTTCAAAATATAAACTCTTGTACTTCAAAAAGCCTTGCAGTTCCTCTGAGCACCCAGCAGCACGAGGCTCAGAGGAATATGTTCTGGAATAAGACTGATTCTCAGTGAGTTAAAGTCACAAGGTTACTCAGCTTGGTGCCACCAGAAGGTAAGAAGAAATTATGTCACCCCCCCAGCAATCCCAGTACTTTCTACCCTCTGGGCAGGGAACTGACACTCCCAGTCTTCCCTTGCAGCCTTCATTACCAAAGCAAAGTCATGGGAGCCTCTCCCTGATGGCTGCAGGAACCAGCTCAGAGCCAGCCCTGAATAATCTCTCCCACAATTAATTCGTGACATTTGCCTGGGTGGTTACCCATGGAGAAACCTGTACCAGGAGGGACAAGGCACAGTCCCAAGGCACAGATCTCACAGGAAAGTGCTGATGGGAGGCACTGTTAATCCTCAGAGGGAAAAAGAAGTGGAAAGAAGAATGGGTATCCCAGCATGCTCACTGTCATCATCTCTGCTTGCAGACTTCCACGCCTCCTTTCAAGTGTTCTAGGAAAAGCTGTTCTGCTTAAACTAGAGCACACAAGTTGTGAGTTTCAGTTCTATAATCGCCTCTGTGTTGGTGTGAGTTTACTTTTCCTTATTTTCCTTTTCCTTTAACCTTCTTACCTTTACTAATTCCCACACCCTTCATGTTTCTTTTGTCTCTGAAGGAGCAGTGCTGCTTTTTGCACTGGAGGGAGGCAGCTTTTGTCACTGGGCAGAGGAGAGGAAAGGCTGCATCTCCTTTATCTGGGATTGTCAAGGAGAAAATCCCCAGGCAGAGGGCAGAGCACACGTGCAGAGTTAGGGGGTGAATTTCAGGACAACACAACTCTGCTCACAACACTGAAATCCGTGTCAAGCGTTTTTTTGTTGGTGATTATAGGCCTGTTGGACAATAAGGAATAACTAATCTTTTTTAGTAACAAGGATTAAATCCTCTTTCACAGCCACACACGCTTTGACTAAGCAGAATTGCTTTATTGGCAATGAGAGAAATTACTGGTGCTGAGTCAAATCTCCCTCTTCTAAGCAACTAGATTTTAGTATAAGCAAATGATGTTTTATACATTTAATGACTATATTTATTATCTAATTAAAGCATTTTTCTAATTTCTAAAAAATATTAAATAGTTCTTTGACTATTCATTAGTTCTTAGAATCATCACAAAATCTTTTCTGAGAAGTACCAAGCAGTATCTGAGTAGTGCAGCTTAACAGCTTTTGCAAAACCACTCAATGTGGGTGCTAATTATAACACAAAATGGTAAATGGAAAATAGAATAGAGGCAAGACAGCTTAGCAAGGCTAGACAGTTGTTTAATGAGATCCAATCTTTCTGTCTGATTGTCTTGACAAAGAAAATGTGGGGTCAGTTATGGTGCTGCACAGGAGATCCTTAAGACACTAGATAAAAACAAAATGGGACTGGACAAAGCAGGGGAAGAACTATGGCAGAGTGTAGCCACTTAGAGCAGACTGTAGCAGATGATAGCTGAGGAACAGTGGAACCACAAGCAGCACTCAGGAAGGCTGCAAGCTCCTGCCTCATCGTGCTCGTTCTCCCCCTCAGGGCTCTTCAGCACAGCCTCTTACACCCTCTGAGTACATCTATACATTTCACCTGTGTGCCCTTCTGTGCTTGGTCAGTACTCAGCTCATTGCCTTCAATACCAGGCACCTGTCCTACACAGCTGTAGCCCAGGGAGGAGACTCAGCCACAGCCTCACTCCCAATTGCCACAAGCTGTGTGCCCACAACAAAGTAAAATGGGCAAAGACTGATCTGGGGGAGGTGCTGGATCCTGCACAAGACATGAAGAATGGGCTGGAAATAGCTGTGCTTGAAACAAACAGGTAGAATGAAATATTGTACAGGAAGTATCTGATAACCTTCAAGCCTGGGGTAACAGAAAACAGATAAAAATCAAAGTTTCAAAGTACAAAATGGGAGTAAGAGATCAGTAGTGAAAAAATCCAATACACTCTGAGACCTTGTTGAATAAAATAGCAGGAAAGGAGAGAATTGCAGGTATATCTGTAGATCATAGCTCATTTAAGTGCCACTGCTGTGATTTGATAGTGAAAGAAGGCAAATACAATCCTCTGATGGACCAAAACTGTTTCTTAGGGAGCTGACATTAATGCCATGGTACAAAGCATCACTTAGTCTTTACTGGAGTGGTAAAGCATCATCCTTGTCCAACAGGGATTTATTCAGCCTTGAACAGGTGCTATAACAGCACATAGAAATCAATGGGATGAAAAAGCAGAATGTCAGGAAAGGGCAGAGGAGGTTTGTTTGGATGCAAGGAGAGGTTGAGAGGGGATGGAGTTGTACAACAGGTGAAAGAAGAAATAGAGCTGTTGAAATGAAAGGGAAACATTTATGCAAGTAAGCTGAGGCCTGAGTGATTCCTGGCTCCATTGTGGTTGGAAATGAAGAAGCAGTGCTGCAGGATGAGTGACCAGAGCAGCTCACACTTGTGTCACCCTGGCTGTGGCATTTCCTCTCCCTCCCCCTGCAGCCCAGGCAGGTGCCACGAGCTGTTCAGGTCACAGACAGAGCTGCTGCCTGCGAGCCCTGCTTTGGATTTCTGACCCTGCTGTTTCTGAAACAGGGCCTCCACATTCTTCAGGAACACAAAGGAGGACAAGAAAGCAAATGCCCCCCAAAATGAAAATAGATTAAATGAATGTCTCTGGTAGGAGTCCTTCTTAGGAGCCAAATCTGTCTACAAGGGCCAGCCAGAGGAAAAAACCCCAGAGGAACCTGGCAGGCAGTGATGCTTCCAGGGGTCTGATGAAACTGCCGGAAGGACTCAGCCCATCAGGCTGACCCCCAGCACACTGCTGTGTTTGTGTGCATGTTTTTGGGTTGATAACAAGTTGGGTTGCATTCTTTGTTTAGGGAATTTAATAAGTGTTCTCTCAGACCTAAAGAATTTGTCATCCTTTCAGTGTAACAACTGTGCCAGTTTAAAAGAGGTGGGGAAAGACACCAGTTGAGTTTTAGCATTTACTGAACTAGGAGAGATATTGAACAGAAAGACAGACTCACTTCACAGTGAGCTTATCACTCTGCCTTTGTTGTCTGTGGCAGTGGCTGACTGCTGGGGTGATACCAACCCACAGGATATTTTCTCTTACCTCATGGGCAGCATTTCTGGGACAGGAAACCTGGGTGCACATCTATGGGATATAGCTGGTTGCATCTGAAAATATACAATTAAAATGCTGGGGGTGTGAGTTGGTTTTGGAGCATCTAACCAGAGTTTCTGCCAGGCAGAGGGAGCCATTTATAGTAATTTTTTTACAGAAGTGATGCTTTCTGCCATTGGAATGTCCTCAAAAAAAAGAGAGAAGGGGGAAGTGCAAGTCCATTGCCATGGTGTTATCAAGAACCTTTCCTACTTTTCTCTCTGAATGTCAAAACTTGCTGCTTCTCATTTATTTCACAGCAGAATCCCTCCCTGTGATGTGTGTGTAAATTGCCCTTGGGAAACATTAGGAAAACTAATGTTTTGGGGTTGAGATCCTGTTTCTTCAGGGGTAATGGCTTTAACAATGAACTGTAGCACTAGAAATGTTGCTGCAGCCTGTAGGTTTACAGGGATTGTCTGCAGAAATTTATCCTAGCTCTTGAGAACCAAAAAACCCTGTTCCTAGATCTGCAAATCTCCACAGAAGCCCCAAGGCCTGTGTGAGCAGCACCGAGGCTGCCATCAACCATGACCATTCATCCCCAGAGCTCCCCTGCTCCTCTCCAGGCCCAACAACAAGGAAGCAAAGGCACAAGCTCAAGTGCCCAGCAGCTGCTTGCCAAAGGATCTTTTCCAAGTACCAAAACTTAAACAGCTGTCTTCTTCACAGTGGTGGTGGAAAGCAATAAAGTAGCCCATTTATTAAATGGTAACTGCTTAGGGGACAGTGGATGGATGTATAAACTGCATTTAGTTAATATATAAGGGTTTGTATTGTAGATAAACTGCTTGAGGGGAGGAACACACTCATTCTCTTTATGGTTTCACAGCCCATGATTTTACCACAATTCTGTAACATGAAGCTCAGAAAACATTCACCGCTACATTTTCAATAACATTATCACTATGTACTGGTTAACTCAGGCTCCCAGTGGAAAAATGGCTTGTCCTGATCCTGTTGTGAGGCAGTGGGAGGACCAGGAGTAGAACACAGAAATCCTATCTCCCTGTGCTACTAGCCCTCTCATTAAAACACCACCGCTGACCAGGTGGCACAGCCACCGCCCCACAGGTTGATATTTTTACTGAGCTGACTCTGACCGTTCTTTTTAGAAATATGGTAAGAGGAATCAAGAAATAAGAATTAGAATTAAGGTAAGAGGAAGTGATGTGCTTAAAAGCTATTACTTTTTCTTTCTGTCTTCAGTGCAAGGAGTTCACCTTCCACACTGGCTATGAGGTGCTCGTACAGCGGCTGCTGGAGGGGAAGAAGATGTGCAAAGATGTGGAGGATTTGCTCAAGCAGAGGTATGAAAGTCACAGTGAAATAAAGTGTGAACAGCCTCCTTTTTGTCTCATTTGGCATCTAGAAGGGAATAGCAGGCTGTTTCTCAGTTTGGTAGTGTTATAAGCTTACATAGAAAAGCCTGAGTAATTTGAATTCCAGCCTTGTGATATGAAGGTAGATAAATAGAAATCTCAAAGACTTGAGAAGGGAAGAGAAGGTTGAAAGAGTCAGAAACTCCACTAAGACTTCTCATTATGGGTCCAGAAATACACAGTAGCACCTACATCCACAAGTAGCATTTCTAAGTTTCCCCTTTGCAGGGCAAAAATGACTTGCACATTTTTGTTTCTCTTTGAACATGCTGTTGCCACAGGCACTGTTTCAGTTTCCTGCCGGTACCAAAAATGAGGTGTTTTTCAAATACAAAACTACATAAAATGCTACCTAAAGCCTTACCCAGACACCCAAACCAGCCCCGTTGTTCACCAACCTTAGCAGGCTTTGAGTAAGGATGTTGTAGATTATGTTCCTGATTATGTGCTTCTTGGTGCTTCTCAACAAGAACTATGGACAGCTGACAATTTTATGGGTGAGAAAATACATATCACACTGCTGCTCTGGCTCCTTTGCCATTCATTTTCGTAGCTGTGACTTAGAAAAACAGCTCTGAAATTTGGTTGTGTTTTTAAGTGGCTTCAGCAGTTTCAGCACACACTTACTCAGGCTTGACATGTAGGAAAGACTACACAAATGTGGATTATATATCCAGCAGGCAATCTCAGAGCAGCTCATCTCAGCACTGTCACCTTATGAATATTGCTCTGCCTTCCTGTTGTTTCTTCCCATGCTGTCCCCATCTAGTTTTCTTGGGTTTAGGGTGATTTTCTGAGGGCTTATTTTAGAGCCCTGGGACTTCTAAGGGGGTGTGAGCTGTTAGAATCAAAGGTGGCTGTTTCACAGCATGTGAAGTCACCCATCAAAACCTGAAGCTATTTAAGTTAATTTTCTCAGCCACAAATGGAAGCCTGTTATATTGGCACACATCACACAGTCCTGAAGTCACATCTGCCTGATAGCAGCTTAGCTGCAACTGTTTAAAATAGCTCCTTTGTGCCTCATAACTCACAGAGATCAGAACTGCACTGCAGGCCTTGGGCGGTGCAATTCTGCATCAGATGCTACACATGCCTGTGCTCCTTCCAAAATATTGCAGAGGCTTCTGAAAGTTGCAGGGTGAGGTTTTTCCTGGTTTATGGTGGAGGCACAAAGTTCTTTCCATAAAGAAGAAAAAATACATGTACAATCATTTTGAAAACGTTTCCATGAGGTTTTTTACACCCCCAAGACATTGCAGAGAGTGTGTGTGTGTGTGTGTGTGTGTGTGCCTGTGTGTGTACCTGTGTGTGTATGTGCCTGTTGGGGGGAGGAAAAGGAGATGAGAAGTGGGCACTGAGTCAAAGATGTGATTTCCAGTTTATTGCTAGCAGATGTTTGTTCCAGCTCATCCTCACGTCATTCATAGGAATGACCCAGCAGAAGATCAAAGGATGGGATGAATCTCTCTTTCTAGAGGCTGCCCATACCATGTGGTTCACATTTGAATTTCAACAAGGACTCCTGCAGTCCTGAAACCAGCTGCCCTGGCCCTGGCCACACTAACACTCGATCGGTTTTCCAATCACAAATTCCCCTAACTGGCCCAGGGAAGGGCCTAAGAGGTTTTGGAGTCAGAAAGCAATTGTATTCCAGAGCAAAGCCCAGGCTTAAAACACGAAGTATGTTCTATCTCTGGATGGCTGCAGGGAAACCTAGAAGCTGTGTGCAGGAGTACTGGAAAGTGGGAAAAGCAGCACACAGATGTGAAGAGATGGTCTCAGCCTCCTGTCAAATTCCTCTGACCCTGGGCTAGTCCAGTCCCACCCATGCTGAAGTTTCTGGAGCATGGATGCTCCTGCGTGTCTCATTTTCCCATGAGATACTTGTGTACTGAGCAAGCAAAGTGGGAGTAATTACTGGAGTAATTCTCATTGCTGCACAGGCACTGGCACTAAGCAAAACCTCTGACACAGAAGTGTTTCTTGATCCTGAAGTCAGAAGAAAATTAATCTGTTCTTCTTCTGCAGCATTATGTGTCTGGAGTGTATTTCCATTTTGATGAAATTTCATTCATCTAACATGAAAAAGAAGTGGTGCCTCAGTGTGGCTTGTCACCAGTATTTTGCACCCTGTTCCTCTAACAGGAATGCCAAGCCGTGATGCAGGAACACCCCACTAAAACACAGCAGTTCTGAGTGCAGGAGGGCAGCACATGCAGTGTTCCACGCCTGGGAGCCATGGACAGAGGCCAGGAACACTCTCTGCTCCTGCTGCAGGGCCAGCACTGCTGCTCCAGCAGCCTGACTGATCTCCTTGGGCTGGGGAGAGTCCCATGATGAGCCTGCCTCAGGTCCCAGGAGATGCTGGATTTGCACCTGAGCACTTTGGCTACAAGGCAAGGTGCTGCCCGAGCCCAGGGGCAGCAGGAGGGGCTGTGGGGTGTCCTCAGGGACCCACCCCAAAGCTGCCATGGGGCAAAACTGCAAGAGCACCCTTCAAACTGCTGGAACTCAGCACCTCCTGCCCAAGTGGGAAGGGGGACTAAATGGGACTAAAACCCAGCAGGGTTGTGGGGCCTTGCACCCACATCAAATTCGTTTTTTGAACAAAGAGTATGTTTCTCTAAGGTGCCAAAACAATTTGAAATGCTTTGAAACTGCTTTTGGGAACTGGACTTACCCTAAACAAAATCATCCCTCTCCCAGGCTATCTGTTCATTATTTATTATTGATCATTCCATAGTCTTTAGCAGCTACACAAAGACTTGACAACTTGCTTCCACCCTGGTCTTGCACCCAGGAGAAAGGAAGTAACATTTAGTACAAATACTTCTTTTAAAGAGAATAGAAATTTCCTCCAGTACTGGGGGAAGGGAGAACAGCAAATGAATATTTGTATTTCTTTACTAACCATAGAAACAGAACCACTTTCCTGAGTCACCAGTTACAGTTCCCCATTAGGTGAGATACCACAAATTGTCCCTTCCACAAAGCTGCCCTAGTCTCACCACACAACCACCAGGGCTCCTTCCCCCTTGGCCTCCACAGCAGCTCTTCCAGCAGTGCCTCATCTTTCTAATGGATTGAAATATTCCTGCTATCTCTGGCTCTCATTTATTCTCAACATCTCTTGAATGGATCCTTTGGAACCTACTCTTTACTCCCCTCACAGCTGGTGTTTTCATGGATTGAATCAGCCATCATTTTTAGGTTCCTCTTGCTCTGTTCTGAGCACCTTCATCTCATCTCACCTCCTTCTTCCCATGAATCCATGTTTTGGGGGCAGAGCTGTACATAACATTCCACAGTAATCAAAGCCATGAAGATGGGCTTCATTTTTATCTAATTTCTTCCAGAAATAACTTACCCAAAATATTTCAGAGGCTAACTAACAGCACTAGGATTGAGGAGATAAATAAATTAAATAAGTTGCATTTCTGATGTTTTGCACCTCAGATACAATTACAAGATTTGTGTAAATGTGATCCTGGTACCACTAAGAGAAATTGAGTAAATTTTTCTTTTAACAGAGCACAAGCAGAAGAGAGGTATGGGAAAGAGCTGGTTCAAATCGCCCGAAAAGCAGGAGGACAAACAGAAATCAAGTAAGAAATTCTTTTATTACTACTGCAAACAAAATGATTTTGGAAGAAGTATCAGACTCCTGTGTTTTGCCTGTGGATGAGGTCACAACCACTCACTTCAGTGCATTACACAGCTCTTCACAATGTACAGGGAAAGTGGGGAAACACCACAGTCCTTCACTGTAGGAGTCACTATTTGTGAATAGTCTCTATTTGGAAACTGCCAGTAGGTCCTTCCCTGAGAATTTTTTTTTTAATTTCAAGATTCTTAATGTTTAATTGCTTCCAAAAGCAGACTAAGTGATGGGGAAAAAAGAGAACGGAAAAGGTTGTGAAATGTTTAGGATGGTGTCTTGACAATTCTGGAAAGCTGGTGAACACTGAGAGACTGTGACAGAACAAATACAAATATCCCAAAAATCAGCTTCTGCAGCAGGAAAAAAGGCTTAGCTTAGGAATACAATATGTAAATCTCTTTGGAGGGACCTAATTTGAAATAATTCAATGGAACTACTGAAATACACTAGGATGACATATATTTTTCTCTGTCTCCTCCATTACTATCTTCTTAAATTATGAATAAATTCTGTTTGGAGGGGAAGATAGATGTTTGTATGGAATTTAACTTAATAAACACTGCTGATAAACTGCTGCTATTATTGATGGCAGCAGCAATAATGAGACATTCTGTCATTATTGTAACAAGTAATAACACAGTAATAAGGTGGCAGAGGATGAAGATATGGGGTCACAGAAGACAATCCTGAAAGAGAAGACCTCAATCTAAACACAAATCAGCTCTATTGATCCCTGGGGCCTGCTCCCCTCCTCCATACCATATCTCATTTCTTAATTGCAGTCTCCTTTTCATGTTGATTTATCACTCCCAGTGCAAGTGGTTTCCTATCCATGTTTTATGGGAAAGCCTGACCCCAAAGCTTTGCCCTGCCGTGGCAGGCAGGTGCCAGCGATCCCCGAGCACCGCTGGCACTCGGTGGTGGCACGGCAGCGCTGGCACAGACACTGCTGTGCTTACCCACGTGCTGGGTAATGCCAGGAGAAGGTGCATGGCTTTCCCTGCCAGTGCTCCAGCTCTGCCTGGCCCCTGAGCAGCGCTCAGGCATCCCACAGTTCTAGGAGATGGCTTCTGCCTTCCTGGTGGCTCAGTTAACTGACCTAATGGGTGAAAAGGAAGGAGAAAAAGAAATATTCTGAGATTAAAACATCAGATTAAGGATGGATGGGTTCTTCTCAACCCAAAGGCTAAGATCAGCATTCCAGGATTAAAGAAAGGCTTCACCTCAACTCCTTTACTGGCAATACAGGGCAGGCAGAGCAAATGTGTTCAGCAACAAGCTGCTTTGGCTGCCCTTCAGTAACTTAGTGGACAATTCATGGGTCTGCCTTTTCCCAAGAGATTATGAGAGCTTGATTTAGGAGCAGAGCCAAGTCCCAGTGTTGGGATATGAATCCAGGCTCCCCTCAAGTTGGGGGAAGTCTGGACTTGGGCCCAGCTCCACTTTGATACAGCAATTTTATAGCTTGGCGTGGAGGGAAGGCTGAATACACAAAGCTGTGCTGTGGAGCTGATTTACTGTGTTTCTGTAACCCACACCTGGCCAGGGAGAGACCAGCTCTGCACTGATGTTTTTATCAGAGCAAGTGTCTCACTGTGCCTGTTCTGAAGCAGAGAGGACACTTAGCTCTCTCTCATCCAGCATCCTCTGATTGTTTAAGGAATTACACAGATAGTGAAGGGCATTTGTCCAGGGCAAACAAAAAATCAGAGAAAACAAAAGTCTGTCCAGGGATGGAACACGGCAAGAAAATGCAGTGTTTGGTTTTGATGCCTTAAAATTGTTGAATTTTCTGTGTCTGTTTGTTCTCCTCAGTGTGAAGTTTCTGTTTGTTTATATGACATTGATTGCTGGCAGCAGTTCTGCCCCCAAGGTCAGTCCTTCAGGGAGACTTGAGGGAGGGAATCTAGGTACTCCCTATAATAAGAAAAGCTTGAAAGGACTATGTTGCAACTGTCCCAGTACAGTTTTCCAAGTGTTTCCTCTTTATAGGACTCCCTATTAGCATCTAGCATACTAGGTTCTAATAGAACTACAAGTACTTGACAGGCTGAACAGGGATGTTCACACCTTCAAATGCACCTTTGGGTAGCAGTATTTCTTAAAGTCTAATGTATTTGTGCCTAAAACTTCCATCCAACAATCACCAGAAAAAGAAAGTAGCTTCCAGGTGTTTTTTTGCAGGCCTCCCTGTGCAAGGAGATGTATGGCAGAGGAGCAGGAATTACTAATTTTAAATCACTCAGTCATTTTCTTGCTAATGCAAAATTATTATCCTCTAGTCTTAAATTTAATCACCTTTTAGATTTCTCAGATACTAAGGCTTTCTGTCACTTCTCATGGGAAATTATTTCACACCCCAGTAGTTCCTAATATCAGAAGGGTACCTGATACCCTTTCAAAAAAACAATAAAAGAAACATAAAAAATGCATCCACAACAAACACCCAAAACCTTCCAGTATGAGAAAATTCCCAGAAGACCTTAAGAGAAACAGCTGCAAGGCTGAGGTTGATATTTCAGCACAGTCAGGATAGGCACAAAACAAGGTGCAGGGAATAAGCACAACGAGTAAATGCCAAGCACCAGAGCAGCCTGGAGAAGGTGATGGCACACTGCTCCAGGTAGTGGCCATTGCTGCAGAAAACAGTTCTCTCCCAAGCCTCCCCTATATTTTAAAAGCTTTTATTTTTGAATCAAATAAAATAACAATTTCAACATTTTTTCAGGCTTGCTCCTTCTCCCCCCAAATTCTGCTTCAGCCAGAGCAACTTGCTGAACTCAGCTAAATGTATAAATAGATTCTACTGCCCTTTTTTGTCGCTGAAGATACAGATGAAGGAATATGCTGCTGACTTGAAAGATTGTAGGGAAGGTTTACTGGAATGTAACAGCAACTCTGGGACCACTCTCTCTTGATTTGAGAAAGCTCTAGGTGACAGCAGCCATCAGGATACCATCCTGTATCCCTGGGTGTTCCCTAAGCATAGCTCCAGCTCCTCTGCTGGAGAGCTTTGTTCCAAGCCTGTCAGGGACAGCTCCAGGCCAGGCACTCAGGGCACTTCAGTGTGAGCACCAGCAGTGACATCAGTGACCTGGTGAGTGAGATGTGGTGTGTCCACTGCGGACTTCCCAGCCCAGAAAGGTGAGAACCACTCTGACCTCAGGGCAAGCAGGGGAAAGGTCTGGGTGCTGCTGCTGGAGGAGTGTCTGACAGCCAGGGCTTTGCTGTTCCTGTGCACAGCAGGGTCAGGATTGGCTGTGGGGAGCCCACAGCTCAGAATGTGTCTGACAGCACCAAAACCAGCAAGGCAGACACACTGCACCTTTTCTTACTTCTAAAAAAGCCAAGTTGGGGTTTCTAAAAGGAGCTGGTGCTGGATACCACTGACAGAGCAAACAAACTCACCAGCTTCCAGCTCAAGAAATAAAAGATCCCTCTGAGTGCTAACAGCCAAAGGACACCATCACTCAATAGTTCAGCTGCTTGTCCTTGCCCAAAGCATTGCAGCTGGTACAAACTCCTTCCCAGAGTGAGGGGGAGGTTCCTCTTCCCAACCCATGGCACAGCTCTCACTCAGCAGTTGCTACAGGCTTTGGCAAGCTCATTCCAAAGCACAGAAGGATGCACACACTTCAATCTAAGACTGCAAGAAAGATCACACAGGCTCAGACTAACCCCTCCAGCTTAATATTCTCTCCCCAACATTAGATGCCGAGGGAAGGGTAGAACAACAGGCCAAACATATAAACATATTTCTTCTAAATAATCTTCTAGCCATAGCAATCAGTAAATTCACAGGATGCCACACCAGCAGCAGCTTTCTGTGGAATAGCTTCCAGGTTTTTTTTTTATTTAAAACCCTGAAACATTTTAGCATCCACTAATATGTCAATAGGTAAAGCAATGTATGCCTGTTATCCCAATTTTTAAACTAAAAAAATTACATCTGCATCACCATTTCCTAGTCTATACTCATAAAAGAAATTATAAAAAGGTGATGACAAACCTACAGCCATGTTTTCTTGGCAAATGACAGCTTATACCCATATCCAGCAGGGGAGAAAGAACTACAGGTTTTGAAGTTTAAACTGCAGTATTTGTACTCTCTGTGGTGCACACATGGGAGAGGATGTACAGAAACTGGGATTTTCAGCCAAGTTACAGACTGAGATCACAGTTGCAAATGTTTGCTGGGAGTGTACACAGCAATGATGCCTCTCACACTGGAGATGATTTTCAGCAGAGCTTGTGCCTTTAAGAGGAAACACCTTTCTGGCTGCAAGGTGCCTGGGAATTTCCATGCAATGGCTTTGGGCACCTCTTCAGCACAGCACCATGAAAGCAGAATATGCTACAGAGCCCAGTTCTCAGCTGCATGCTCAGCTTCAGCCAAACCAGGGCCTCTGGGAACTCTGTTCTTCTGTAAAAAACTGCTATAAACTCGCACTAGCTGGTTAAATTCTGCCTAGGCTGACAACAGCTATTTTTGTCATTTGCTCTGCTTGTCTCCTCTCATGTATATGATTTCCTACATTTTTCATCCCTTTTTTTCACTACCATCTCCTTAGGACCTCAGGAGAGGGTAGTTCCTTCAAGCTCATGTGTGCTCTGCTCTTCTCTGCAATGCCTGAAATAGAACATTTCAGTGAGTGTGAGGTGAGGGCATCTGTAATGAAATGCCAATTGCTGCTTCCTGTGGATAAAGATAGTGCATCTGTCACTTAATGTACAGAATCCTCTGTATTACTCCACCAAAGCAGGCATTTTTGAACTGAAGCTAAAAGTCAGTGTGGAAGGTCACATCCTTCCATGGTTGCTTATTCTCCACCCAAATGTTCTGAACCCACACAGAATTTACACACTAGTACTTTAAACTTTCAGGACTCTGAAAATGGACCTAAGCCTCTGCTCAGTCCCCATTAAATTTGATCTGGATAAGCTCTCTGGTGATGAGGACAGGTATTTTTGAGCAGTGCTGCTCTCTTTCTGAGAGATGTGAGGAAATTTAGTTTTATGTTAAAGGTACAAAGTTTGTTTTGACTGTTTTAACCTTTGATTTGGATGGCACACCTCATTCTGAAGCCACAAGGGATTTAATTTGTTGTCAGGTTTACAAGGAGGAGAAGGAACATGGAGATGTCTTCCTGTTTGCTCCCCTGCCCCAGTAAAGTCTGAGGTGACGTGTCTGCTCCCAGTGCCCAGCCCTGGAGTGATGACACAGCCCCTTCCCCTCAGTTCAAGGCTGCTGCCACTCCTGACACATACCTGGAAATATCCAAGCAGCAGAACGTGGATAGGAACACCCCAGAGCATGAGAGGAGCCCTCCACACAGATTGCTGCTTCCATGAAAGCCACAAAATCCCAAAGCTGTCACTGAGCCCAGCCTGGTGCACAGTGCAGCCTCATAAAACAACTCATGTGGCTCCACATCACAGCCCAGCTGAGACCTGGACACAAATCCTTCCAGCTGCACTGGAACACACTGAGGGGTGTTCCCTTTCTGTTTACAGCTCCTCTGAGAACAAGAAAATATCCTGGCAAAATGCATTATTCAATGTTTTTGCCACATGCCCACTAAAGAAGGTCAGACCGTGCTGTGTGCTTGGCCTAGGACTGGATCGTGGCTCAGTTACCTCCCTGCTAAAAGAACACAACTCCTCCCTGCTAAAAGAACACAACTCCTCCCTGCTAAAAGAACACAACTCCTCCCTGCTAAAAGAGCACTATTCCACCTCTCCATTTCTCTTTGCAAGGCAGACACAGCCCCAGGTGTGAATTGGGACCAGGTGATTTCAGACACGTCTCCCCACACTTTGCAACCTCCACTGGGCTTCACAGAAGGAATTGTTGGTAAAACCACATTGGGTGTTCCCTGTGTGCCAGGGGGAAAGGCAGATGGTAAGGGTGGCCTCAGAGGGGCCTGGGAGAGAGACCCTGCGGGGGTTTCACAGCTCTGCCATCGGGATCCGCGTCACCGGGGGCTGAGGGCGGCCAGGACTGCTGGAAGCTGTCTGCAGAGTGCATCTGGCACAGACTTCTCTCAGTTTCAGAAAAGGTATTTTTAAAAATTACAAGAACAACTCAACATTGTAGATAGTACCAATGTCAAAATAGAAACCTACCAGAAAGGAAGGTGGGGTTATTTCACACTTCTATTCTCCGTGCAAAGCTAGAAAAGAAAGAAAATTTAAAACGATCTGTGGTTTTCCGGTTAGAAGAACATGCTTTACCTTCCTGTGTGCAAGATAGAAAGGGACTCTCTAAATTACTCAGTTAATCCAGTGTCTAAAGGCAAAGTACTGGGAAAAAATGCCCAAACTACCAAGCTTAAGGTTGAAAAAATTGAAACAGACAAAATAGTGTGGTGCAACGTGGTGAGAATAGCTGTCACTGAAGCACTGCCACTAACAGGGCTCTGCTAATTACATCTCCGGTGAAACAAAATTCTGCTTTTGATGGCTGGTAAGCAGGTCGACAGAGCAATTCCTGACGGTCCCCTTGGCATAGAGGACTACCCAGCACAGCTCAGTGTTTCAGCAAAAACAAGGTCCAAAAATAGAGAGAGAGAAAGCATAAAAAAGCACAAAAAGCCAAACCAATGCGGTAAGAATATTGTAGCCACTAGATGGCAAACCCCCCTCGAAGTTGCTGCGGTGGCTGTTGCACAGGCTCTGGCTGCTCCCTCTTATTCCAGAGTCAGGCACTCCTGTTTCCCTCCAGAATTAATTTTGGCAAATCGAATCTTTTCCTGTACAACAGGGAGTCGTTTAACAAACACACAGAGTAAATTTGTATGCAGCCTTGTTTTCAAGGAGATACCTGAGGGGTTCTCCATGTGGGGGTGCCCAAAGGGAAGGCTGGAGCTCTCTGTCTTTAACCAGAGTGGCTTAACAGTCTTCCGGAATGTATGTGAAAATCTCAGAAGTGAACAATTTGAAAAAAAGAAAAAAAAGCAAATGATGTCAGATTTTCAGTGTTGCTTGAATTGTTTTCCACCCTAGGTTTTCTAATTTAGCCACAGGACAAACACGAAAAAATCAGTTCCCACCAGAATGCTAAGCAGGAGCATCTACTGAGGGTAAAACACTCTTTCAGAGTGTCCAGGAGAGTGAGACGTCCTCACTTTGGATGCCTCATTGTAAAGCCCATATCAATCCCACTAGAAAGCCAAACCCACCCAGAAGCAATCAGTAATAGGTGCTGTACATCCGCACCAGCACAGACAGAATTAAAACTCATTCATACATCAGCTACAGGAGTCACTTCCATTAAACCCTGTGAAGCACTGAAATATTTCACTGATATAATCAGAACATCCAGGAGCAAATCTATAGCACTGCTGCTGCAGCCCAGGCATCATAAAGGGAGTCCTGATGGATCCACAGGTCAAAATTTGATGGATTTATTCTCCCCCACATGTATAATTTGCATGATGACATATGTGCTGGCCTTTTAAGCCCTGTAAGGATGTAAGGATCCAACTCACTGATTTTAGAAAATTATTATAAAAATAAGGAAGGAAATGGCTTAAGTCTGTTTCAGTCTACTTGCACCAGTCAGCAGCTATGGAATTGGCTGGACAAATCCTTCATACAAGGAAGAAAAGGCCAGAGATTTCTGAAAAGGCCATTAGAGACCATGCAGGGGACAAATTGATCCCTCTTTGGGTCACAGCCAGATGCATTATTACACCAGAGACCCCCTTGGCCTTACAGAGAGCCAGCAAAAGGAGAACAGCTCCACGAGTGGCTTGTGGCCATGAACTGCTCTGGGAGCTCAGGTGCCTGGAAACAAAAAAAACACCATCAAATTGCTTTTGTCCTTGATATATACTAAGAAAGTGCTATTTTTCATTATCCACTACAGCAGTTTTGCCAGGTTTGGCATAACTTGAATCACCAACAACAAAGGCAAAAAATCTCTGAGAAAGATAAATCAGCATAGAATGCAAACAGTATGTCCAGTTTGCAACTGCCCTCTGTTTTTTTAAATTCCAATATTTAAATATTTCAGGCATGAAGTTGTTAGCACATTCCCCACCTCCTACTGGAAATTATTGACTGGAAAATAAAACTTTATTCCTTGTATATATTTATTTTTTCAAAATAATCCATTAGATCTTTTAGGTGAGAAAAAGCTATCTCTGCTGCTGATATTCAACTTGTCTTTTAGTGTCAAGCTTTTAATTAGCTGAAACTAATACTGCTTGTTTCCTTTGTGGTGTGAAAATTTAGTTTCCATCAAAATTTCACACCAGACTGACTTTTTACAAAATAAACTTCAAATGTATAAGTATTGTTAGGAAAACACTTAAAAATACTCAATCTAGAATGTTCTCCCTGTCTTATCTCAGGAGATTCACCGCAATCTAATTGAAATATGATAAAAAATCGAGCAGCTCTTTTTTTGTGTCTGAAAGTCTTTTCCTTATATTTCTACAAAGTTAGATCAGTTTTTGCTGAGGAGAGGCCCAACCTTTCCCCTCGCTTGTGCGTTTTTCTTATGCCTGGCAAAGCAGCCTCACTGCTGGGAGAGCAAGCTTTGATCAGCAAACACATGTCCAGCCTAAATTAACACAGGGCAATTAGGATCCTTCCTGTCCCTTGTGAGGCTCCTGAAATGGCCCAAGAAATGCAGATTTCCCTGCCCATCTGTGGGTGCACATGGCTGGGAAGTGATAGCAGCCTTTCCTGGGCTCTCCAAGGAGCCAGGGAGATTTGAGGCTCTTCATTCACCAGCTCTTCCCTGGGTTCTGCCTGGGCCAGACCAGGGCTCCATGGAGAGCCCAGAACTGATTCCTTCCAGGAGCAGCACACTCCGGGGCTTGAAGAGATCATTTCTAGATCTGAAAACTTCCAAGTGACACGCCAGCCCTGGCTTCTGTGTATGCAAATGCCCTGCCAGCCTGCACATTCAGAGCTGGAGGAATTTATTAAGTTCAAAACGCCTTTTACACACCTTGTGCTCTCTCATCACATCTATGCTGGTGTCTCTGAGGCCTTCTAGAACTGGACTCTGGCCTAGCCAAAGACAGGACATCAATCTGTGGTTGCCTCTCCTGTCCCCATCGTGGAGCGATGCGGCTGCATCCAGCAGCTCCGTGCTGAGCGGCGCCGCCGGGATTCCCGGCGTGGTTTGCTCCTCATGCTGTGCTCGTGGGATGCGGCAGGGGCCGGGATCGTGTGCGGGAGGCAGGAGCGGTGCCGCACGGGGATGGATGCTCGGCAGGGGCCGGGATCGTGTGCGGGAGGGGGGATGGATGCTCGGCAGGGGCCGGGATTGTGTGCGGGAGGCAGGAGCGGTGCCGCACGGGGATGGATGCTCGGCAGGGGCCGGGATTGTGTGCGGGAGGCAGGAGCGGTGCCGCACGGGGCGCGGTGCGGGCGCTGCTGAGGCGCAGGACAGGGCACCGAGGACGGGAATGGGGCCGCACGCAGCGCTTCACCCTTCAGGTTACTTCACCCTTCAGGTGTCGCTCCACCCTTCAGGTTACTGCTCCAAAAACCTCAATTGCCCCCGGCCGCCGGCGTTTCATTAGTATCTACCTGCAAGGTGGAAGACGAGAGAAACGGCTGTAAACATTCACAAATACAGTGCGACTGAGAAGGAGGGTGCCCAGAAGGAGTGCTACAATTCCCTGCTTCATGGAGCATTTTATTGCGTTTCCTGATGGTAACAGATTGATGCTATTGTGCTTGTTAGCATGGTCAGCTTTTATTACGAGGCCATTAAGGTTTTATCTCTATGTGGATCTTTGAGGTTCTGGGGGAAAGTTTTTTTCCCTGGATTTCCAACCCATCCTCAAAAGCCAATACTAATAAAGTGTCTTGTTTCTGCCCTACAGCACACTGAAGGCAGCATTTGAGATGCTCAAGCAACGTAAGTATTTCCCTGTTCCCGTCTGACCTGGGAAACACAGGCACCCAATGCGTTCATCCTGTTCTCCACACCATTCCCAGCTTTTCTTTCATAGCCTGTAGTGTATAAAGGGGAGAAAAAGGGTGCCTGCTCAGCCTGTTGGCAGAGAAAATGGCTTGTTCTTCAAGTAAATTTTATCTGGATCAAGTCACAAGATAGGAACTCTGTTCCCTCTTCTGCAAACCACTGACACCAAACCAGCTTCCTAAATGTGCCCAAGGCCCAATGGAACCCTTTCACAATACAAAATACAGCACCATGAGCACCAACAGGACACTGGTCACTGGCACCAGCTGTTTACACCAAAGATTCCTCTTGAAAAGCAGCTGCTGGACTGAGATATTTTTAGGGCCTGGGTAGGGGAGCTCAGCATTTTTGGAAAATGCAGGGTTCCATTTCAGAGGCACTGAAGCTGACAAATGCAGAGCAGTTCCCAGCCATTTCAAACAGCACCAGCCAGGTGCTCAGAAATTCAATCCATCTTGGCTGATTCTTGGAAATTCTCAGTGTGCAACCTCGTCTAATGACTGGCCACTGCTGGCAGCAGCTCCCAAGAGCAGTGACAGCCCAGCAGCACAGCCAGGAATACTCAACCAATGCTCAAAGGCCAGAGCTCCTTCCCTCTCTCTACACCACAATTCCTGACCCTCAGTCCCAAAGGAAGGGGTGCAGCTAAGGGTAAATGGGACCATAAAGAAACACACTCACTCTGTTCTTGAACCCTCAGCAATGTCAGTGCATGCAGAAACACAAGGGAGACCTTTTTTAAGGCTGCCCTGCTTGTGAACACTCATAAGGCAGCCACATCACAGAAACATCACCTAAAAAATGTGACTTTATGTTTAAAGACCTTCCCTCTGATTTGCTTTAGAGATTGAAAGTGTTGGAAACTCTCATATCCAGCTGGCAGTAATGCTGAAGGAAGAACTGAAAGGAATAGAGGAGTTCCGAGAAAGGCAGAAGGAGCAAAGAAAAAAGGTGAGAAGCTAGAGAAATATTGAAACAGATTGGGTCAGTGGTCCGTGCTGGTGACCTGTCTCCAGCCATAGGCTGGGAATTCTGCAAAAGATCATAAAGCATTACCAGCATGCCCTGTTCCCTCTATAGACAAGACTGTGGAACAAAAATCTTTTTCTGATCCCAGCTGGAAATAAAACAGTGATCTGAACTCAGGAGCCAGAGGCTTTAGTTCCTTTTATTCTCTCTGGTGTAATTGCAGATGCTGTTATTATTATTTCTGTAAGAACTTAATCCTTCCCTTTCTCTTTTTTATACCCTTGCTAATGGGTTTCTTTGATATGACCCTGCACAATCTCCAACACGCACTAAATAAAGGCATGACACAAATGTTTAAAAACATGAAAGCAAATCGATGTCATGCTGAATGCAACAGCAATATATACTGAATTCCAAATACATGGAATAAGCAGCACCTAGTTGATGTTGTATAATAAAAATTTGAGTATATTTAAGGCCATTTTATCCCCTATGACCTTATCAAGCCCTAAGTCTCTTGAAAAATAGCACTCAATAGCGTGCTGTTAATAGCAGTGACCACTCTTACACCTTCTCTGGGTCTGTGGGGTTGAAGACAAAGATAGGATCATCCCTTCACTCTGACAGCACTGAGTGATGGAGGAGTAAAATAAATATTCCTTTCTTTGCTAATTTTAAGCAGGTGAAAATGCATATAGCCAGTATCCAGTGCCACAAAAGTCGTGTGTCTACAAGCCTCTGACACGTAGGAACTTGGAATAGCAAAGAATTCTGAGTATGAAAGTGGGTGCTGCTACTGAGATTTGAGGTTGGCAGTGATCTGATGAAGCAAATGAGGCATTAAAAGGCAGACAGTGAGCACCAGGTTCCTCAGTGTTTGTCCCCCATTCCCTTTGCCACTGGGATGTGCAGAGAGGCTCCTTCCTGCTGAGAACTGTAAACCTGTAACTCGATTGGGAATATGTAGAGGGGCCTGGGGAAAAAAAAAAGAAAAAGAAAAAACTACTTTGGAGCCTTAGATAAGCTTTTTTCTCTGTCCAGCATGTGGCTGTGAGGAAGTCAACATCAGACATGCTGGATGGTGTCAGCAGTTTTGGTAACCTCCCAAAATGCTGTGATTTGTGTTATACTGTAGCTGTCTCAGGACCGTGCCCAATGTGAAACAAGCATCTGGGTTACCCTGGAGAGAGTTTTGCTTGAGCAGAATGTAAAGATTAAAGGACCAAAAGTCCCCCTGAAGAAACTCATCCCCTGCCAGTAGGAGCATATCTCATTGCCACATAAAGCTGGGCATATCACAACTAAAGCCATGAAAGAGAATCCAGCACTGTCCTTCCAACACTGCCCAGATGACTCCAGCATGGAAATCAAATCACACCGAGCATACAGTTGCCAGAAGCAGTGGAATATAAAAGAGACAGGAATTGTTTGGATTGAAAATGGACAGCTACCTGTGCTCATGTGGATGAGACAGTGGTTTGGGATCTCATCTCATGGGATGAGACTGCAGAGATGTGGGACCAAGCTCTGGCACCAGCAAAGGAACCCTGCTGGCAGAGCCCACTGTAACTGGCTGTTGCAGTATTTCATCTCCTTAAGAAAAAAAAAAAAGGGGAGGAAGAAAATGAAGATCTACATCCTCTCTGCTGTTAATGGAAACCACCAAAGCAGAATTAACTGGGATTATTTTTTTACCTGGCACTTTGATGCTCTCTGTATCACTTAGAAACCTGTCATTTATAAAAGCAGAGTGAAGTAGTTTTGTCCAAAGGGAGGTGGCTTATAGAAAGGCCCTGACTATGGTTCTCTAATCCTGCTGCTGGAAAGGGGAGAAAGAAGTCCAAAGCAAGAAATGGTGGCTTGTGTGTGTTTCTTACAGTACGAGTCTGCGATGGAGCGGATGCAAAAGAGCAAAGTGTCCCATTATAAGAAAACAATGGAGGTAAGCAGGGAGGGCTTGGGCAGGTTTCCTGATGCAAACTGGCTCCAGTAAAATCTGTATCACATGTACCTCTATTTAAAGGAAGGCCAAAGCTGTGTGAGTGTGCAAGAGTGTGTGAGGGAAGGAAGATGTCATTCCTGCTGTGAGGAGGAAGCTGATCTTCCCTGCCCCCACTGAAAAGTCTCCAGAAGGTTAATGCAGGATGAATGGTGCCCCAGGTCAAACAGGATTTCATTCTCTCTAGGCAAGGGTACTTAGAGGAATAAATGTAGTTTTTCAGTGTCTGTAAGTACGATTTTAAGAACAGTAAGTGAATCTTGTAGGCAGGAGTAATCCTCTCCATCTGGAAAGCTTGCAGGTACAGAAACTACAGGCAGTTGGGTTTGGTTTCCAATGGGCAACTGCCTCTAAAGGAAAGTAGTTGCAGACCTGTTGATGCTCCAGCTGGAAGTGTGCTAACAATTTTTTTTTTTTTTTGAAATGTGGTTGTTCTAAATGCATCTCTAAGATACAGAGATGTTTTGGTGCAAATAAAGATTTCTCTTGCTTCTGAGAACTACACCATGATTGTTGCCTATGGGGTGCTGGCTCTGCCTCACAGCTTGGAGCAACAGCCAAGGCAACACATGACAACCCACCCCACAGCCACCCAGGGAACCTGGGCTCCCAAATTCATCTCTCTGTGGCTCCTCAGGCAGGTGCCTCGTGCACCAGTGGTGGTAGAGCAGCCTGTGCATTCCTGACTCCTGCAGGGAGTTGTAGTTGTACAAAGCAAACAAATTCAGGGCTGCAGGAAAAGGATACAATTTGTGCTGCCAGCCCCTGTTCCGGTGTTTCTGTTCTATTTTTCTACCTCCTTACAGTGTCATTGGGATTTTTTTCTATTGCCCAAACTGGGCACTGATTTGCTCCCCCAGCCTGCAAATGAGAAAGTGGCCAGAACATCACTGTGGGGGTAAGCCAGCCTTGTTCCCCAGGCAGCCCCTCACATTTGATCTCATTCCCACCAGTCCAAGAAGAGCTACGAGCAGAAGTGCCGGGAGGCGGACGAGGCCGAGCAGTCCTTGGAACGCACCAGCGCTTCAGGCAACCAGAAACAAACAGAAAAGGTACCCGAGGTGACAGTGCTATTCAGAGGGAAAACTGACGGGTTCTCCTTCTCAAGGTACAAGAGAATACAATTAACCAACCCATTCTACAGGATGCCAGGGGCTTTGTCTTCAAATTAACCCCAAAGGACCCTCTGGGAAAGATTATCTAATTAATTTATCCCAGGCTGTGATCCAATTGCTCTATGAATCCTGAAAGGAAACTGAATGAGATTTTTCTCTGAAATTATTCATTACGAAAAAGAAACAAGTCAAAAATATGTCATGCAGTTAGTTTTGCCTTTTGGTCTCTTGCACTTAGTAAGCATAGCATCTTACAATAAAAGGCATATTTTTCCTCAACATTTTTCTCCTCATGATGAGTTTAATTTCAACTAAATTTACAGACTCAAAAATAAATTGTTGGAAATTAAGGCACTGCAGTCCTTCATTGCATCGTCTTGATACTTGTAGCTGACAATTCACTAACTTTTAATGGGAACATTTTACAGTGAAACAGATGGAGAAAACAAAATAAATGAACTCCCTTTGGCTCGATAAAAATCAGTGCAGTGTAAGCAAAAAGGATCAAAAATTATCTCAAGAAGTGTGGAGGGGGGGGTAGTGTGGAGGCTCTAAAAACAGAATCAGAACCTTACATTCCAGCATTCCCTAATCTTTGATAAGCAAAGCCCTGCAGCTTAGCTGCAAAGAGGGGATGGAATCCTGGCCCTGCCAGAATGGCACCAGAACATTTCACAGCTTCAATGGCAGCTAAACCTAACTCAGCTCCTTTCATGCAGAAGAATCCCAGGATGCTCCATTGCCATTTCTTCCCCACACATGCCAGCATGTTGGGAGGGCACAGAGGCAGCTCACAATCTGTTTGATTCTGGTCAGCATTTGCAAACAGTTTGGGCCAGGAAGCAAATAAGAATGAAACTTCTGTTCCCATCTTACTGCATGTTTCCCAGCCAGCTGTGATGAGGAATATGATCATAAGAACCCCTACCTGAGCCTTGTCTTCAAGGGCAGGATGGAAGAATGTATTACACTGATGTCTAGAGCAGTGCATTACTGTGCTGTCATCACCATCTGTGCAGAAAGACCTGCGAGTACAGACCTGTCAGTGATGGCTGTTTTCTCATTTGCTAAAAGCTGCAGGTTTTTAAAATAGAGGACTTCTACTTAGAGTGAATTTCACTTTTAGGCTTCTGAGTTGTTACAGGAAATAACCTGGCATTTGCAAAGTATTTTGAAAGCTGTATGCTTTTCATCTGAATATTACACAAGGAGCTTGAAGGATGAAGAATTTTAACTGCCATTTATTTCTGCTTATAAATATCTATTAGAAAATCACATCAAACAATTGAGAAAAAAACAACTCAGCCAGCAGGCACAGCATCAGGCTGGATCATGCTGGCTCCAAGCTCCTCTGGCAGGGATGTCTGAATGGAAAGCTTTCTCCTGAAGTCGTTGGACCTATGACTGTACCTGGGAAATTCTGGTCCCATCTCCATAGCACACATTCAGCAGAACTATGCATAAAGGGAGGACACCCAGGAAGTGCTTACAAGTTAGAGCCTTTCCCCTAGGGGGGAAAAGAGAGCAGGCAGCACAAAAAACTGGGGCAGAAGCAAAAATATGTCAGAAATTAATTTGGGGTGTTTCTTTTCCTATTTCAGAGCCAGAACAAAGCCAAGCAATGCAGAGATGCAGCAAATGAAGCAGGTGATGCTGTTTGCAGCTGAACAATGATTCTTCTCAGCAAAGATCTACTGGCACAGGATTTTGATAGAACACATCCAAATCACCCAGGCTGTCAGGGTTCCCAGAGTCACCTACCCAAAGATTAATGAAGAAGTCATTGGCATTCACTCCCCTTTGTGGAAATGCCAGTGTCCTGCTTGCATTAAAGAATTCACAGAAGACTTCCTTTAGGGACTTCACCCAGGGAAGAAGAGCTCTTCTTGAAGCAAGCTTGAAAGCACAGTAGACACTCAAAATTGCCCCAAGACAGCCCAAATCACATCCCACACCCCCATGTGCATGAGCACAGTAGTGATCTCCAGCCACAAACGTGGCTATGCCCAGAAGGACAAGCCAGCACACACCTGAGCTGGCTCAGGAGCTCAGGCTTGTCCCTTCCTACTCGTGGAATAGCTTACACCAAATCACAGGGCTCACCTTGGCTGGCTTGGAATGGAAACAGCCTAAGATGCTTGGTGCCCAAGCATGGTCCAGGCTCTTCATCTCTGAACTGTATTATCCCTACCACAAAGTTTATAACTGATCTGCCAACCATACAGAGAGAATCCTTACTCTAGTACATAGCTACAAAGAAAAGAAACCCAATAATTATTGTGCCCCGCCAGTTCCAAGCTCACATATTCTTGTGATACTCAGGCAAACCACATGCCTGAAGTATAGGAATCACAGGAAAGGCCCAATAGGAGGAAAGAGAGAAAGTCTGTATCACTTTTTCCCTGACTGATGGGTTTCTGTTCCGTGTCTGTGTTTACAGAGAACGTTTACAAACAGAACATCGAGCAGCTGGATAAGGTCAGGACAGAGTGGGAACAGGAACATATCAAAACCTGCGAGGTAAACATTGACTTTTGTAGTGATGTTTGCACACTCTTTATTTTATCCTTTATGTTTGCACACATATTTTATTTTATGATTGGAAGATTTCACTCTAAGGCCTGAAATGTCATCCCAAGGGTTTTGCTATTTGCTTTATGTGGAGTCTCAGCAGATGTCTTTGCAAAATTACTGCAAAACTAGAGCTTATTTAGACATAGCTGCTCCTGTATCACTGACATTCTCCTTGCTTGGTCAGCATAGCTATGTAAAAATAAAGGAGGGGAATAAGTGCAGAGGTGGGAGAGCTGGAGCAATATATGAACCAGTACGTACCCCAGTCACTCTTAATGTTTCATAGCACTTTAAATTCACCTGCAAGTATACTTGTCCTCTGCCATGAAATAATCTTTCAGTTGGAAGGTGGTGATAGAGAAGTCTTTATCTCCATGTTACTGAGGATGGACAAGGAGATTTGCACTTTGCTATTAAGTTTTGCACAATTTAAAGGAACTGGTTGGCATCCAAATCAGCCACAAATCCTTCAAATACATTTGCCCATCTGTTAAAGTCTGATTTTGCTATATTTACTTGTTGCAGGCTTTATTTCCACATAAAATAAAATGCCAGGAGGATACCTTTCCAGTTCTCTGCTTCCCCTTAAATATTCCCTATCTGAGAGGACTGAAAAGCCCCACAACTGGCACAGACATTTCCACAGATATTATGCCCAACTTTAGTCTTCCAAAGATGCATATTTTCTCCCTTCTTAAAAAGCCAACAAACCAGTGAACCAGTCCACAATCTCACAGTCTTTTTTATCCAAATAGCCAAACCCTGACTAGCCCGCAGAGCTTGTGACCTGCCCACTGCTTAATCCAAACAGCCATTCATAAAGGAAGAGCATCTTTAATGCCTTCTTTTAAAAGTGCTTGGAGAGAGAAGAACTGATACTCTTTGGGGTTTTTTTAAACTAGCAATTAGTACAAAAAGCAGCTTAAAAACCCACACTTGTGGCTGGATAGTGGGGAATCTGGAAGTGCTGGGGTTGCTTGGATCTGTAACTGAGTGCTGGATGACCACAGCCTGAAAATGCTGGCTGGCAAGTGGCAGCACTGGCGTCACAGGGGCTGTGCCACATTGTCATGGAATGCCCCTGCAGCACGAGGGATGTGTCAAACACAACACCCAGCTGTGTTTTTCTGGGTGCTGACCAGGGCTTAAAAGCCCAGAGTCACTACACTTCCCTCTTGGGTTAACTGCATTTCCTGACAGGACACCATTTACCTGTGTCAGGAAAATAATCCACAAATATCAGAGGTTTATGTCCAAAAAGGAGACAGAGGAGTCCTTTTACTTCATTTGAATAAAGGGAAAGGCCATGGGGCATTCCCCTGGGGTCTCTCAAATTTTTGGAGGACGCAGCCTCCTTTTTATCCTAATTTCCCCATCTGCATTTCCCTCCTCTCTTTCCCCATTGGCTGAGGTACTTGAGAGGTACAGACATCCCAGAATGCCTGATACCTAAGATTCCTCTCTAATGTATAACCCTCTTTTTTCATTTTTTAATTCTTATGGAATTTAGGGTTTTTCCCCATTATTTCTTTCATCTTTCAATATCCAATTTCATTTATCAGCAAACCTACAGTTTGTTTGTAAAGGTAAATATCTTTTTTCTCATTCATCAATCAGTGGAATCCTTCCCATTGTTTCTTTTATCTCTCAGTGCTAATTTTATCTACCAGCAGACCCACAGCTTGTTTGTAAAGACAAACCCCTTATTCCTCTCACCTGGAAAATTCCCCGTTGGCTCTGGTGCTGTTTCAGCAGCCTTGAGGGCCACAGGCTTTCTGTTCAGAAAATTATTGAAATACTCATTCTCTACCCTGCGGGTTCTCTTTTGTCTTGGTTTGAAAAGACAGGTGTCTGCTAAGGAAGGCAGGATCCTCCCTTGAAATGGAAAATGTAAACCCCCTCCCTCTGAATTATTATAATTTTGAAATTAAGAGGCTCTCAGGCAAAGATATGGGAATAGGAATAACAGTTCTTTACTAGGAAAATTAAAAATACAAATGCAATACTATGTACAAAAGAAAAAAAACCACTGACAGAGTCAGAATACGACATGACAGCCTGTTGGTCAGGGTGTTGGTAGCAGTCCCATTACATGATGGCTGTAATCTTTCTGGAGTGGTAGATGTGGTTCTGCTGAAGCAGTGATCCTGTAAAAGGGTGGAGTTTTCTTCTGAAGGCCTGGTGGTGGTGTAGATGGGCCTGGGATTCCTCTGGGAATCCAGTAGAGAAGAAGGCTGCTCCTCTGAGAATCTAGTGGGAAAATTGCTCTGGTGCTCCAAAATCTCTGATTATATGCAGGTAGGAATGCTTGGCTCCTCCCCCGGGGCAGAGCTTCTCCCAGTGGGATGGTGTCATTTTATCAGCGAGATTCAATGGCCCATTAACAGAAGATATCTCCCTAGAGGGAGAGATTGGTGGTGGAAGAGATAAAGAAAAACTGTCCAATTAACAGAGGATAACTGCCCCACCTTTAACAGACGGCAAATAGAATACATACTTATTTTACAATCTAGGACATCTTTAAAAGCTTTTACTCTCAGAAACCCATCCCCACAGCAGCTTACTCCCTTGACAGATTCCTTTTTCTGGGTTTCTTTATTCGGTTTAAGTTATTAGATGGCTGGCAGCATACCCAACTGAGTGTTCTGCTGAGTGTTGTATACATTTGTGGTGTTCTGGACATAATTAGTAGCAAATAGAGATGGAGACAGATGGCTGGAAGCATCTGAGATTTTCACACCTCATAGAAAACCAAAACTCTGCTCTACTTTTTGCTCTACTTTTAACAGTACAACATAGAAATTAGGGTGTTTTGGTTTTTTTAAAGTTTTTAAAGAAAGTGCTTATCTGCCTCTTTCCCCAAATCAGTTCACACTTCTCTCTCTGCCCCCTTCATTCTTCCTAAGCAGTGCAGCAACATGAGGAAGCCAGACAGATGAAGGGAGTAACTCTGAAGACAGAAAAATGCCTTCTCTTTACCACAAAAATAACCTTCGATATGCAGCGTCAACTCCAGAGAGCCTCAAGTACTTTCAAAAGAGAAAAGTTTAGAGAGATATTTTAGATGGCAGAGGTGGATAGTTTTGGCTCTACCTCTAACATAAATACAACCCTTTCATGCCAGTACTGTACTGATCTGTTAAACATCAAGATTTCAGTGTGATGGGCAGACAGAACCCTGACTCTGAAATCCTCAACAGCAGAGGTAGCAGTCAGTCAAATCCAGATCTGGATTTCTCTCCACTGCTTTGTTTTTCTCTCTAAAATATAACTTTAATTTGGTGCAACCAATTAGAACCAATTTTTGAGCACAAACAGTAGATGTAGTTTCTCCACCAACTGAAGAAACATCCTTTACAATGCTGCCTTCAGAATAGGTTTGCATCCCCAGCCCTGTCCCAGCCTGCAAAGCAAATAACTCAATACCACAAGGCTACATCACGTTTCCTGTTTGGCTTTAGGTGTTCCAGCTCCAGGAGTGTGACCGCATCACGATCCTGCGGAACTCCCTGTGGGTGCACTGCAACCAGCTGTCCCTGCAGTGTGTGAAGGATGATGAGGTACAGCCTGCCTTGCCCTTCTCTGCAGCACTGGCTCTGGGGGAATATCTCACTCCTCTTCTCTCTAGATGCAATCCAGATGCATGTCTGGATGCAGACAGTCTGTGTCATGCTTGGTGGCACTCATGTGTGTCCTCCTTGGTTTGCTGGGGAATGCTTCCTGCTACCAAAACACTCAGCTGAGTATCTTTGGGCTCTGACACAATTTCAAAAAAGGCACCCAGTCATGGCCTCAAAACTGGAAGATGTAAAGAATACACTAGATTTGACTTTGAATGGTTGTTTCCTGCTATTAATTTCCTTATTGCATTGAAAAGTCCTGGACTGCCTTTGTCCTGCTCTCTTTAAAGACTATCCAGAGCACAAACAGGTGTGTTTACAAGAATATTGGTACAGGGGACAGGCTAAAGATCAGCCAGGTCAGACATGTACCAAGTATTAAGTGTTTCTTAAGGGGACAATTACTACAAGAGCATTATTTGTTAATTCAACGCGAAATGTTAAAAGTTAAATTAAACTCTTGGATTCTGTTTTGTAGATGTATGAAGAGGTTCGGGTCAGCTTGGAAAACTGTGTTGTAGAGTCAGACATAGACTACTTCATTAAGACAAAAATGACAGGAACACAACCTCCAGGTAATTATTCCTACTGATCTTGTCAGATGGCTTGTGCAGTACACGTCCTTTGGAGGTGAAACCAGCTGGAGGAATTTCTGCTCCAACTTTTTGTTCCCACCTGCCATGGCTCACTTCCCCCACACTGTGCTGCTGTTGCTGCCTGTGTGATGCTCTAAGTGGGATAGCAGAATGATCCAGCTTAAATATAACCCTCCAAAGAAGAAAAAACTTGTTTTGGCTTTGTAGGCAGGCTCATTGCACAGTACAGCTGAACTGACACTGCTAAGGAAGTCACAAATTGCCTTGCAGAAATGGCAACTTCAGCTTCCTGCAGTGGTGACAAGAGAGAGCCAACTCACCATGTAACTGCACCCCAGTGTGCCCTTGACAGAGGTGCTGCCTCTTCATTTGCAGCACAAAGACAACCCAGTTTTCTATTTTGTTCCACATGCCCAATGGGGAATAACAAAATTTCTGCTCTCAGGAAGTTGTTTGCATAAGCCAAGGCTTTGGCTGGGAGAAATTCTGAATGAAATTGGCTTTGTCCCAGCACACTGAACTGCTGTCAGGTTCACAGGCTCTGCCCATTCAAGCCGAAGCTGCCTTTTCCTTGACTTCAGTGCTCAAAACCTCTGGGCTGAAGTGGGGATTGACCCAGAATGAGGCAAGAGCAGTTGTAAAATGAAAATCTGCTGCTCCAGGGTAGGAGCTCTCCAAACACTCCACAGGAAAGGAGCTGTCTAATGTGTCACGTGGCCAGACACAAACCACACCTGAGTACTTCAACAGGCAACACAAGATAGTTACATAAAACCCTTCCATGCTAGTTGTATGGGTACAAAATCAGCAGTGTGAAGGCCTGATCCCTGGGGATAATCATCTTGTACAAGAACAAGTTCCACCCCTTTGATTTCACTGCAGAGCTCAAAGCTGGCAGGAATTACACCCCAGGAACTTCTTCAGCAGAGCTGGGTGCTGCCACTAACTCAACACTGAGCTATCTCAGGCCTGCTTTTCACTCAACCTTTTTGCCATTATTCTTATGATAGTTAAAAATTGGGATTTTGGGAATTTTTAAAAACTAATATATTGATACTGGTGCACTGGATGCCATTTTGCTGCTATAGTTTATTCTTCTTCACATAGAGGATTTAAATTCACTGATACAGGAGAATTTACCCAGGAAAAATTACATTTTCAATGCCAGAAAGGAAAACTGTGGCTTGCAACAGTGTGAAACAACTTCTGTATGCATAGGAAATCTGTATGCATAAGAAATGTGTAATTCTCAGCTAGGTTTTCTTGGTTTAGGTTTTTGGGGTTTTTTTTTTCCTATTTGAGATTTTTCATTCTCCAGTCACCTAGGATATTTCTACAAAAAGTTCTTTGCCATGTCAGAGTCATTTCTAATAAGAACTAGGTGGAAAAAACCCTTGAGAGCTTTATGAAAGGCAAAGAAACACCTGACTTGCTTTTTTGTTGTTTTTATTTTTGCCACCTTCTAGAGGATGACATGTTCTGGAAGCAACATGCTAATATCTCCACAGCTCTGGCTAATGAGTTTGCACTGTAGCACATGGTGAGCTGTTGATCTATGCTGTTATTTGCAAAATGCAGGAGGAAACCCATGTGTAATTTTGCATTGTGTGGCAGAAGACCTTCATCCTGGCTAAACCTTCTTGATGGTCTTGTTCACTTCCTTTTCTGCCCAATCTTACAATGCCTTCTAGACTGGAAACTGCACCAAGGTGACAATGCAGAAGGGCAACAGGAGACCCTTAAAACGGTCAGAAAACTCCCTAATTTCTATGAGTCTTATTTGTAGGGATTCTTCACACTCTCTAGCTCTATGTGCCTGCTCTGCTTAGTATCTTGGCTGACACAGTGTGAGAATGTTAACATAACCTTTAGCCCAAGTCCAATGCCTTTCTTAACTTGCTGGTATCAGGGCTGAGATAAAACACTATCACAGGCTTCACTCCTGTTTGTTTGGCTCTCACACTGAGCAGGCAGAAAGGGTGTGTGGCCACCAGCTGTAAGCAACTGCACTGGGAGTTCTGAGATGACAAATAAATCCATCTGTAACTATTTCATCTGTAAAGTTACACTTGGAAATGGTCTGAATTTCACCCTTAACGACACCATAGGGGAGAGCGAAGGAACTGCAACCTAAATGAGTTTGAGAGAACAAAACCCAAATATCTCTGGGTAAACAGCAAATAAGCTCTCAGGAGGCGGATGGGAGAGATATGAAAGGTGAGGAAACACACAAGCAAACACCAGGAAATTGCTCGTTATTGCTGCAGGCAATAACACTCAGAAATCTCCCCAGCTCTGACAAAAATTCCTGACTAGATACACTGAGGAAAGAAGAAACAAAATAAGCTGCAGCAAATTCTATCATGAACACGGTTTAGGGCACTCAGTGACATACTCTGCCCCCTTAAATCCTGAGCTTTGAGGCAATAGAAGAAATGGCCATGGAGGAAACCGCCTTCCTCGTTAGGGCAGTCACAGCTCTTGGAATGGGACCTCAGGCCTCAGCTCAGGCCGAGAGTGCCGTGCCACCCAAGGGCCATGGCTGTTTACAGCCACTGGAATGGCTTTTGTCAAGCCCCCAGGTTTCCCTGAGCTGCTCCAGCCACATTCCAGGTGAGGGTAAACAGATGCTGCCCTGCAGTTTGCTCCAGCAGCCCCAGGTCACATTCTGGCAGGGAGAAAACAGTGTTTTCTCACACTGTTTCCTGTTTGGAACATCTCGTTTTTACTGCCCTGTTGCAGATGCCATAGGGTACGAGAGCTACTACAGCAGAGAGCCCAACAGGCGCAGCAGCAGCCCCACCCAGTCCTGTGGGATGATGAAGAGGTGAGTGGAAAACATCAGCTCCCAGAACAGGGATTTCTCCACATCAACATCCATGCATGACGACAAAACATGACATGGGAAGTTATTTCTTCCTTCATTGTAGCACGAGGAAACTACGTATCAGTAAATGTGAGTTGACAGAAGAAGTAAAGGTATTAAAGTGGAGTGAGAGTAATTTTGCCATGCCCTGGAGGGAAGAGGGACAGGGGATGAGTTCATCACACAATTACTTGGCCAGCAATGGGTAGCAGCCACTCGTTTCCTTTTTCCTACTGAGTCAGGGCACGTAGCAACAAAACCAGTTTGTTCCAGGGAGGGTGAAGGTGAATCTGGCTGGGAGCAAAGGCTGGGAGAGCCTTCCTTTGGGGCAATTCCTCCATGCTTACAGCACCACTCAGCTGAGCAGAACAAAGAGCTGCTCTCTCTATCTGGATCAAAGGGAAAAACACAGGGCAGAAAAACTGTGATGATTAGGGAGGCAATTTTCCTTATTCTGATCCATTTCTGCTGGTAAATGTTAGAACACGGATGCAGTTACAGCAGCAGAAGAGCATGGTGGGTCTATTGGTTTAAATATTTTATACTAAAATGGCAAATTCACAGTGGGGAGAGCATCACAGTTAAAGCAGAAGAGATTTATAATTTAACAAGCCCTATGACATGGCAAAGACAGGAAGCAGGCAGTGATGTCCCATTTGAAATGTGGCCCCGGCTTGCCAGTGAGCTGGTCAGGCTTGTACACAATACTTTGTTTTTCAGCTGGAAACTGGATTTTCTCTAATAATGAATTCAGTGCTGCATCCTGTGCAGTTACATAAGACAATTGTACTGCCATTCAGAACACAACTGTGAGCAGCATGGGCAAGGAGCCTAGAGAGACTCAGCCTGAGTCTTTCAGGAACTCTTGAGATAGGATATCCATTTTCCAGAAAAACTGAGTGTTTGCTAGCTGAAAAATCAGACCCTTTAAATATGCCTTAAGCATGCAATGCTATTTCTATCTCTGCTTCAGAATCCTAACCCATTTTCTCACTTTACTTAGTCTTCAGTACCCAGCTGTGATATAGGAAATAACTAGGGATAGATTAAAATAAAAATTCACTTAAACTCACAGCTTTTAGAAAGGCTTGTTACACAAGCTCTGTATTTTAAATTGTATCAGGGTTTTCCTTAAACACAAAGAGATGTTAATCTCTTATAAGCAACTGACAATTTTAATAATTTTAATATTGTGGAATAATTGGAGTTTCACACCATGAGCCTTCAGCTCTACAAAAAAATATGCTGTATTTCATGCACAATAAAGTGAAGGCTGATGGTTCAATAGTCTCCTGCATTTTTAAAAATACATTTTTTAAGGAAGATAAATATATCTACAGCATAAAAGAAAATAGAAGGCCATGGGAAGAGGTAACATCTACTCTGTGAAGCAGATGGAGGGAAGGCTGAGTCAGAGAGCTGAGATGAAGGAATGCTCATACCCAGGCCTGTTCACTCATTTTGGTTTTGGCTTCTCTTGGTTCTGCAGATTCTCTGGACTACTGCATGGGAACAGCAAAAACAACACAGAAACTGCCACTCCTTCAGCCCCTCCTCTGGGTATGCTCTGCAGGAAATCAGTTTGCCAAATGTGTTTGTTTTAGATCATATTGCTAAACCAGGCTTTGACATGGAGCAGAAATGTACAGCAGATATTCACATGTTGGCAGGCAAGAGTAGTCTGGAAATTTATTTTGCCTGGATGTGTATTAAACAAATTTCCCAGTTTAAAGTGCCAAATAATCCACAGAGTCTTCAAATCTAAGCAGGGGGGACCTGTACATTCAGAGCTGCAGTCTGACATAGATATTAGTTTTCTCCTTGTGTAGGACAACTGCCACTAAAAAGCCCCACAGAATACATATAATTTTTAACAGACCAGGCACATGGCTTATGAATACAAATATCCATCTCATCTCACAGTCACACTGTTGTCTTGTAATCCTTATAACTAGGAGTTTATCAGATGATATTTAAAACGCAGTATTTTGACTATGTAGAAGGTAACAGTTTATGACATTTTTATTGATTTGATAGTAAACAAAAGCATTTCAACTCTAGTTGTTACCAAAAGAAAAGTTATTGTCAAACAGCTTTAAAATCAACTGCCTCTGTCAGACCTGCTTGCTTGGGCACCCAGAAACACAGCCCAGACTCTCTCTTGCTGCATTTGGTGCTCAGCAGGGGAAGCTCCCAGACAGATGCTGGGAAGAACTGAGAAGTTTCCCCAATTACAACAAGATATATTAAAACAAAACATCTGCAAAAAAAGTTATGTCCATGACAAATAGCTATGTGAGAACTACATAAGCCACTGGAAAATGTCTGGTGACCCATTGGCACAGTATTTTCCCATTTTTCTCAAGGGGAAAAGTCCTGTGTAAGCCACCGAACTGCTAAAATTTTATACCCCCAGTAGAAACATTGTTAAACCATTTTAATCAGAGTGTTTCTCTCCTTGGATGACTTGGGCTGTGTTCTACCAGGAGAAACCTTTTTCCCAACCTGAGGCTGAAGCTAGTTTCTGACCTCCCACAAAGTTCAACGGGTGTATTGTCATCCCATCAATGGGGGACAGTTTTTGTGCAAGACTTTACCTACAGTTCACAGCAGCTTTTCTATACATGTGCATCTCCAGGCAGAGAGAGAACAGAAACCCTTGTATTTGTGAACTCTTGCATATGATCCCAGGCTTTTAAAAGCAACTGAACTCTTTGTTTCTGTGGTGGGTATTTCTTCCTTATTTTTTGTCCCCCTTGCAGAGAGAACAGACGGAGTCTATGCATCCATTTTTGTAAATGAAAAAGCTGGGATCACGTCATCACAGGACTACAGAGTACTTTATGACTACACAGCCCAGGTAAAAAAAGGCTTCCAAATAAACACTTCAGAGTGTCACATTTAAAATAAGTGATGCTGATTGAAACACCTTGAAAGTGTAAATTCTGTGAAAGAGATGTTACCGTCATTTTACAGCCAGGGACGTGATCTGTCCTGCTCCAGTTTAGCACACTGGTTCTCCATGCTGGAGAGCACAGAATCCCATAAAGGACATTCTTTCCCTGTACTTCCATGTTGCAAGCTGCAGAATCACAGTGGATGTGGTTCATCTGCCAACAAAAGACTGTTAAAGAGAACAACCTACATCCTTAACTGGGATATTGAACTCTCCCTGACTCCAGTCCTAACTAGGCAGAATACCATTAGTAAAAGGTTGTGAATGGACTGGTTATAAATACTTGCTAATTTAGATGGACTCCAGAACTTGGACTCCAACCAAACTTGCTTTACATGTCAGTTTAAAGGTTCCTTTTATTCACTTTAGATCAGCAGAAGAAACAGCATCCAGGAGGTCTTATGTCTCAGTGCAGACAGAGCCTCACACCAAGGGACCTGCCACAAACAGCCAACACTGAAGAAATGTGACACTGACAAAATAGATAAATGATGAAAACAGAGAAAAAGGTCAAAAGGAGCACTTTCCCTTACATACAGCAGTATTCCAACATCTTTTATTTGATGTTGGGGGTTTTTTTTTTTGCTTAATTTTAAATTTTCTTTTATTATTTACATGAAATTTCATGCAAGCACAGCTGAAAGTACCTCACTGTTAATGGCAGTTCTCCTAAGGAGACTACTGGATCACCTCATTACTCCAGGAGTCCCTTAAAACTGTGCCACACAGGGAAATTCCCTGCTGAGAAAAGAGCCTGTTACTACCTTTAGTATATTGTACATTGAAGCCTCTCATTTTTTGAGCCCATTCTTACCTACTCAGGTGCATTAAATTCAGCTTTAGCTGATACCTCAAACATCTCTGGAAGCCTCCCTTATGCTGTTTTCTATTTACTACACCATGGGCAGCAAAGTGGTTTCCTATGGAAAATAGGACAGCACCACTGAACACTGATGGCTGCCTGGGAGCTCAGGGAGAGCTTATCTGCAACTACTGCATTTGTCTGGGGATGAAAGTCACCGCTGTCCAAGAGTCACTGTCCCCCACCCGTCACTGCTGCCCCCTGCTAAAAGAACTGAGAGACCTATTTCAGGCATGGATTAGCAGAGGCACTGTTATCCCCCTTAGGAATTAAGCTGTGCTCTGTTTTATTTAGCAACACCTGCAGACTATGCAGGTCATGCATAGTCTGCAGGTTTAGGAGAGCTGGTTTAGGAGAGTGGTGTTTAACCCTTTCTGGACTTCCTCAGTGATAAAACCATCAGGTTGTGCAGAAGGAGACACCATCAAGGCTAGGGAAATTTGAGGATCTTAAAGAAAAAATGGCCAAAATGCTTAATCCCTCACTCTTTGGTATTTCAGAACCAGAAGGATGCTGGCAGACTGTTGATGAAGAGCAGGACTTGAAAAAACCCCACCAGATACTTCTTGGGCCCTCCTGTGCCCTCAGGCTAACTACATTTCTTTTCCCTGACTCCTTTCAGAGCATGGATGAACTGGACATCAGTGAAGGAGACACTGTAGTTGTCATCGCAGAAAATGAGGACGGCTGGTGGACAGCAGAAAGGAATGGGCAGCGAGGCTTTGTTCCAGGCTCTTATCTTGAAAAGCTTTGATGAAAAGAAGCTCCAGTCCTAAGACTTTACAAATATTCTATTACTGAAAACAATCAGCACACAAGGTCTGCTTCAGCTGACCAAGAGCATTCCAATAATAATGTTTTCTACAACTACCAGTCAGGAAATAACCAACTGACCATGCTTTTCTCTCCCTTGCTCCTGCCTCATCCCATTATTCTCCTGGCCTACACTATCTGGAAAAAAACATCTTCATTCCGGAGAGATTAGGACTTGCATGTTTTGGCACAGTCCTACCCTCAGCACACTGTGCTGCTAGCAGCATTTCAAAGCTCGGTGATCCTGGGAGGAAAATCCTGCCCAGATCTCAGCTGTGCAAAGGGAAAAGATCACAGAAGCAAGAGCAGTTTCTCCAGGATGGAGGACTGTCTCCAGCCAGCCTGGGAGCCACCCTTATGGTCATGACAGCCGCACTCTCTGCCATGGATCCCTTTCTTGCCGTGCACAGGCCATGCTGTCATTTTTGACAGGGGATGGTTTATCAGTCATGGATGAAAATACAAAAAACAAAAAACAGTGAATGCAGCCAGAGAGGAGCACCTGAAGGACTGGAACACATCCCTAGAAGGAAAACTTGAGGCACTCCCCATCACAAACCATCTCCTAACACAATGAAATCTATGCTAGCCATGGCTCTGCTGTGCACTGGATTCCGGGACACATGATGGGCCTAAGGCTTGCTTTTGCCTTGGTTGGAAGGTTTCCCTAATGCCTCTCTGGGATTATGAAGTTTAAAAATCCAACAACACAAACAGCAGCTAAGCCAAGCCTCCAGCAGCACTGCACTGCCCTGATTCCTCTCCTCTGAGCACCAGAGAATTGCCAATTACCTCCCCCTGCAATGGCAGCAGCGCAGCCTCCCTTGCACCTGCTCAGCCTCTCCTCTCCTGCCCACAGGCTGCTCTGGCTCCATCTGCTGCCTGCAGCCTCTGCACCTTTGTGATTGCTGCCACAGGCACATCCTGAGTTCTTTCCAGGCACATCTAATGTACTCATTCTTCAACAAAACCTCTTCAGAGATGTTGCACTGTGCACATTCACTGTATTTCATGGATTTCAGCTCTATCAGTCTTTCTAGTTTAATATTTAAGAATGTTTCCAACTGTTACTGTACTGTACAAGGGATTGATAGATAGTTTCTGACATTCTTCCCTTTTCAGTATTTCAAGATAATTAAAAAAAATTAAAAGCTGGTGATTTAATTTGAATCAAAGCAAACTATTTCTGGGGGCAGAATGACCATTTGTCAAGGTTTCGGGTCTTAAAACTGAATCAAGAGAATGAAAATTAATCTTATTGCTACCCAAAAGGCATGGAGGAAAGAGGAACGGTTAGCTCAGACACACAAAAAAGACAAGAGAAATTTAGACAACAGAAAAAAAACTGTAATGGTCAATGCAATCTTTTCTTAAATGAAACACAGTGAAGGTCAGAGGCTTGCAGTATCTTATTTGAATCCTTCCTTCAAGAATGGAACAGAAGTTACCACAGGCCCTTTTCCTTTGGCTGCCTGCAGTCCTTTGCACAGGAGCTTGTCCTTCCCACACTCCCCCAGCTACCATGCAGCACATCCATATCAGGGCTGAAGGGCTCCGAGCCCCTAGCATCAGCACAGGCTCAGGAGGGGCTGGGATGGCACTGAAGGCAGCAGAGTAAGAACAGCAGTGCTGCCCAGGCTGGAAAGGGAAGGAGAGGTTTCTGTGACCATGCCTGAAGTGACACAAAGATGCACAATGGCTTCAGCTTGGCTAGGACATTACAACTGGAGGCTGCCCAACAACCACAGCATCCCTTGATAGCTACAGCAGGAGAGGAAACCAAAACCACAAGAGATTTAATGTATTTACTTCTTGAACACTCAATCTTCCACAAAGACTGTAAGAAACCAATAAATAAATAAATAAATTTAGGTGGATATTTTGTAGACTATCTTAATTAAACAGAAAAAGAAACCAAACAAAACCACTGAGGTGCACCTTGTCTAATGATGTGGGACATACAGATTTTGCAGGACTCCTCACTTCTCTGGGGGCCCAACTTCACACAAGGCACTGCAGGGCCTAGTCTTGATTGCCCTGAAACCCTATTGCAGATCATCTTTGCTTCCATGGACCACATGGTCTGTATCACCAACAGACAGCTGGTGGAACGATGGCTGCTGTTTCTCTCCCATCAAATCGTTCCATCTTTTTGCTGTTAAAGTCAGGAAATCAATTTCCTTTCTACCAATCTCTTCTTCTATCAAGTGAACAACGTTGAATGGCAAGAGGCGATAGGTATTTCAAAATCTCCCCAGTGTTACAGCATTTGGGTCCCACATGCTAACTTCAGACTGTTCAGGAAATGAAAAAGCAGTAGCAATGTTTTCTCATGAATCCTCTGCTTCACATTGTCTAGCTATGGCTTGGAACTGCTTATCAGCCAAATTCTTCGGTTTGCCCTATCTGCGTGGCAGCACTTGTCACAAATAGAACAGAGATATCAAGAAATACCCACACCCTCTGAGAACACCCACATTTTAGGTGTCATCAATCTACCCACCCGCATCAGCAGGAAAAGCAGGAAGGTCAGTTGTAGGTTACTGCCTTAATAACATTACCCTTACTAACGTTTCCTCTCCAGTTTGGTAACATTTGGGCAATAAAACTGACACAATCAAGTTATCATTCAATTTTCAGCTAAGATGGGAAACTGAAATGGGCCCTTTCCAGTGGCATTCAAAACATGCATATTGTTTTATTTTACCATTTACTACCAATTAAGGAGAAGAACAGGAAAACCTGTATGAAATAACATTTAACCAATGACAACCACACATAATTAGGAAATGTCTGCAAGTGTAGGGTGAGGTCCATCTCTGCACAGAACAGATTTTTGCATATTAACAGCCCACAAGTGAGTAGTAACAACAAAGTAGTATCGGATTAGAAACAGAGATCCAACAGACCAGCTCTTGGACACCCAACACAGCCAGGCCTCCTGCCAAGCTCAGTGATCTGTAGAGCCAGCCAGCTTCCAGCATTTCCAACAACTAGGCAGCTAAAAGGAAGATATCAACCTCTTCCCAGCTTAGCATGTAGCAACAGCAGGAGCACAGTGACTGATCAAGGTTTGAAGTGTTTGCCACCTCCCTGAGGACCCCTGGCTTGAGCTCTGTAGTATGAACAGCCCCAGCACACATCAACCAAAGTGGTGACAGATCATGTACATAAGGCATAAACAGTAAAAAATCTTACCTTGGCTTCCTTCCTGTCTCAAGAGGTGAACTCGTGGTCTGAGTCTCCTCTCCAGAGGTAGCAGCTCATACCTCACTGATGATTACTGAATGCAGTTGAAGTGGAAGCACATGGATGCCAAGAGGAGATGCATTACAAGCCAAGCACCAGGTGGTGGGTGTCTAACAGGAGCCTGGGTGGGCATTAAGGAACACCCAGCCTCAACACTGGTGGGTAACTTACATACCCTGTGGTACCACAGTACCTCCTGGCAGTATCACTGTGCTGTGGCTTAACTGTGCAGGCTTGGAGAGCACGGGGACTCTACATCAGTGCTATCCAAATACAATATGAAAAGTCACTGTTAACCTTCAGTGTGGAGTGGCAACAACTCTGCCCGGGACAGGACAAAGTGTACAGGCCTGAACAGCAGCCTAGACTGCTCAACACCATCTCTTTCCCCCGGCTTTCTTGTTCTCCAGCTTGCAGGGCTGGGGCATTGAACACAAGAACAGTCACCAGCCACACAAATACCAGTACTTCCCATGTCCTTAAACAGGAACTACACTCAGAGCTAGTGAGCAAGAAAGGAAACAAAGTTGTGATGCTGAGTCTTATCTGCCTTCTGGAAAATAAATGGCTGCTAAGGGATTACAAGGGCTGATGGGCTGGGTTTTGTAGGGGAAGAATACTTGTGTGGAGAATTAGATTCTGGAAGAGGAATTAGTGTCCTGCCCATGATTATGTTATTAACAAAATACCAATGGCACCTTCACCTGAGAGGGCAAAGAACTACTCAAACTGTTACCCATCACCTATTCTGTGTTAGCAATTACCTAAACTCAGCAGCCAGCTCACATTTTGCTCAGAGCCACAGTTATCTCCAGATTTGTGCACTCCTGGATCCTGCACAGTGCAAATCTGATCTGTTTCTAGAATAGTTAGATAATCATATTTCCATCAAATTAGCCAGTTACACATGGTACAGTGCTCAACTTGTCCTTCTTAACAGCTGCTAAAGGACAGCTGACACCTGATCTGGCACAAAGCTGCTGGGGCACCAATAAGAGCACATTTACAGCCTATCACTGCTGGGCGACATGTGGCTGCAGCCATTCTGTCCCACACACTGGCCCAAAAGGCAAATTTACTCTGTTGTTCTATTCTGACTGAAAGCACAGACTAAATCTCGCTTTTAGATAGAAAATTCTAACAGAAATCACTATGACCTCCCAGCAAAATCGGCAGAAATCAGAGTTGACATCCCTAGAATTTCTAAGGGGAAAAGACAGTATCATCCAAAACCACCAGGCAAACAGAACTCAACTTGGAGCACAGCTTCGAGTTTATTACCAGGGATTCCACATATCATCCTGAGGACTGAGGGTACAAAAACAGCTGGCGGGCAGAGGTGAAGTGGGAACAGATACTCTAAGAGGATGTTCGAAAGCAGGAGGAATTTTACTTACCAGATCTAAAAAAGCCATTGTTAACCTGATTTGGAAGCTTAAATCAGCACACGTATCCCCAGCTTTGATGCCCTTACCAGAATTCAACCGAACCACCAAATCAAGGCAGGCATAAAGAGAACTAACCAGTGTGTTAATAGGTGCAATGCTGAATGAGCTACAGCTGCAAAAGTGGTGCTTCAACTTAAATTCTCTTTGACTGAAATGCAGGCATTTGCCGCAGCCTCTGCCTCAGGGTAAATGGACACACGGTACAACTCAAGACATTCCAGCCTAAACTTGAACGAAATTTCCTGCGTGTCAGATTACACACTAGTATTGTTCAAGCAGCCCAGGCTAAACCCTTGAACAAATCAATAGCTTTGTGAAGCAAAGGTATTACTCTGGAGAAGTCGCACTTCACCCCTCAATCCCCCCATTCATCATGGGGAGTTTGTAATCCACTCTGACACCGAGCTGAAAATCCTGCTGGTGCACTCAGCATTTTGGTGATTGTTCAATCCCAGACCCAGCCTAAACAAACGAGCATGGGGTGGTGGTCGGATCAATATTTGCAATGGAAAATCTCGTACAAATGGACAAATTATATTGTGTACACAGTGCTTGTTTTGTAATAGGACTGGCTGACTCTGAGGAAGAGGCGTGCAGACATGAGATAACACTCACACTCAGTGCAGGGAGCGTGTGGGGGAGTTCAGTGCATTCCCTTCCACTCTGCAAGGATACAAATGCTCAACAGCTGCATCTAAAGAAGAATTGTTCTGAATTTTTAAGCTGAAAACAGTCCTTGGAGGAACTTCTTGGGAAACCAGTGAACTTTAACCTTCCCAGGATAAGAATGCAAACGTAAGTGTGAATGGGAAAGCTTTCAATGCACTGATAGACTTGAGAAGTGCTTTGTCTTTAGAGAAAGGCTGCACAGCCCTTCTTGTGTCTGAGCCCTGGGTGAGGGAGACATAAGCGACAGTGACTTTGTTCCGATAAGTGGCAGCTAAAGGTTTTACTAGATCACTGCTCAATTCAGCAGACATGGGAAGATTCAAAACCAAAGAGGGAGAGAAAGCATCTGGAGAAATGCATCCTCCCTGCTCCGTAGGGTCCTGTGCCAGCTTTTATAACCATAATACTTATCAGCACAAGTTCTAAATTTATGTTTCCTCAGTGTCTGTAATGTATCCTCAATGCACCACTTCTCAATGCTGAAGGTGTTACTGTACAGGGGGAAACAAAGCTATCAGGATAAATGCTGGAGTTAAGCTTTCAAAATGGACACTGCACTTTAAGGGCAAAAACAGTTTACAGGGTGCAAGGCTACTAGCACCAAGCATGCTTCCCAAGGATGGGGCATTCTCCGAGCCCTGAAGTCCAAGGAGTGCTTAGCTCTACAGCGTGTGCTGGAAATTAAGTCCTGCCTGCTGCCTGTCAGGTGCTTGGTAACAGACTGGCACAGGACTCAATGCCACCTTTGCCACAGGTGATTTATCCCTCTCCTACTCTCAGCTGAGACTGTATGAACACTCCCCGCACACACCTCGTGTGCTGGCAGACTTGTTCAATGCAATTCAATGGCAAACTCATTCAGGCAAGAGCAGATCTTCCTGCTTCCTTTGTCCAGTTGGGAGAAAATCTTCAGAACTCCATTTCAGAAGTAGTTTTCTAGACCAGACTGCTTTTGCACGCAAGGCATCCTAGATACTGTCAAGCGTCACAACTGCCAGTGGTTTGCTTAAGTGTTTTATTTGCATGAGGGAAATGCATTCCAGTTCTTCAGTCACAGCCCGACTTAGCAAAGGTCTGACAGGACAGCGATCCTGGAAAATGCTTAAATTATTCTCTGAAATGGGGCAGGAACCTGTTATAAACAAAATTTGGGCCAGGAGACACAACTCCCTTTTGATGGCCTTTATTAAGTGACAGCTCTTTATTGGGAATGGGGGGTGCCGCCGCCGCCGCCCCAGGGTCCGTGGACAAGGAGGAGGTAACAGCCCTGCCATCACTGACAGGTCTGGAGGTCCCGCCCTCACGGGTACTCCTCAGGGACCCGTGTTAGCTCTGTCATCTAGGGGTGGTCCATTCGTTGGTGTTACACTGTACTCATGTGAGGGGTGGGACCTGGCTCCAGCTGGTGTCCTCTGCTTCCCCAGGCTCTTGCCATCCCGTTGGTGTCATTTGCGGCTGGTTTTGATGGCTATTTGCAGTCTTAAATCGGTAAAATCAGCCGGGCAGCTTGCTAAATTAATATGCAGATGTTCGCGAGGCATGCCGGTCCCGCGGGAGCCTTGGGACGCGGGCATGTTCAAAGCTCTGAGAAGCCACGTGATCCTGCATTCCACACGGCTGGAGGGGAGCGTCTCACACGGCCCCACACCCGTGCAGGCACAGTGGAAAGCCGTGCAGCGCTGCGTGAGTACGGTGCCGGCCGGTCCAAAGTCCCGCACGGTCCCGTGGCGGGGGAGGCTCCGTGCTTCCCCGCGTTCCGTGGGCAGGCTTGGGAGTCGTTTAGCATGGCTCCGTGCCCCTGCCGGGCGGGATTGGGGCTGCCCTGCCCGGCAGCAGCCCAGGGACCCCGCACAGCCCTCTGTGTGGGCACGGGGGAGCCCGCACGGCCCCGGCAAAAGGGAAGGGTGTGAACTGGGGGGTTATAAAAAAAAAGGGGGAGGTAACCTGGATAATACACTCAAACAAGATCAATACATTTTTAACAGCAACTCTAAACTTGGAAAAACTAGAACTGTGTTGAGTGACCCTTATTTTTATTCATAACAGAGCCCATTTGGTAAAGAGTTGTACCTGAAGCACCACACATCCAAATGAAGGCAAAGCTGTCTATTTTCTGGAGTGCCAACAGGAACAATGCCACGGTCCCCCACTGCTGTGGCTCATGTTACCCCAAGCAACCCAGCTGGCAGGCTTCCCCCTGGCAAAGAAAAGTTTCAGCTCAAAAGCTCTGACGTATCTTTACCATTCAAGGTCAAGAGAGGCAGATGAGAGAAAATGTGTGGCTCAGTGCATATCAGTAGAAAGAAGTGCTTCTTTGCTTGCTCCAGAAGGATCACGAAGTCTCAGGACCACAGGCAGGAGCTCTGATAGTCTCTCACTTGAGCAGGTTGAAGTTCATGTCCACACTTAATCTACAAACACGGCCCTGCTTTTAAACGATGAATAAACGTTGTGTTCATCTACAATGTAAATACCCCACACAAAACAACTGAACTCCTATCCTGGAGTCCAGACACAAAGAAGCAACATCTGTTGCCAGGCACAGATCCAGCAGGGATTACTGCATTCACAGCAAGGACTAAATCAAAGGCATATGCCTAGACTAAATATGCATTGTGAGCACAAAACCTGTATTGTGAAGGCAATTACCAGACTGAAGAAATAAAGGAATGGATTAACAAATCTAATATTTACCTCTGCCACCCCAGGCAGCTGCCAGGACATTAAACATGTCCAGCATGCAGCACATGGCCATGGAGCAGCTGTACAGCTGTGCTTCCCCAGCACCTCTTCCTCCACCTAGTAACAAGTGGCCTGCAATTTAGCCTTATTTTACACACCAAGCCTTGTGTTAAGGTATACAGAAGGAAACACGACTTGCTACAGGACCACCTCAGAACGATCTTGTAGGTTTTTTCCAGATAATCCTTTCATGGGGAGGTAGAAGGGCAAAGGTTACACCTACTGCTGGGTACAGCACAGGCAAACTATGACTGCCCCATCAAAATCAGATCATACCCAGACTTTCAACAGATCAGCAGCAACATAATTCTGCTACCTGCCAATGAGTTTGCCCTCTCCTGATCAGTCCCATTAATGAAGAGTAGCCCCAAAACTGAGGTGGACAAATAGCAAACCCACTTATCACAACAGACATGAGAGATCAGTGCTGAAGCAGTCCAGGAATATGAGACTGATATGCAGGACAGTGGGAAACAGGCCAAGATTGCCAGCATCGACCCTCCCACAGCCAGGCACGGCCTACAGCAACCAGTTATGCTGCCACTTTATAGGGCACTGCATCACCTCAACAGTTTGGCAGAGGAAGCTTTGTTCTCACATCAATGCAGATGTAGCACACATGGAAGTCTGCTCTGTGCCTTTTAGCAATAGCCCAAGCTTACATCACGGTTTAAAAGGTGCTGCCCCCAAGAGAGCTTTCCAACTGCTCAATGCAGCTCCAGGGAAAACTGATCAGCTGTGAGAGGCTGCAGAGACAGAAGTAAAATGAAGCTTACTATGTGTAGCAAGGACAGCTGCCCCAGTCAGTAGGAGTGGCACTCAAGAGCAAAGACTGCAAGAGGCAGGGTAGAGGCTCAGGTGGCATTCTCCAAGCACTGCAGTCACCCCAGAGCATGCTGCCGCCGCAGGACACAGCACTCGCAACACCAAACATCCACTGCACTTGCAGACTTGTCATGCATTCCAGAGGGATTTGTCTCAGGCTCAAGATTAAGTCAGTTACAAGATCCACTAACTGTACTCTGAAGGCTATCACTGATACTACCATCACAAGTACTTACCTCAAATCTCAGCTGAAACTGCAAGTACTGAAGAATCTCATAAGCTGTCCTCTTCTGGCTATCAAGGCAGAAATTTCTTTTTTCACTAATTTTGTTAAATTGAGCTTGTCTGAATGAGACTCTCCAATTCTCATGAGCCTCCTATTAGGGTGAGGCTGCTGAAAGGCAGTGAAGCAGAGGATTTGCACTGCAATGTACTTAAGTCACTTTAACAGCAATGAGAACAACAAAACCCAATTAAAAAAAGCCCTGAAGGCAATTCTAATTTCCTGTGTTAAACCCCACTGGATCAGGTAAGGTTTACTGCTGCAGGTGAGCTCCATGCCTGTATGCTACATGTAGCACACACAAATTCACTCAGTCTGAATAATTTCCTGTGCAGTCTGCACTGAGCTCTCCCAGACTCTTCAGCTACAAGACAGCCAAGAAGAAATTCATACAGGAACTTAAAAGACTAGACATAGGAATCAAGGAAAAAAAAAAGAGCTATAATGAAACTAAATCATCCCTTGTCCCCCTAAAATACACTGTCAGATACGAATGTATTGATTAGGAAGGCTAAACTACAGCCACACCAACACTCCTGCCTACTGCAAGCCAAAGTTTATTCTTTTTTTTCAGTAAGGGAAGCCACAGACCTACATCCCTTGTTCCCAGCTCCAGTGAATCACATAAAATGTGGTGTATTAGACTCTCGCAAGTCTGTGTTTGGTTGGCTTTTTGGGGAGGAGTATGGGGGCGTATGAAGTTTGATTTTGTATTTTAGAAAACCCAACCACCACTGTAACATCAATCACACATCCAAGTCCTACTACAAATTGTGCAATACAAGAAGGTCACTGGTTCCTAGAAAAAACTAATTCACAGCAGTTCAAAGTTCAGTTGGGCTTTGTTTAGGTTATAAAAAAAGTCAGAAAATATTGAGTAGTTTCCACATTCGAGCACAAATATTCTGCATTTTAAAGAGGAAACAGAGACTTCCTTCATTTACATGAAAGTACTGTCAAGTCATCTGTACTACAAATCCATGTCTTCCAGCAAGATTAACAAGCACTGCACTCTTATCTCCCCCAAACTATCCTCATTTCAAAGGGGTATGTGCAGGCTCAGGACTCCGGAGTTTCTTTCTGCTTTGTAGCTGCTAAGAGCCTGACCACCTTTTGAAGCATCCTTAGCCTTATTTTGTGCAACACAGGTCTGTCTTAAAACCTCTCCACACTGGTTTTTACAAGGCAGGGTCACCTCGGTCTTATTACTTCCATATTTACAACATGCAACACAATATGAAGATAATCAAATTTAGTGAGCAGGCTTGCTTCCATTGGGAAACCTGATGCCACAGTCAGGAGGCCTCTGGGTTGAGCCACATGCTGTACTAAGAATTAAAATCTAAGTCCTAAGGGAGTACCATTTGAAATCCACTCTTAGAAGTTAACAGAATTCCATAGTACACTTCTACAGCAGTGTAACAGCACTGAGAAAAATCCCTCAACAAGCTACATTGGCCTCAACAATGTGTACACATTAGAATTTTCTTTTTCTGAGTGATGTTTCTTTAGTTATTTGAGATTATCTTGATGTCAGTTTAGCTGAGCATGTCTGCTTTGTACATAAGCAACTGGTAAAAATTCTGAGTATTCCTGGTTTCTACAAAGGAGAAGGAACCTGAAGACACTGAAAGTAGGGCAGTGACTAAGTATCTGAATAATGCAAGACACATTAAAACATAATTAACATACAGCAGTTACAGTAAAGCTATTAATTACCCACTGTTTAGAGGCAACACTCTTCCTTAATTGTATGCACAAGATGTTAAGTTTCCATCAAGTTCAGCCAAGTTTGTTGTTCTGTGTTTTGCTGCTATTGTTTCAAATAAAAAGAACAAATACAATACAATCAGGTTTCCAGCAAACCATAAATACAGATCTATTGAAGTGAAGCCACCCAAAACTGTTTTCACACAGTTTGTGTGTCCAGCACACCCAGACTCCATTGGACCAAATACACTGGAATTTTAAACAGAAAACAAGACATGTTTATAGGGAGGATATACAGAGATTTATTTAATCAGGTTTACTATTTACAGTTGAGATCACTTTCACATACTACTTTGCTACTCTACATGGCTACATTGTTTCCAAACCAATTCAAGGTCTACAGACTAACAATTCACTCAACACATAAAACGCTCTTCATAGAAAAATGAAATATATCATTATAGAACAGTAGTGCATACATTATACTCCTGAAAAGCCAGCTTGTATTTTAAACCACTAATGTTTGAAAGACTGGATCTCTGAAGGTCAAAATTGCAGTCACATAATCCTGAAATTGGTTAGTTTGGTTTTTTTTTTCTTTACAATTTCTTTATATATAAAGTGTAATGGACTTAAGTTTTTTTTCTTTTTTAGAAGTGACACTGGTGAGGGGCAAGATTAAAATATTTTTTTCTTCTCAAATTAAATACAGCTGGCTTCCTTTGTACAACTTTGGCCAGAAAAGTTCCATGAAGTGAAGGTTTAAGACATCCTCTCTCTATATGCAAGAATCAGCCAGTTAATGCTTAGAGGTAATCTACCAAAGTAGGCACACATCCTTTGACTTTCGTATCAACCAAATTACACTTAACTTGCAAATGGTTCTGAAATCAGAAAGTTTACTAGCATACTAAAACATTTAGATACATGAATAGCTGGCTAAAACAGTGAAAGTCACAGGTAATTATATGGGTTTGTGTAAAGCTGTTGTTTTGCCCATCACCAGTGCACAGTGCGGCTGCCCTCATGTCTGAAAGGTGTGCTTGGACTAAGCTTGGGGCAAGAAAGCTATGGAAGTAAACCTGGCCCATTCACCTTCCACAGAAGTGGGGGAAGATTGAACTGCATGTCTGAATTCTCTTCTAGGCATAGGTTCCGCCAGCAATGAGAAGCTCGTAGGCAGGATCCCGACTCCTCCTACATAGAACTATACAGGCACACAGCATGCCCAGAAGCTAGGGAGAAAAAACAGAGAACAAGCTTGAGTACAAGGAAGATGCTTCAAGAGACTCAACCTCAGCACAGACTGTCAGCATGCTTCAAGACTGTAACTAACATAAATGGCAACAAACTACTCTTCTTGAGACTGTTCCTGAAAGAGCCTTGGCTCCTGCTGCAAACTCCAAGGGCCACAAACTTCAGCCTCATTTTCTTACAAGATTATCCTGGACATCTAAAACAAAACTTTTTTTTTGGTCAGCCACTTGTATTCTGCCTCAGTTATTCAGACTGAGATGGAAGAAACTCCTAATGAAAGGTACAGATTTTTAGATACCATATCTGGTATGGAAAAATCCAAGTACAATTCAAATGCATCAGCTTAACGGCTGTGACGAGAATGGGCTTTTGAAAGAGACTTCATAAAACTCTCTCTGTGAACATGTCATATTAGAAAGCTTAAATCTAAAGCAAATAATCCACTTTTAGACATGTCAAAATTCACAGTACCACAACTGTGCTGGCATGCTTGCCAGGATTTAGGGTATGATCACCCTGTGTCCACTTACAAGACTTAAACCATGTGAATAATCAGGGATACAGGGCATGATATTTTAAAGAAGCTGCATGTTTATTGAAGGTAGAATAAGACTGTACCTACTAAAAAATAGCAGGCATAGTGTTGTGTTTTGTGGTTTCCAGTAACTGGCAATAGCTTCTAGTAAAGTATGAGATTGTATTGATTTGGTTGTATGCACACAATTTTATTCACAGATGCAAATACTTCAGGAGGCTCCTGTCCTATCTCTGCATTATAAAGCACCAGTCTAAAGGTAACTTGATTTCTTAAAAAAGAACCTACTCCAAAAATACACCACAAAAAGCCCCCTCAGACAGAAAGCAAACAAGAATGAAATGGGTGAGCAGACAGTCAAGTGTAGATCTTCCTCTCTGATACAGCAAAAGCCCAGTGAAAATAGTACTGGGACAAATGGAGAATTACTGACTTTCTAAAAATACAGACCAAACCAAACATCAGATGCACAACATGTTTTAAAACTAAATGATGGTACACACAATATAGTACTCCAGTCTGCTGAAAGACTGAAAACAATGCCTAAAATCTGAATACACAGTGGTTAGAAAGAGGCATGATGAAATTCTAGTATGAGCTTTTAATTTCCTGGAAAGGAACAAGCTGTAAAAATCAATACTCTTCTTTGTCTGCAGTGCATTATCTGCTTCGGATCTATAGCAGAAACCAGCTCAGGTCAAAAAAAGCTTATGGAGACTAACATAGTATGGCACTTCAGCTGTTATTAAAAACAGCACCTTTCTTCACTCAGGTGGCTCCAGCTCACAGACTGACTCCTAAATACCTTATCATAGATTCATAGAATGGTTTGGGTTGGGACAGACCTTGAAAGGCCATCATCCAGTCAAGCCCTCCTGCACCAAGCAGGGACATCAACTACATCAGGGTGCTCAGGTTGATGAAGTCATACCAGAGCCAAAAGGAAACAAGTCACATGAGAGAATGACTGATCGACACAGCCCTTCTAAGTGAGGAGGAAATATCTACAATGAAACCCACTTCAGTTAGACTTGTACAGTGGAGAGTTTATGGTAGTTGCCAGTGGCTACAGAATTCTCAAGAAGGCTCACAGCCTGCAAGTACAAAAACTTCCTCTCCGCTGTTCAAAGGCAGGACAAAATGAAAAGTGCAGAGCAACACCTCCTTTAGTCTTTCACTACAATTCAGTCTGGCCACGTACATCAAATGAATAAAAGTAGATGGAGCACATTTACAGTTATTTGCAGAAAGACAACCCTGTTCAATTACTCCCTTGAGACATTTAATTTATAGAGTTGTGTGAAATCTCAAACATTCAGGTACTACTACTACTACTCATGCAATTAACTTCTGAGTTACTATTTAAACCATTTATGTCTTTTAGGAGGTCTCTGAGCATACTCCTGGAATTCACTATAAACCAAGAAGTGACTCACATACCTCAATGTTCTCTACAGACATTATTTATTATGTCATTTTAAAAAATGCTAGCACCTCTAAACATTTTAAGGCATTTGAGTCTGTTTCACTTTGGCTGCTATTTAATATTGTGAACAGCTATTTTAGACATCTACATTCAAGAGGTTTGTTTAGTTTTTAATTTTGGTTTTAATTTGCCTGCTAGCAATACCTACATTCAATCTTCCCCCAAACTAATTTTGTACAAAAATTCACTGGCTGTATATACATGTGCCCTTTCTAAATGATCACCAGCCACAAAAGCTGTGTCTTTGCTCCCTTCAGTTTGCCTCCTATCTATTAATAGTTCTGTGCTGTCACTGTGGCTGGGACCAGGGAATTATTGCACATGGGAAGATCCCCATGGTAACTGAAACATGAACATAAAAATTACTTCTATGCAGAAAAGACTAAGTTGTTAATAAATTTCAAGCCTTGCAAAAACCAAAACCACTCTTCTCAGTCTTTTAATTTTAAAGCAATTACTGAAGGTTAGATTTGTTGACTACAGGCTATCAGAGGTAATGAACTTTGAACAGCCTCATTGCATAACCAAATAATCTGTTCAGAGGGGACTGTGCAGCCAGCATAAGGAAGGCAGCAAAATTCACCAAATGGTAAGAAAAACATGATTACTCCTCTAAGTTTACAGGGTATGACCCAAGCTGCAGCCATGGGATGAAGTTTACATTCTATCTCCCCTTCAGTTAGCCCACAGACCATTTTGCTGAGAATTGGGCCAAGTACATACTTGAATTTGGTATGGCAAAGATGTCAGAACTTACATCTCAAAATTCAGGATAACAGAACAGTTTGAACAGAGGGGTGCAAGCAGCCACACTGCCATTGCAAGCACGTGTCAAACTCTGGGCCAAGGCCAGAAAGGATTATAACTGTGCTGCATTTTGGGGCAGACCTGTTCATCAACCTACAAAATCCAAAACTAAGAATCATGCCTCCTCTTGGGATTCACCCCGGTCAGTTTCATTGGATAAACCTTTTTTCTGACATAAAAAAAAAAATTGTCACAGTAACTATGGTTGTGACAGACATTTTCAGTACACAAATACATTTCATTGTTCAAACAGACCAAGTACTGCTTTAACAACTAAAGTTTTAAGAAAGATAATTAAAACTATACCTTCCCTTCAGGAGACTGAGCACAGATCTCACCAAATTTGAAGTTCCATAGCTGAAATTGTCTGGGTCTGAATAGTTCAACATGACTGTATGGAGTACTATGAGTACATCCTTGTAACATTGAAATACTTGAAAAAGGGAACTTGAAATAAGGGAACTCTATTTTCACATGGCTGATTGCTAAATATTATTTACATTCAAACATACAATCCAGCTAAAAGCTGCTTTTGAAAACAAAAGTGCTTAAATTGTCAGATTTGACGGGTATGTTTTCTGAGTTTCAATGCTATTAAGAGCACTAATGTAACTTTTATTTTGCCTTGTAGAAATCATTCCATGTATCGACTTTTCATATTTAGTATCAGTGACATCCCACCAGCTTTTCATATTTAGTATCAGTGACATCCCACCAGCTTTTAAAGTTTTTAAGTCTCCTGGGATTCAGCATATGTACTACATTGCTCAGAGACCATAACATAGGCACAGTCTGAAAATAATGTCATTAATGTACTAAGTCTGCCAGCTGATGAACATTCAAAATCTCAATTTTACAAATGTGTTTGGGAGACAGTTCTAGTATTTTTTTGTCTTCCTTAAAATTTCATAAATACTAATATAGACATTAGTTTATTTCCTCAGTTACCTTTTTATGACCAGGGTAACTGTAACAAGGTTCATGGAAGGGTCTGCAGTTTAGAGCCTCTTTGTTAAAGTCCAAATTCCAAGAAATCTTCAAGACACATAGCAAAGCTCAGTTGCATACAAACAGAGCACACTATCAAAAACCTTGGTGTATCTCCTGGATGGTCCTGACATTATTTGTACACCATGAAGGACAGTTAAGATGACGTACCTCTAAAATAGCATGAAGAATGAGCTGTTTAAAAGTTGGAAATTAAACAGTATGCAAACTCTTCAAGTGTTAAACTCCATCAGAGGACATTTATGATACTTAATACCTAGAAAATTAAGTTTTCACAAAACAATTTACCGTTTACAGCAGAGTGGATTGTGGAACTGACAATTCTGTGTCTCTGAAACTTCTTCTGCAGGCCTGCTAAGGTTTTTCTTCCCAAGGGAAACTTCTCAGTTTCCCAGCAGAGATTCTGTGAACAATCTCTGTAAACTGTATTCTCCTCAAAACAGCAGGTGATATTTTTCTACCCTGTTTTCACAACAACAGAAATACTGTTTCTCTCACTTAACCAATGGTAATAGAGAGCTGTTATTTTTAGTTAACCAATCATTTTAGTATTAGCGAAACCCATTATAAAAGCGTATTCCATCTGTATTGTGAATAAGCAAGAAGCAGTAAGCAAAAGGCAAGAAGCCTTAAGTCTTCTGATGTCACAGAGCCTTCTCAATAAAGCCTTCTGAATCATGGAGTCAATGTGTCATCCTCAGAAGTCCCAAATATCACCTCTGTAACAGTGGGTTACTGCATTTAACACTGACTCTTCAGCTCTAACAGAATATATATCCACACAGCAGTGGGAAGTTATGTGTTAAAGGGTAATATCTGTATGTGCATACCTGTAATTATCTGTATTACACTTTAGATCTAATTTGAAAGAAGTTAACAAATAAAGAACATTCTCTTACCTGAATAGCAGCAAATGCTAGTGCTGCCCAGATGACATACATCATGATCTCCTGAAGCTTCTTTACAACCAGAGCCTCACACCCCTGAAACAAGTATGCTTCTTATGTATCAATCTGGCAACCATATTTAGACATACCAAAAAACCCCCAAAGCATCACATAGATAATGCTAATACTAAAAAAAAAAAAAGTAATTAGATGAAAATTACTCACAGATGAAAAGAGGAGAGAGAGGATTAACCACATCTACTTTCTGTTAAAGCAAATACACCCAAGATTTGATTTCCCCCAAAGAAAATGAATTGTCAGCGAAAGCACGTGTGGCTGTGTCAGTTCATGCTGTGGCTGCCTTACCTCCGAATAAAGGTCCATGGGGCGGGTCAAACTGCCAGTGCAATTGCTGAGGGCTGCTTTGCAACAGCTGAGGGGCACACTGTTGTTTTTAGTTTGTTTGAACCAGACAGTATTCTCCCAGTCTGAATAATTATGGATCCCACAGCAGCGCAGCTGGAAATTCAGACAAGTAAAGAATTCAATTCTAACTGCAATACCAAGAGGATATGTTCCATTCCATGTTTTTGCAGAAAAATACTTAGGTACTACATATTTCAATACAAGCATAGATTGACAGATAGCTAATTATATAAAATTTTACCTCCCCATCAGCAATACCATAATATTAATTTTAACCAAGTTAAGCTATTTATTGTCCATTCAGCAATTTCCTAGATTTGTCAGAATGGAGGAAGGACATCTACACAAGCAGCAGGGAAACAGCATCTGTGTTTTAAGGAAATTGGCACATGTCTCGCCATCTCACCTGCCTCTGTACATAGTCAATAGCACGACTGGCTGCATCGGGATTTGTCCCATTGTATCCGTTGTATACTTTCCGAATGCTGTGGTCAACTTCATCCTCCACCTAGGAAAGGGTACGAAAGCATCTGCATTAGCTCACCAGCAGAGATATATGTTAGGTAACATTATTTTGCTTCCAGCTACAGCATTTCAGGAAACCAAGGTAACTCCCCATCATCTGAAATCAGCATAATTCAGTGGTACAGCTTCCTGAAGTTCGAACCTGACTTTCACAAAGATGCTACCAGCTTGCAGCTAAGGGAGAAGGAAAATCCAGGCAGCTACCTTCCAGATTTTAGGCGAAGTAGCTTTGTACGGTGTCTCAGAAAAGGAACATGCTTTTCCTGAGACACTGTGGCAGACATTTCATGAAGTTAAGGGCTCTCCATAAGAGCATGCACTCACCTTTCTACTTCAAGATTCCAAACCAAAACCATTGTAACCACCTGGGCTAACTCATTCCCCTTGGGACTAGGAGGATATTGGGATCAAAAGGTACTAAGTCATACCACCTACTCTTCTGGTTGACGCACAGGTAAATAAATTCTCAAAGATGCTTCTGGCTGACCCTACAGAGACCAAGCTCTCTGTTCATCCCCAGTCTCCAAGGGCTTCTCAAGAAACACCGAGGGTAGTACATTGTGTATAGCAACATTTACTGCAATAGGTCTTAGAACTACTGCAAATGAGTTAAGATGCTATCAAGCATCTTCATGGATGCCACTGAAGAACCATCACCTGTCCCCTCAAAAGGCATTCTATGATGCCTAGTTTGGAGGAAACCTTACCAGAACCTTTTAAGTACTATATTTTACTGTAAACTATTACTTAGATAATACACAGTTTAGTGTACATAAACATTTGCGCAATTTTAAGATTAGCTCTGATTTGATTTTTTTCTACCACATTCAACAGGAATTATGTGCAAGGAATGTAATTTTAGGACAGAGCACTAAGCATGCATATTCTTCAGATTTGCAAGCTACAGTAGGAAGGTCTTGTCAACACATCATTCCTCTAAATACTTTAATGGAAGAATTTTCTGCAGCAGTACCACGAGCTGAATTCCACCATCACCCCCTCCTCAAGAATGCTGCCTATTTCAAGATAAGTATGCAGAAAAGTCAATTTAGCCTGCACAGGCAACTTGTTTCAGACCAGTTTAAAATCAATTGTTTGACAATTTAACTAATTTGATTTACAACTCCAACTCATAACAAAACAGCTGCTCAATTTGTCATATACATTTTAAAATAATTTATTTCAGTGCTTGTCTGTGCATCCTTTGGCTTGCGGTTCAATCAGGGCAACATTATCCCTGAAAACCATAAAATCCAAAGAGAAATCCACTAGCTCTCGTTAACTGGCAGGTTTAATGAAAAATGAAGAGAGTGAACCCCTTCACCCAGAGGAAGAAAGCCCGCAGGTCCTCAAACAACCAAGCCCGTTTAATCCCTACTGGCACTTCCAAAAAGCCTGACTTTTACAGCTAAGGACCAATGCTGGAAGGCTCTGCAGCAGCTCAGCCCATCCATGCCCTGGGCATGTTTCACATGGTTCTGAAAGAGTCTGAACAGGACCAACACACAGGGCTACAGAGGCATGCTGGAAAATTAAGTGATTCTAAGATCAGTAATGGTATCCTAAGAGAGCACAGTGCCACTTCCTTGAGTTATTATGCTCAATGTTCCTTGGTACCAACAACTGCTATGACTTTGATATTTCCTTCTGTTTGCAAGTTTGTACGTTGAACACAAAGTACTTCTAACATGATTCAGGTGCCTTTAAAAAAAACCAAAACAAGGCTCCCACAGATGTATACACACCATGTCAGAAACAACAGACCAAAATTAAAAAAAGCACAAAGCTGACTTATTTATCCTGGCAAAAATAATCAGAAGGCTAAGCAGACTTTCCCTCCCAGGTCACTGGTAATTTTGTTTCTCTTCATTTCTGTTGCACTTGAAATGATAGTTTAAGATGCTAGATACTGCAGGGTACTAGAAAATTGCCATCTTTACTAACAAAACTTGTCTGTCCTTTCCAAAGATTTAAGGCTCAATTTTCAAATACTGACTTCCACAAACAGCTTAACATAAGACCATGCTGCCACCAAAACCAGATGGCATTCCCTCTTCTCACAAGCTCTGGCCCTGCATTACCTACTGTAGTGAAAACTGCATGAGAGCAAACCAAAAAAAGAGAAGCAACAGGAACACACATCTGGGCAAGGAATGCATTTGCTTGTATCTGCTGTGAATACTGTAAAAGATCAAGTCTCTTCAAGATGGGAACATGGAAGACAGTAAGATGACTACTGCTTAGTCCAGATCAGATCCATGGTAATTCCTGCACATATTAAAGTATACCTCTGTAAGCACTGAAACAAAAGGAAACCATTCAGATCAACATGTAAGAACCCACTTCCTACTCCCCTAGAATTATAGTGCTTTCCTCAGTGGCTTCTAAGTGGCCATTCTTCCATTACAAACTTCATAATCCCCAATGATCATCTCAGTTCACTGCCAAGATACCAGAAATCAAATGCAAAGCATGAGAAAAACATATTCTGAGTTGAAGCATGGCCAGTAGAGCACTTCTATTGAAGCAGCCTATTCTAACTGTTATGCACCAGGTCTATAACACAAACACTTCAAGGCTGTATAGTCAGCTGTTTACTCACAGCAGCCTTCCCTGGGACCCAAGCAAAAACACCACTTTTACTTCCAAGCTGTCTCCCCATTTGTTTCAGCAAAGCAGGAGAAAGCAAGGAGGAGAGAATGCTGAACCAGTGAGACCTGTGTTGTTCACAGAAGGCCAAAGAAAGATAACTGGTACTGTAGTTCAGCTTGCCGCTAAGATATCCTGGAGAGTCTTACACTGCAAACATGCTCCACCTCACAGCTAAAATGCTTTCTCTCTGGTCTTTTTTTTCCCCCAGAATTTAGATACAGACATATCAAAAGCCAGTAAACTGTGCAAGTTAGAAATTTCTTCAAGCTACAGTGTGGCATCTCTAATACCATGCAGTGTATTTCTGCCACATATTATGCTGGAAGAAACATCTAATTTCATTTTTCTGGTCCTGTTTCTTATTTCCATTAAACAAGCAGTGGGAAAAGCTGTAATTTGTTTAGCTATAATCCCCGTCAACAACCTGAGTAATGCTATAAAGTATACATTAACACATTCAATCTATTTCATTTTGTTATTACGCAGCATTAGTTTGCACACCAAAACACATGACAACATGTAAGTTATTACATATCAAAAAATATGCCCTATGTTCAAACATTGTGTACCCTCAATCATTCAAAAAAATCAAAGCATAAATAAATTAGAAGACCATCTGGAAAATGTAAAGGTACCAATTACTGTGACTCCCTTCTCCTGTTTAACTGTTAATGATATGCTCCAGGTAATTCTTTGCCTACAAGATAGCTCTCTGCATTGCATCACAAATTAATCCACGTCTGATTTTAACCCCTTAACAAATACCCATTAATAGTTCTACAGAATTAAACACAGTAAAGATTACACTTCTGTATTATGGTCAGAGTTTACAACAAAACATTTACTGAAACTGAGAAGCTCTTACCTTTGCTCTGTAAATGTATCCAAGAACCACGACCACAACTTCGGTGATAAAAACCAAGAGCAAGATGATCACAAACTGCAAAATACAATCAAGAGTGTTTGTGCAAATAGTTTTATTCATTTGCCTAATGAAAGTCTCCATGTAGATTTTTCTATTTAAAGTTATTTTTGAGGCAAGATTTTGATTTAACAGATAATTTAATGCAGGCACTTAAATTGACCAAAAGAGCCCAGAATTCATTCAAGAAACTTTAGTGTTCACAGCTTCAGCAAGTAATAAGAAGCTGCCCAGTCAGGCAAGTCCAGCTATTATTAGTACTGAAAATACCATAACTGCAGGTCTTTAATTGAGTGTTTCTTTCAATCTTCTTTGTTAGATAAATAGGAATGTCTCATCAAAGAGGCTTCCCAGGCAGTTACTTAGAGTGGTAGATGGACTAAGAGAATGCTCCTTCAGATTAAGCCCTGTAACAACTGGAAAAGACAGCAAGCTATGCATTTGTCTTGCTATATTTAAGAACACTTTTAAAGACGTCTACACAGCATTCAACAAAAGAAGCCCCAAACCCCACTGTGGAGACAACTTGAATACCAGCCTCTCTTCTTCCCTACCTAGTTTTCAAGCCAAAATTACAGTTCAAACACTGCAAACCAAATGTCCCAAGTAAGCCATGAAGAAAATAATCAGGCATTATGACAACCATCAGTTAACCCTGATGCAAGGCACCTAAAGCAAGAAGGCTCCTGAATCACTTTTATCTCCTTCCAATTCAGCTTTTCAAGCATAATGGATAAAAGTGAGATTTAAAAACTGTTAGGACTTAATCATATGGTTTTACATTTTTAAATGAGATTACCACAGTTCTAAAAAAGGTAAAACTGAGACACCTGCTACTGCTAGAACTGTTTAATTTAACACCTTTATCCAGAACAGAAAATTGAAACAAGATGTTCCTAACAAAATTAAGCAGATAACTTTTAAGGCCATAAAGAAAAAAACTTTAAGTAATATTTTAGGTTTATTAAGAGAGAAGGCAGCCCAATATACACCAGGCCAAGGCTCTGAGGAGCTCTGCACTTACCGTAGCCAGTCCACAGCGACTCTCTCGAATGGTAGCACAGCACCCAATAAGTCCAATAATAAAAAGCAGTGTTCCCACAGCTATGATGATAACAGCTGGAATTAGTGTATACACATCTTCAAAGAAGTGATCATAGTCATCATATGTGATGAACACATAGGCTCCCACGTAGCACAGGATGCCTGCTGCTGCCTACAACAGGCACAAAAACATGGTAAGTTCCTTGGAACTCCAAGCCCTTCCTTCAGCAAGGTAACAATTATTTTATCAAACACCATAAAGTAGTGTCCCTCAGAAATTTTGCCAGTTACTATCTATGACTATACTGTTAGAATAAAATAGATACACACATTGTAAACTTCAACCTCTGCTATGGAAAGATGAACTGCTAGAGACAACAGCATTTCTGAAGGGTTCACAGCACCGGAAAAATCTGATTCCAACCAGAAAGCAGGCAGAAACAAACCACCAACTACTAAAAGGCAGAAGCAAATACCTACAGAAATGTACCATAAACTTGCAAAATTCATGTTTTCAGAAGGATTATTGTACAAAATGGTCCTTCTTAAACAAACAATATAAACTCCGTAGGATGAATCTGCAACTATACAGATTTAAACACTAAGACAAAGCTTTACATCAATCTGCCATGACCTTGCCTCCCTTACTGTTAAAACAATCCCAACACAGCAGTACCTTCAGTATCTTTAAGCTGAGCAGAACTAGTGAAAGAGAGACAACTGTTGCTTGAGGAGCCAACTAACACACATTTATTTTTAAATGCAAGGGCCTTATCAGTTTGTGCTTTACAATTGTCTTTTCTAACTGTCCTCACACTTGCTGCAGAACAAAATATCAATTTGCAATGACAGACAATACAATCTGAATGTATCGTGACAGGCTTTTCCCATGTCCCAATACAAGGCACTCAGAAGATGCAATGGTTGGCTATGACCTGGGGAATGTCATTTTGCTGTGAAGGGTGGTGTCCCTGTTACAACACAAGAGCTCTCTCAACTGGAACGTGACACGCTGCAGCTCCAATCTGAAAGAGAACACTGCAGGCTGCCTCCAGCCAATGCTCCCACTCACTGGCCTTACACCTACCCCTCCCCGCACTGTGAAGAGGAGGGCAGACACACACAGTTGCTTCCAGTAGCAAGACTCGTGCTAGTGGACTCAGTAATTCAGTCTAGGAGGACATCATTTAGCCCAGCTGCCAGCACAAAGCAGGGTAAACAATGAATTCAGACCAGGTTGCTCGAGGCTTTGTCTCAAGTCTTGGAATCCTTCCTTGGGAAGCCTGTTCAGTGTGGCACAGAACAAGACAAGCCACGAGACGAAAGGTATCCAAGATTTCAGCCCTGTTTGCCACTACATACTAGATGTATTGCAACACTACTGCGACTCCTTTCTATAAAACAACAGTGTACAACCACTACCAGAATATTACTTTATGTACAGAATATTCCCTGCAGCACTTTGCTACAGAAACACTATCAAAGATATTAAGAGCCAGCTCAAAAGTATCATCATCTGCATGGATTTGAGCAATACATTTGACCTCTTCACCACTCTTTCTGCAGCAAATTGTAATTGTGTACTCTGCAGGAATCTTAAAGGCATCCAGGAGGCTCACATTCATCCAATAAAAGGTGCTATGTACATATGAGGGAAAACTGAACATTCAGTAACAAAGACCAAGAGCAAGACATCTTTTCCAGACAAGAGTGAACAAGCTATTGTAAAATCACCCCCTCGCCCAGATGATGTTGAAAGGCTACTCCATCTGTACAAACCCTACCATATTAGGTACAACATGGCAAAATGCAGACACACACTTTCTGTACACAAAGCAAAGATTCAAAGTAGTGTCGCTGAACAATGGAATTACATTAACTGTTGCCTAGCAATGAACCATGTGAATGGCAGGCCAGTGATGTAATCTCCTATTTCGAAGAACTAAAATGCTTGTTAGAAATATGGTATGTTACAAGGTGGCAGATGAAAAACCACAGCTGTGTTTGGCATCAGGCAAAGAATATATATCACAAAGCCGAAATCAGAACCATTTGTGAAGTCTTTTGTCCTTCTTTTGTTGTAATTTAATTGGCTTCCTCTTTGTTTAAGAAAAATCTGGATCATAAACTGCATGAGCACATACATTTGAAGAATGTATTTGAAGTAACAGAAGTTTAGCCTTAAAAAAAATCGAATCTGTCTACAGGGGTTATCTTTCCTTGCCTACTTCAAGAAGCACATGCATTTTAAGAAACATTGCTTTTGCAGCCTTTAGACAGATTAAAAGCTGCCTGGTTTGAAGACTTCATTAAACCCCTTCTACACATGGTACAAGAACGACTAATCATCCATGACAGCACTGGGCCTTAGGTTTTACTTCTGAACAATGTTGAGGAAGCGGTGTTTCTGAAACAGACACTGCCTCTGTGGTGAAGTGACCACACTGTTCAGAATTACTGCTGCTACCTCTACAACAAGCAATCTGCAGGGGGGGAAGGTCCTGAGAGCAGAAGTACCTGCTGGAGCTTGCACAAGGTTTAAAAGCCATGAAGATTAGAAACTCCTTCTCCATGTATCACAGCTAAACACTGTTTTTGAGCAGGTACAGGACTTGGTCTATCACAGAACAATGAAAACATCAACATTACCCAATTAGTTTACACGTAAACAAGTTTGAGATGTCCTTCCTTTCCTTTCACATCACAACCATGGGAAAATGAGTGTTTATTTCACCCTGCTCTAAACCAGGAAGGGGGAGGTCTCTGAAGTGTTTTAGCTGGGATGAGAAAAGTGCTTTTGAAGCAATCCTTTTTGCTCACCTTTTGAGGATTTTCTCTGGCTTGAATCACTGAACAGTCTTCGGAGTGTGTAAAAAGAGTCACTTTGGGTGAAACTAAGCCAGAAGACGAGTACAGTTCCTGTGCTGACTGCTCAGAGGTGTTCAGTCAATGAGACTGCACTGGCCCCAGGTCCCTCCCTCTCCAGAGCTCAGCAGCTCCAACACGGGGTCTCAGCACAGAGTACAAGTGGCATCAACTGATATAAATAACTTATAAAGACTGCGACAGACAAGACAGCTTTAACCATACCAAGTGTGCAGTTTATGTTGACCAGGACTGCACCAGTTAATGCACATTACCTGTTGCAAACCAAGTACAAAGTTGAATACATGTGCTTTTTGAAGGAAAAAAACCCCAAACCAACTGACTCTCCCCCACCTAAAACCAAAGAATCCACCCCAAGCCACCCAAAATAGTACCATGTGCTTAAACCATCTATCTCAAAATAGGAATCATCTAATGAACCCAAAGTCTGTATAGACACAAGGATAACTTTAAAAAAATCCTCAAGTAATCTAGATCAGTGTTTACCATCCTGCAGAGTAAATGGAAAATCTGCAAGGTCCGAACTTGCTCAAGTCAAAGACAATTGACTATAAAGCTACTGTGTTTACAATAATGTATTTCCTATCATTAAATGGAAGCCAAATGTATGAACTGCACACAGTTCAAACAGGTCTTTGATAAACAGGGCTTGAAGGAAGAATTCTCCAACTTAATCTGCTCAATGCTCTGAATAGAGATGGCAGCATTTCCTGAATTGGTGCCAGGTAACATGCATGCTCCAGGGACATGACTGGTTATTCAGCATTCACACATCCTTTTACAGTTGTCTGCATCTAACTCAGTTCTGAGCCTCAAGCAGCACACTGCTATTTTAGGATGAATTAACCTTTAAAAACACTGATATAGAAGTACAGTCAATGAACACAGCTCGCTGCAAAAGGCTTGAGCAATTCAACATCCTTTCCATCAGAAGCAGGTTTCAAAGACATCTCACAGTTCAGAAAAGGATTGATTCTATTGCTTTGGCTGGAACCTCTATGGAGTTATTAAAAGCTCAACAATTATGCAAAGAACTGGAGGGAAAACTGGAAGAGCCAATGACACAATGATAAGCATCGCTCAACACATTCTGGGAAAGCTCAGTTAAAAATCAAGTCTCTTTGAGTAGTCTTTGGGCTGCTGGAACACAGCCTCTTAAGCTCATGGCTATTTCACAAAGTCAGCTTTCACCCCTCACAAGCCCTGAGGTGTACAAGGCTGCACTGTCTAGCTGCACCTTGGAACAGTTTCAGGGATTTAGTTTGCTTGTTTGTTTTCCAAGTAGGCTGCAAATACACACCAAGAACTGTTTTCCTGTTTTCAGTAATGCTCACACACTGCAGCAGTTTCAAAGCCAAAATTGTGGCTACCTAAGATGATGAGCGTAAGATATTGAAACTTGTTCCATCGATCATTTATTTATCAACCATGGACACTGTGGCTCCATTTACAAGCAAATGCTTCCTCACACTACCCCAACAGCATTACTGCCAAAGATCTGATCAACGCTCCTACGTTCATACTTTTACTCTACACCTTGCTATGGAATTTTCTTCACTTTGGGACCCCAATAGAACACATAGCAGAAGTTCTAAATTTCTTTTGTGGTACTGTTTCAATTAACTTGGCCAAAGAATAGCATTTGTACCTTTAGAATCTATGTTTTATTCACTATTTTAAGAAAAACACACACTCTCTGAACAAGAAAATGAAGGTAGCAGCAAAGCACTGTATCTTAGGAGAAAACACACCTATATCCAATATCCAATTAGGCAAGAGAAGTATTTCACATTTTTGGTAAGGACATCCACCTATAAATTCCTACTGCTGCCAACTTGGCCACTGCTGATTGGTAAATGTTGACAGCAACGCAGACACCACTCTAAACCAATGATTCATTCCACTACAGAAATATCTTTCAAGCATGGGATTGTTAACTGCACCCATTGATATATTCTGACAGACCATCTGCATCATCTTTGATAAAAAGAACCTAAGGAAAAAGTAAGAAAAAAGCCTTTTACACTAACAGACCCTCAGCTTTTCTGCCTGGATCCTGTCCTAGGACAATTTTCCCAACACATCTATTACTTTCCTCATGTTAAATATGAGTGTATCTTTGTTCTCACTGTCTTTCTAACACATTTTTAAAAAAACAAATCCCATGTCTACTCCAGGACAGATTTTTAAGAGTCTAGTTATATCAGTTCCATCCTTTTTAACAGTTGCTTTTGTCCATGCATACCAACTCCTGAACATTTCCTACCCACAAGGAGGAACACTGGTATTGCGGTCTGCCTCCAGATTTTTTGGCTTCTTAAGACAGTACCTGAACAAGTGGGGGTTTTTTTCCACATTTCTCCATTATTTGACTTCTAGGGTATTTCTGAAATTTTTGGTTCTTTCCAACACTAGAGTACTCATAGCCTGATTATTGTCATAAAAAGAAAGGGATGACAAATTTTTAAGTCTTCCATTTAGCTTTCCATTCAAAATTTATTTCCTTAACCTCAAAGGCCAAACAGGATCTCTCTGGGATTTATTTGTGTTACAGTCTTTTCAGCACTTCACTGCTGTGTATCTCTCTCTCCACTCCCCTCCCAAACAAACCCACACCCATACCTGCTATTTTCTCTGGTTCCTGAAATTGATGCACTAACCAGCTTAGAACCCAATGGTTTCCTGACACTCTCATCACTGTTCTCATCAGTAATAATTTAACTTGAACACTGAGCTATAACTGTCTTACAAAATCTTCTGGGAGAAGAAAAACAGCAATTCCATTCAGCTCCGTAACACAGTTAAAACTATCTTAAAGGCTTATAAAACAAGCGAGCCCTGTAAAATTCAAGCAAGCCAGACTGCTCTAGCCACACTCGATTTTGTAACACTGTACCTGAACACCTAAAATCCAAAGGCTTTTTAGGCTGAAGCAAAAGGCTGAGCTAGGCTGCTTTTGCATTCAGCATTACCTATGTGAAGTGCCACTAATTGCAGAATGTAGTGCATGTGCAGTCTTTACCTCTTCAGAAGCCAAGTTAAAACACAGCCATTCTTTTACACCTACTTAGTCACCAGGGCTGTAACTTGAGCTGCTGCTCTACTGTTCCCAGGTTCCTTGCTCTGCAGGACAACAATGATGATCCCTCTGTGCTTCAAAGTTCATCAGGTAAAGTGATATTACAAATTCCTTGTACTATTCAAAGGTATCACATTTAGCTTTGCAACTTGGTTTTGTTAGGTATTAGATCTTTTAAGCTCAAGACCAGATACCAAAAATCCAGAAAAATCCCAGGCAAAGATCTGAAACTCATTCTGTAAAGAAATGTGAATGACACTACCATGTTGCTTAAAAGCAAACCAAGGTATCTATTACTAAAATTCAGGACCTGGCCCATGTTTGCTATCTGAAAATTCATATTCAAATATTGTAAGAAAAATCACTCAGAGGGCACAACACTTGAGAGTTTTAAATCCTAATTTTTTAATTAAAAGAACTGATTTTTTTTAATGCACAGGATTCCGAACCATTATACAATCCTGAAGGATACACTCACTTCACACTAACATAGCAGCAGAAGCAGAAAACATTCCATTTTTACATTCAGAAGCAACTGTCTTTCAAGACAAAAGGGCTTTGGACAAGTAATCCCTGCAAAGTTATCTCTGGCATCATCCATCAATAAGAGTCTTTGACCACCAAAGAACTCTCAAGAAATATAAGTCCAGAGCAGTAACTATTCTCAAGCTCACAATAAACTAGAGAAATTCCTGGGCTTATTGCTATGTGTAAGAGAAAGTGAGCCCTAATCTTCTTTTCTAGTACTAAATTTGAATGAATTTTCCCATTGCTTAGTTTTCTTTGTTTTTTTCTACCAGAAATGCCCAAAGATATTACATACACATTGACTGCTGCAGCTCCTCTAAGAAAATTCTCCACTTCCCCATACTCTGGTCACTGCACTGTGGTGAGCACACCCAAGCTGTGCAGGGAGCACAGATCTGTAGAAGGTGTTTAGAGAAATTCTAGAGCACAAATAATCATACCAAGAATATTTCATAACAGCTTAGTCAAATGAACTGTCAAAGTAATGATTTCAAGCCAGCTAAATTCTACAAGAAAAAACTTAAACAGCTTGCAACTACTGAGTTGAAAATATTGCAGAAGCAGAGTTTGTTCCTTTTCTCAAAGAGAAGGACACAGAGGTGAAAGATAAAAACCTCAGCAAGCACAGGATATCTGGCACTATTTTAGCAGAGCAGGCTGTCAAAGCACATAGATTCTTTGGGAATATAAAATAGATTTCCTTTTCTGAAGCAAGACCACATGGAACTCTGAATATTTTATCATTCTCTCCTATGAACTAAACTAAGACTGAAAACATTTCCTCAGTATTTTTGTCTTCATCTCATCTTCAAACTGGTTTCAACTGGATTATCCATGTCACACCATGAAGCCTTAAATTAAGGGCACACAAATAAACACATTTGACAGCAGTCTTTAGGTATTTGTTCCAGATAAATATATTTCTTCCTCTTTCAAAATTATGCAGACTTTAACTTTAGGAGGTTTCCTGCAAAACATGCTATTCTCAAATACTTTATAATAATATTTTTTTGCAATTAGTCATTATCAACATTTCATCAAGGTAACAAAACAAATCTTGCTGATTATGAAGATATATGTAGTAGAAGTTACATTACTTTATTTCTAAGCTGTATTGTCTTTCACATCACAATTACTTCCTATGCAATACCCTTCCTTAAAGGACTCAGCATCCCCTAAATGAAGTCAGCAGCTGACCAAATAAGTCTTGGGTAAACTTAAGGTAAAGGTCAACCCAAGGATTGGCTTTCCTTTGCCATGTATCAGATCTGCTCAAAAATTAACTCATAGCAACAAGACCCTAAGAAACATATTAATCAGACCAGTATTCCCTCATCTAAGGAGGGCAAGTTTTAACTGATACTTCATATCAATGCATTTCTTGGTATTTTTGACCTTCAGCACTCTGACAATCATCCAAAACTCAAGCACATGTTCCACACAAAATTTACACTCTGCTACTCTTTACAACTACCAGTCATGATACTGTTTTCTTACAGAACTGTATTTTAAAGGCAACATGGGCACCTACAGAAGACGCACTCGATGCTCAACACCCCTGCAAACACAGCTCAGCTGAACTGTCAAAATACCACACCAAAAATGTGGAAAGGTGAGCAAAGTCCATTCAGCTTTCTACATGATAAACTAGTACCTGCCCTGCTTTTAGACAACTTCCACAGCCTATTTTCTTTAAAAATCGTGTAGTATTACCAACACGTAGGAAAGTACAGTTAATGTAAGAATTTTACACAGTAGAAAGAAGTTTTCACAAGACAATAAATGACTTTTTTATAGTGTGAACTAAAATTTATCAAGTAGCACAAGACTCTTCAAAGTGAGATGAATTTGTAGAATTGAAACCAGTAGCTGTAGATGGTAAGTGGTTGTCACCTGTCAGCAAGGTCTGACTTGAAAGAAATTTGTAAAAGTTAGAACCAATACTCCAAAGTATAACAAGCACATCTCTGCTATTTCTTCACAGCACTGATAATTTTCTGAACATCTCAGTCATAAGACAGATATAAAATCTCCCTGAACATTCACATCCTCCCACAAGTAAGACACCCACGGGGCAAGGGGGGGAAGTTATAATACACTGTGCAGTCACAACCTGCTATTGCTACAGGTGACCATGAAGATAATGATAACACACAAGACCGGTATATGAAACCTTAAAGGGAGAGAGTAAATTTACAAAAGCAATTAAAGGAGATTTCATAGTTACTTGATCAATTATAGGCATTTGTCTACTGTCAAGTCTCAGGAAATCCGAATGATCTAATTATCAATATTGGAACTATATAAGAATGACAAGCAAAAGATTTCTGTAACAGCACAGAAGCACTTACATTGCCAACTCGATGAGCACAAAATGTTAACATACACAGCTCAGTCAACAAATGAGCTATTGACTCTGGCTTGCGAAAGAAAGGAAGACCACTGACTTCTGTAACTCACTTTCAGAAAGCCTGCCTCATTCTACATGCAGCTGATAACCCACAAGGTTGCTCCAACACAAGCGACCCAGTCACTTATCTGCCAAAAAGCTGTCAGCACAAGCTGACTTCTTAGGCTGGAGGTGGTTTACAGAATACAAGATGGATGATATTTTAATTTGATGTGTAGTACGTCTTATCTAAATACAATCTGTCCATTTTAAGTTAATCCAAGTTTGTCTCAAAAGTAATCAAAAATTGCAAAGCACGAAGTTCAGCATTACACAAAGTAACTTTGACCCCACCACTGTATGAGATGAATAATTGCCAACTCCAACATGCAATCAAATTATTAAATGCAGCAGACAACGAACAATACCTACCACTAAGCTTCTGGAGCTCATTTACTCCAAACAGAGCCTCATTTATACCAGCAACTACAGAAAAATCTATTTCACGGTGCCGTCAAGAAGGCAACCCACAAAAGCTGTGTCTAGTCAAAAACTTTTAAGTATGATGTAGGGGCCGTTAAAGAGCTTTTAAAATGCCAGTTGCAACTATGTATGTAACAAAAAGCCACACCCAACAAAGCAGATTCCAACCTTACCGCTGCACTAAGAGATTGATGTCACTACTTTCTACTTCAAAGACAAAGAATGGAGCCTGCGCACCTCAAACATAATTACAAACTTCTAATCCGCACCACTTAAGGACAAATATGCCTCACCTTCACTGCTCCTCTCCCAGAACAGCTGTATAGGCAAATGGCGGTAAGAATGCACAGAAATGCATTTTCCCTGACCATGATTCATTTCCAGGCACCCTTAAGGAGCACTGCTTTGCAAAAACTCAGACAAGAACAGCCATCCTGTAACGCTAGTAAAATTTTCTATGACTTTCAGTAGTAAATGAAGCAGCTATATATAGCTACACTTTTATGTTCCAACAGCTTGTTACCCACTACTACGTTTTCAAAGATGTAATCTCTGAACAGTTGGGACAACAGATACTCTGTTCTTGGAGCTAGGATTAGAGCACTATTCTTTAATCTGATTTCATTTATTTAAGAGTTACGCTGTTCTGACAAGCCAATTATTACAGTGAACATAATGCCAAGCTAGAGCCTGTATGTCCATCCTGAAAAAGGTAATTTACAGCAACCTACTGTCCCCCTTTTGTAAGCTTTTGTCTTACCGCCACTGTAGCGGTGGGAGATTTCAGCGACGCATAAATACTACAATGCTACCGTGGCTAGCGCAATACAAAAGCATAAATATATAAAGACCTATGTCCTGATTTTGTGTTACCAGCCGCAGGAAGAAAACGGTGCCCCATACTCACCGCTAAGCGTTTGGGATGTCCCGCAGCGGACGGCCAAACCCGAGATGGCCAGAAGAGCGCTACAAAAATCAAACTGGCTGCAGAAATGTCACTGCCAGAGACCTGAGAAGCTCACTAACGCAAGAGAGAGAAGCTGTACGCGCTTACACAAGAGCCTCTACCCCAAGATCCCTAATGCTCGTTAAACCTTCAGCGCCAGGTTCAGCTCCCCCACCGTGGTACTCGGGAGAAGGACTGCGAGGGAAGGGACTGAACCCCCACACGCCGCGAAGGGGCTCAGAACACCCGTTAAACATAAAGAGCTTAAACACGAACTGAACCCGTGCGGAGAGGCGAGGGGGCGGCCCCCGGCTCCTGAGCGAGGCCCGCAGCGCTCTCGGGGCCAGGCTCCGACCTGGAACCCCTGAGCCGCCGTTCCTGGCGACGCGCGGCCGGACTCACCCAGAAGATGAGGTTGAGGAAGACGAGGACGGTCTTGGAGGAGGTGATGCCGCACTGCCCCATGGCGCCGCGCCGCACAGCCCGGCCGGCCCCGCGTCCCTCAGCGCCGCCGCACGTGACCGCCCGGCCGCGCGGGCAGCCTAAGATGGCGGCCGCTCGCGTCACGTGGCGCGAGGGGGCGGAGGCACCTAAGATGGCGAACCGCTGCCCCTTAAAGCGGTCCCGCCGTCAGGAGGCGCCGCGGCTGGGCAGCCCCGATGGCGCGTTATCGTCAGGGGGAGGCCAGCGCTGCCCTCCGGCCTCGGAAGCCAGGCAGCAGCGTGTAACAAACGCAGCCTCTGCTTCTCGTTCAGCACCTGAAGCGATAATTTTCCGACTACCTTACAGTATTAAAACAGGTACCAAAGAACTCTGAACGTTCGTATTCTCCCACAAAAAGCTGCACCATAAAGCCGGTGACATCCTGAGGAGACTTCGGCTCCTGCGGGAAATAACGCGCCCCATTGCCGCCTGAGAGGCGGTTTGGTGGCGCTGAGGGGCCGTGAGGGCAGGAGAGCCGAGCGGCAGGCAGGGAGAGCCGGTGTTTCATGGGCACGTCCAGCATTTTACAGCCTGGACGTTTGACTAGTGTAGAGAAGGAATGCTCCCAGTAAAATAAAAGACTGTGGCTCATGTTGCAGAACCTCACAAACTGTGAGGAAAATGCAGTGGTAATTGTTGGGTGTTTTGGACACATCCAAAGAGAGCGGCATTTTCCAGCGAAGAGCAAAGGAAAAGTAAGTTAAGAAATTAAAGACGTGCATTGCTTCTATAAGCGGTAACACCAATCCAGGATTTGCTGCCCAATTTATACATAGAGTTTATTTTAGCACGGCCAGGATCCAGCCCTTCATTTTAAGGGCCTTTTTTTTTTCTGTCTCACTAATAAAACCAAACCCTTCCTCCCCTCTTCCTTCATGCACTAGGATATCTTCCTTCTCGATCTTCCTCTCACTCTTTCTCCTCTCTAATCCCCTGCTTTTCCTAGAAATGCCTGTTATTCCTGGGCTGCTCTCCCTTGTTTGGTGAGCTTGTTCTTGATCCTTTCCTAGCAGATTTACATCTCAGGTGGAAACAAAACTACCCATGTTATTGAAGGCCTTAACGTTTTAGCAATTGGTCTTGTAAAGGCAGACAGGTAACAATCAGCTATATTGCACAGTTCTGTTTCCATGGTAGCAAAGTTAGTTCTTTTTTTTCCCTACAGTTTGGAAAGTTATATCCAGACCCAGTTCTGGATACCATGGAGATACTCAGTCTTTTTTCAGCTTTCATTTCAAGTCCTCATATGTTCATGGATGAAACTTCCCAATTTTGCAAGTGTTATCAGACCATTTTCTGAAACTAAAAATTAATTTATATACCCAGAAGATATGCTTAAAGTCAGTTGCACAATTAATGAGGTTTTGCACCAAATTTATGGCTTTTAGGGTGTGGTTGTGTCTTGTAATTTCTGTTTTTTAATGTGCTGTTTATATGTGCTTTATATTACAGTCCTGTGACATACGGTATTTTTAAAAGCCTATATAGATGATTCTATCAAAAAAGCCATTAAAAGTGGATAGATAGAAAGCCTTTTAAAGAGGAATCTCATAGAGAAAGGATCAATGATATTCAAAAACTTGCAGAAAGATTGTAGTACAATGCTTTTATACAATTTCAACGTTGAAATTAACAGTCTTATCTGATTTTCTGTATTAATTTCCTCTGCCTTCACAGGTAGAGAAAGATTGATTAGATAGATAGCTATATCTCACATACATTTTTATGGATTTGTAGGAACTGCTGTTCAGTAGAGACTCTCGGGGTTCTTTTTTGCATTTAACAATGATTGCTGGCAAGAAGGGACAGGGCTTCATGCCTGGAGGGGAGCCAAGGGCCTGTGGTGGGGTTGCAGGTTTCTGCATTTGGGGAGAGAGAAGTGGGGAGACTGCAGTGCCTTGGATTGGCACAGGGTTTGTGTGGGCTGGACTCACACTGCCTGAGAGATAAATGCCAAATGTTCCTCTAAGCATGGCTCCTGAAAAACACATAAAACCAACAGTCCCTGGCATTCTTCTTTGCAGTGCTGCCTTGCTGCTCTCGTGCATAGAGTTCTGGCTGCTGGTGGGTGCCAGGGCGGGGTCTTTGCAGGCTCTTGTGCAGGGAAATACTCTTGGTTCTCTGGAGAACACATGCAAAACTTTTGGGTATTATCAGTCTGTGACTTGAAATCCACAGACTCTGTCTGGGTTAAGGTGTGGGCCTGTGCTGGCATCTCACGCCAAGCGTGGCACACCAGCCAAGTGACATTTAGGGGAAAAATGGGACAAATGGTAAGATGCCATCAGAAATTGCCCCTCCTCGTTACATGGGAATGAATGTAGGCAGGGAATTCTAGCTCTCTGCCTTTGCAGAGAGGAGGAAGGATGGATGGCTTGCTGAAGTGTGGTGAGGCAAGGCAATTCCCAGGAGAGCAGGCAGCAAGGCTTGCTGGAAAGCAGGTTGTAACAAGCACTGTGAACATTGGCTGCAGTTTCAATATCTGGCTTGACTGAGTTGGATTGAACTGTCTGCAGCACAGCTTTGTTGCTTAGATCTCCACCTTTCTTGATGTGGACAGGTAGCTTGACTGCCAAGATGTGCTTTTGTTCTTAATACCGTTTAAACCTCTTTAAAATTCCTCAGAGAATGTTTATTCAGCATTTCACTGCTTGTGACTGTCATCATAGGAGTATTTTCAGAAAGATGTACCAGAAATGAGTACAAGGATATCCTGCACTTCCACAGCCTCTGAGAGAGGGAGAGGATCGAAGGCTGGGATGGGTGCAGGGCAAGAGTGGCCCAAAGGTCTCGAGTGCAGGATGTGTGCTAGCAAAATGCACATTTGTGACCTCACTAAGGCTCAGTCTCTGCTCTCAGTGCATCGTGGTGCACACTGGGCAGGTTGGCTGGCTGCCTGGTTAACCCAAGTGGCTGCACAGGTTGTTTTGCAGACTCGGAAAAGCAGAGACAAATGTGCAAGAAAATACAATAATGATGTAGTTTCACGTCTAGTTTAATTATGCCCAATTCAACTCCGATTTTTTAAACACCAGGAGTTAAATTCTGTGGACACAGTGCACTTTGCATTGGTGTAATTGAGTCTGGACTGTCATAAATCACTCATCTAGCAAGGCCTGTAGAAAATTCCATAGCAGAAGTAATTTTCATTTGCAGGCATGCATTACAAAAGTAAAAGTGTATTCTTGCTTTTGGACAAACAATTTAGCAAATGTTATAAAAATGAGTTAATTCCATTTGAATGAATTAGGTAGTAAAGAATAATCTCATGCTTTTTCTCCAGCTCCTGAGGAGGTAATCATAAACTTCTTTGAAGTGTGTAATAGCCTGGAAAGGTCCATGAACACTGAAGGATGCATAGTAAAAATGACTGATTACCTGACAAACATTTTCCCAGTCAATCTTTTCCATATTTGGAAGTACAGTTAGAAAACGAGAGCACCCATATCACAGTATTGTAAACCAGTGAACAGAGGGGGGAAGTGGGACTGTCAGTGTAAAGTAAGGAGGGCAGCAGTGGTGAAATCCAGTCTCTCATGTGTTCTGGAGCACAACAGATCTCTTACCACTTTGATCCCACACACCTGATTTTGTGGTTCCCAGGAGTGCTAGTCATGACTTGCAGTCCATTAATTGCTCTTCACTGGGAGCAAATGATCTCATAGGAGTCACTGTGCATTTCTTCACTTTTTGATGGGCTTGAGCACTGTGAACTTCTCAGTAATGATCAAATGTTGGAAGCAAGATCCATTTTATTGCCACTAAAGGGATGCAAAAGGAATGAGGAACATTCTTCATGACTGAGGAAGGGGAAAAAAATAGGTTGAGATTAGTTCATTATCTTTTCTTTATATGTTTATCATCTGACTTAACCTACATTAAATACAATTTTTAATAATAAAGACCTATATACACTGCATTTAAATACAATTTTAATGAAGTGATATAATAATGTATCCTTGTTCAAATACATAAAGGATGTTTGTGTACTCTAATCTATTATGTATTTATTTCTATATTTATATTTGATACCAGTCATTGTGTCATGCTAAGGGTTGACATGTTGAAGGGAGACCTTTCAGATTTGAGAAGCATCACAGAAAAACAGCTTGGAGCTAAAAGTTTGATGTTAGACAAACTCTGAAACAATTCTGCATGTAGATACAAAGGGCTGATATAATAGTTCAAAAAACAAGAGATGAGAAGTTCTGTTTAGAAACGTGTCACTGTCACTGGCAGTTTCCCCAGAGGTACATTAGCATTGTTTTTGTTAAGCAGTAGGTGTAGATTGCTCCACTCTGGTGCTGGAGAGGAGTGAATCCATGTAGTTCACCCATTTTATGCTGTAAGAAAAAGTGAGAAATCGTGCCACTGCCCATTCTGTTCTTTGGAGTCTTTTACACCAAACTACAAGTATCACCTTCTCCCTCCTCACTCCCCCATCATTAACTTTCTGCATGAGTTCTCTGCCAGCTCCAGTCAGCTCACTTTTCAGGATCTGCATCCTGGAAAACGACCTCTGTGTTCCATGGCTTTTCCCGTGGCAGCAGAGCTGCTTCTAAATCCCTCCTGTCTGCACTGCTCTACATCCTCTCCACTGCACCGAGGCACTGCTGGAGGAGAGGATGACACTGTTTTGTTCACGAACAGCTGGCCACTGCTGAAGAGGGGACTGGGGTGGGGACTTCTTAAATCAGACCTGCTGGAAAGGAAAGGCTTGTGAAATCTCAGAGCATCCTGTGATGAGATTTCCCTTTCTGCAGCAGTGTCAGCTTCAGCAGCCCTCAGCTGGCTTTTCCATTCTCCCTAACCCTTCTTTGCATGACAGCAGCAAAGGTACCACTAGAACTATTTGTGTAACCATGGAGACCAAGTAGAGGCAGCAAATTAGGGGAAAAAATAAGTCAGGCAAAAGATGGTTGTATTTTTAACCTGGATTTTTATCCAGTCTGTTTACTGGATGGTCCTCAGGAGAAAGTGCTCCAGCCTACCTCTCAGGGCCATGCACAGGCAGAAATGAACAGTGGGCAGGTGTGGACTTCTATTTGCTTTCAGCAGAAATGCTCTTGAGACTTCACCCTCCAAGAACCTTAAAGTGTTTCACCTTACCTGATCATCATCTGCTGTTTGTTTGCTGGTTTTTTTGTTCAAAATTCAGGTGTTAAGGTTATTTTCTATAAGCTTTTGCGCTCTTTGGACAGTGCTGTGCCTGTTCTTGCACATGCCCTGTATTCCTGTATTGCCTTTTCCCTTTTGCAGCACCCACTTCAAGCCAATTCACAATTCTTTCACTGTAGCTATTTATGTTGGTGTTTTATCTACTAAGAAAGCATTTCACAAAGAAAACTGATGAAAAAGAAAATTTTGAAGCTGATGTAAATATAGTAAGTCAGTGGCAGGCAGAAAGTAAAATTTAAAAAAAATAGACTTCCTGTGTAAGCACTGCATGATGGGCTTATCATCCAACATGCATGTCCTTCTGTCCCTGTTACACATGATGGGTAGGACTTCATTTTGGTGATGTGGTGGCACACCCTGGGGACATGGCTTGGGGGGCACAGGGTCGTGGGATGTCTCTGTAAGATATTGTGGGGCTTCCCTGGGGCTTCCCTGCCTCAGATGCTAAGCACTAGTTCATTACATAATCTGCTGAAAACATAATTAAAATATTTCATTCTTGTAACTAGCATTTTTCTATCTGGAAATTTGATCAATATTTTTTAAAAACATCCCAACTTCCAGTTGGGAATTTTTAAAAAACCCAAGCTAGAGTCACAAAGCAGCAGGGCTGCCTTTGCTTCTGCAAAACAGCACTACCAAAGTGTTCCCTCGGTGCCATCTGTAGGTGCTGTGAGCTGCTCCAGGTTGAGTGTCTGTGTTTGCACACACCTTCTAATCACAGCCTCTGCAGAGTACCCATGGTTAAGCCTGTTCTGCTGAAAGGAAAGGGGATGTTGCTGTTACAGCACGCACTCCATGGATGGAGAACCTTTCCTGGATGCACTTCAAGGTGCTAGGAAATCAGCATAACCTCTTTTTCTGCTTTCCTCATGTTTTCCTGATGTGCCTCACAGGAGTATTACGGGTCTTTAGCTGATACCACGGAGGTCTGAAGCCTCTGGAAAGCAGGGCTCCTGTAACTGTTGAGCTCCCTCCCATGGATAATCTGTGTTACCTGTCTGGGTGCTGTTGGCTGGCTTGGAGCAGATGCTCAGCATGATCCTGCCAGGTGTTAAGTGCTGTGATACAGCTCCAGAGAAGCATTTAAACACATCCATACCTTCACCTGTGGTTCCAGTAGAATGAAAGGCCTAGAAAAACCAATTGGTACTTTCCAAACAGGTAAAGATAATTAAAGGGAAAGTGTCCTTCTCTTGTATTTGTAAAAGCAATGTTTACTTCTGGACTCTCTCTGTTTTTAATTTTTTTCCTCTTAAATTTTGATATTTCCTGGACGGCAGCTTACTCAGCTGTTACAAGGAAAATTAATAATCTTTCTTACTGGTTGTAGTTTGCAGTGTCACAGCCTGAAACCGGCTCTCTGTATAATTCTAGCAACCCAACTGTGGCTCAGTATCCAGAAGCAGCAGCAAGCCAAACTGATACCAAATAGGTGAATCCAGCTAGAAAAGATAGGAAATGTTAAGCTTTGTGTCATACCCTCATCATTGTTTTACCACCTCTGTGTGTGGCAGTTTTTCAGGAGAATAATTTGTCATCCAATATTATGTGTATTTTAGTGCTAAGTTAATGGCGACCTAATATTTCAAACAAAATACAACTTCTGTAATGAGATACCTCGTTTCTGCCAGGATGTTATTAGGATCCCTGCTACAGTGATCTAATGAGATTGACCTTCATTTCATAACAAATTGTGCTCCCTCTGAAACTATTTTTAATAGCATTCATGTAGGGAAATAAATGATTCGAGTAATTATAAATTTTATGAAAATGACAAGTTACTTTAAAGTGCTACTATATTTTTACAGTGTTACACACCGATTGAGTGCAACATTGTGAAAGTCTCCTGTGGATTTGTTCTCTCTGCCGCTCGTCAAAGAACAAAATTAATGAGTTCGTGCTGGGTGGAAGATAAACCCCGTGTAATTGGGAATCCGGCGCTAGTTTGAGCATCTCGTGGGCTCTCCCGGAGGCTCCTACCCCCGGAGTGCCATTTGCTGCCATCTCCTGGGCGGCTCCCAAAATTTCAAGGAGACGATCAAATGCGTGCTCTAATAAATTGCTGTTGTCCCGATCTTCAGAGTCGTAGTGCATGTGACTTCTAACAGATACTTTAGTGAGATGAATCCTCTTTTAAGAGGTGATGAAAAAGAAAAAGAGGCATCTATATTCTCAGTATTTCTGTTAATTGTCTTAAAACTATTAATTGAAGCAGGATGATTATAGGATTTCAGAGGGAAGATGAGTAGGATTTGGATACACTCAGCATTATATTTCTAGAAGATAAGAATGCTCTACTATGCTGTTGTTATTTTAATCTGAAAAGTTTTCTACCTACTATTTAATCCTCACCACATTCTCAGATTTCTTTTCTTACATGGTACTACTTCTATGATGTCATATCCACTGTGATGTAGAAGATTCTGTATATTTATTTCCCATTGCAGGCAAAATAAGTGACGTAAAAATTATATGACTAAATATTTTCTTATTGCAGCTTATATTTTATTCCCATATTTTTGGCAGACCTGGATGGAAGTCTCATGCCTGTAAATTCTGTCTCAAAAATCCCAGCACCAAAGCTGTTCTGAATAAACAGCTTAATAAAAAAAATTTTTGAGATTAAAAGATTAAGATGCAAATTAAATTAAAGGAAAGGCTTCACAAAAATAACATTGTTATTCCCTCAGAGGCCACAGAAGTTCCCACATTAAGATAAAGAACTTCCAAGTCTGTATGTAGAGCACGGTCTGGTGACTTGTGCACAGCGGGATCCCAAGGCAGGGATTCAC